>OZ007596.1:207196270-207796270 GCA_963931845.1 Maratus michaelseni | reverse complement strand
GTATAACCAATTTTGAAATAATCACCTTTAAAAATTAGCCAAAATCCATACAAAGCAAACGCAATTTTGAACTAAACTTTTAAAGTCTAAAAGCCTCAACACATAGAACAGTATACGGCTGGCACATACTTTTACATTGGAATCATACCAGTCATGACTTAATATACACCAAATACACTAAAAATTATATATATACAAGGACGTGATACCAAGAAAGAGTTTGTACTACATAACATTTTATACATTGTAACATTTAAAAGAAAAGTGAAAATCCACATAATACATTAACGCTAAGTATATGAACACGTACAACACATTACAACAAAATTTCGTTCATATATTAGAGAGGACAAAAAATGTATTGTATGATAGAAATTACATTTACGAAATATATACATGTCCTACCGAGAGAATGCTCCCTTCTCTCACACTTTAATATTACTTAAAAATTTTCTTTTTAAATTATCACCTAAGTGAAAAACACAAGAGAAATACATGTGAACTCTAGTTCACTTAATTATATGACCGCAATCAAGAGTAACGACTTCAAAATCCAGCGGGAATAGTCTACACATGACAACGAAATCGACCACCTGAAGTCATGCTCTCCATCCTCTCCCAAGTGGAGGAAGGATCCGTGGAGAAAAAAGAGAAAAAAATCTCGCTCTATCTTCGCTAACGAGGAAAAAGAAGAAACAAATCGGAGACTCTGCGCCTCCCTTCTTGCTTAGCAACCGCTTGACCGGGGTTCGTGTGAAATCGCTAATCGACTCAACACCCCCCTCTATCCCATCGATAATGAGTTGCTCCAACCCACGCTAGAAGAGGAAATGACCACCTGGCGCCAGCTTCCGTCTGAAAATTCTGTCATCTCATCCTGTGAAATACGTCGGATCGCCGCAACATAAAAGGTACGTTACCA
The DNA here is from genome assembly GCA_963931845.1 of Maratus michaelseni. NCBI lineage: Eukaryota > Metazoa > Arthropoda > Arachnida > Araneae > Salticidae > Maratus > Maratus michaelseni. The sequence goes on along the minus strand of OZ007596.1, from coordinate 207,795,348 downwards.
TTTTGCCTTTATAAATTATCCTTTAGCCGTAAAACCTTTGAATAATTTTCCCCAAACTCTTGTCTAGAAAGAGCCCTAAACTTAACTCTAACCGTACCTAAATTTTGAGACAATTACTGCAAAAATAACCGACTTTACGAATAGAATTTATGTGAAATGCTATCTAAATTCCTTTCTTTCTTTACAGGGGACTCACCGGCTACCGTGAAATCTCCTTGCCTCGTTACAGAAGAAGAAATCACGTTTTGGCGTGGTCGGAATGTTGGTAACTATAGCTAATGGTACAATTTTATTTACAGCTGTAAAATTTAATACTTCTGTCTGAATGCTCGGAACGCATTTTGCTGCCATTCCCAAAATACCTCTTCCCGAAATTTAAAGGTGAATCCGCCATCGAAATCGAAACTTTAAAGTCGTACGAGAAGCGAATAAAAATTGGACTATGGGAAGATTCCCCTGCCTAGAGAAGAATTACTGCGAACAAGGGAAAAAAAGTATTGGAAACGGAAAGGTCCCATAACTATGACCAAGAAGAAAGAGAAAGGACAAAAATTACTATTATCTCTCGATACTGACCCGCAAGAAAATGGATGAAAAAGGCTGCAGAAACCTGCTGTAACCGTAGGAAACAAAAAGGAAAAGAAAAAAAAGAAAAGAACAAATCGACCTAAGAAAAACAATTATTATTATTATTTTTTAAATGGTTTAATTTCGATAAGCTAAAACTTGTGTACATCAATTTTACTTAAGTGTCTTCATATGTTTTATGTCAATTTATATAAATCATTTATTGTGAATTCCCTCTATTATCTTGTTTGTTTTATCATTTTAAGGACAGATGAAACAAGAAAAATGCTTCTCTCCCCTCAAGAACACTGAGCTGTGCAGAGCCTCACCCGAATCGCCTGTGGCCACAAGCTTAAAAAAAAGCCCCGGTTGACCAGCAACCAGGAGTCAGAAGGAAAAAAAATAAAACCCAGGGAGCCCCACCAACGCTGCTACAAAAGAGGGTAAGACATCTTCTACTCCAAAATTTAATTGCTACTATTGTATATATTTATAAAAATGTGCACTAAAAGAAAATATAATTTTTTTTTGCTTAAATGTGCATTTAAATTACTAATACAGAAAGCTAATAAGTAAAAACCAGTGAATAAATCAAACTCCTAAGCAAAAAACAAAAAAAACTCAAATATATATGCATTTATTTTTTTTTTTCAAAAATCTCCGAATACTATACCTTTCGGAAAATTAAAGAAGTGTGCAGAGCGTATACTACCCTAGTATTACCACTAAATCAATGTCAATTTCGATACTTTCTTATAAAATACCAGTATTATATTTGTACTACACTATGCAATTTACAAGTACATATGTAATTTTTTTTTGTTGTTGAAAATAATTATAATAAATATATTTTATACTGTAAAAAAAGGTATATTTTTACGATATAAGTTGTTTTATGATTAGAAAAAAAATTAATTATACCTACAACCGCGGTGTTGTGTTATGCTATTTAAATACCATATTTACATATCTTTCCTCCGGAATATGTTAATTATTTTTTTTATTATTATTATTTTTATTTTTTTATTTTTTTTTCTCACTTTTAACAAAAATACCTATTTTCATAATGTATATAATATCTCTTTATAAAAGAGAAAAGAAAATTATATGTTTATCCTGATCTCTACCCTCTTGCATCCAAACCACTATTATATGTTTACTTTTGTTACCTAGATTCAGTGACATTACAAACCACAAAAAAAAACTGTACTCTTTCATAAATACCCTTCTTAATATCAATAACCATTACCTTCTATCCTGTCGTAGTACTTTTGAAGGAAGTTTGAAAATAAAAATATGTAACCGTAGTTTTAAGACTATCCGCTAATAAACTCTTCTTCGTGTTGATCGATAAACTATCATGTTTGTTTACCTACTCCGTACCTAATCATGCACCGTATTGATTTATTTAATTTCGATTTTCAAAAGAAATCTACTTTTTATTTATTTATTATTATTTTTTTCCATATGTTTTAGTCCCTAATTACTATCCAAAAATCTCCTCCTGTCCACAATAATATGTATCGATACCTTCAACACATCGTGCCCAATTTTGCAAATCCAAGAAAAAAACATTGCTTTCTTTTTACGTAAATATTCTATACACGAAAGAAGTACCTGACACTTATTCATTATGCCATAAAAGAAGTAAAAACTATTTTACATATGTACATATGCTTACTATTTTTTATATACTTAACCGAAGTACCTGCGTAAGCAATATCCAACTACCTATTATTATTATTATTAAGTACAATCTTTGTACACTGGAGAAAACACTATGTAAAGTATATGTCCACATAAATAATAAGTTATAGTTGTTCTATAAGCCACGGAAACCAGAAAGAGGGTTTTCTCTTGGCTTTCCCTCTTCAATCTCTGTCCCCCCCTCCCCTGGCTGCAAACCCTTGCTAACACATTTGCAAAAAAAAAGAGGATTCTCCCCGAACAATGGAGGTCCGAGAAGAACGGCGCAGAAAAAAACAGTATGTGCATTTGCATAAAAAAACAAACTACTTCTCTCTTCTTTTCCTGCTCCGCGAACCTGGAGGAGCGAAAGAGGATGACCCCAAATCGTCTACCTCCCCGGTGCGCTTTTTTTTTTCTCAAAGGCCCGAGAAGGAGGGAAAACAAAAACTGCATGGCAATTTTGAATGCTGAGCGCGCTCTACCCGAAATACAGTTCTGTAAACACCAACCACACTCCTTCCTTACCGTAATAGTAAATGATAATTGTTTTTAATGTAATAAAATGTAGATTTTTCCTAACAGCACTCAGAAGCAGATGTCTGTCTATACGTCTATGAATGTACAAGAATTTCTTTTTTATTATTATTTTATATGCTGTATATATATATATATATGTCATCTATACATATTTTACCAGTATATTATTAATAGTGCATTCATTATTACATTTCTCTTTTGAAAGGCCCCCAACTATTTGTAAAATTTTGTCTATATATACACTTATTATTATTATTATATACATATATTTTTTAATTTTCTTACCATACTGCTAAAATAGGTGAGGGGGGAAAAAACCAATAGTATACAAAACTCCGAATTTCTGTAGTATAAATTTATAAATATTTACTTAATAGAGAATAAAAAAGAAAAACAACGACTGAATGTTAATTCTTTGTATAAATTATTCTTCTTGAGTATTCTCTGTGCTAGTTTGAGGCAAATTAATTTTAACTTTTGGTTGCCAGAAATGGCTTATGTGGCGCTTAATTTTCTTAGCATGGGGTTCAATCATATGTTGAACCAAATAATTATTGTTTCTAAAAATCCTTACAACTTCATAAGGCCCTTCCCATGTTGATTCCAAGGCCCCCGGTTTTATAACTTTTTTTAGATAAACCTGATCGCTATGCTGTAATGTTTTGACTTTTTCAAAATCTTTGTTGACGTATTCACTCATAACGCGTTCCTGGTTGGCCAAGGACAGTTTTTGTATCTCTTTCATGTGTTTGATACGCTGTTTCACATAAGCTTGGGTGCATTTTTCATCGGAAGTATTCAGCGCTGTAAAATGATAGATACCTCCCGTGCAAAAAAAAGCATTGCAGGCGTGTAACCTGTGGCCCGATTTATTGAGGTGTTGTAAGACAATTTATAAAACGGTAAACGAATATCCCACTCTGCCGTTTTGTCACACATACTTTTTAAAGATGACTTTAACAATTTGTGACTCGTCTCCACAATTGCATTTGAATTAGCTCTGTAACAGCTTGTAAAATGTCTCTCTATGTTCAGTGCTTTTAAATACTGGCAATAAACGTCACTCCTGAAATAGGGCCCGTTGTCCATCGTAACTGATTTAGGGATCCCGAAAGAGCTAAAATAGTTATTTAGAGCATTCAAAATAGTCTGCGCTTCTACTCCACGTAGAGGTATGGCCTCTACGTACCTCGACGTCGAATCAATTATAGTTAGAATGAAGGAGTTTTTTTTAAATGTCGTATGCAGTTTGCCTACTATATCGCAATGTAGGGCTGTCCCTATTGGGGCATCCTTAATAACCTTTTGAATAGGTACTTTAATAGCTTGGTGTTGCTTATTTTTATTGCATGGGATACAACTTGTACAATAGCTCCTTATATCTTTGTACATCCTATACCAAAAGAAACGAGACTTTACAGTTTCGTATGTTTTCGGGAACCCGAAATGACTTTTATGCGCCTCTTGTATAATTTCAAAAACCAGACTATTAGGAGCAATGAGGAGTTGTTTGTCCTTATATCTCTGTTTTAAAATTAGTGCATTATTCTCATTTAATTAAAATTTTCGAGTATTTTTGTTTTGTTCATTATTTTCTATCTTCTTAACGATTATGCTAAGTTTTGCATCTTTACGTTGCTCGACTTTCACATTCTCTTCCAAGAGATTAACATTTACTTTGAACAAATTATTATGAATTCTGGTTTGAGCCGAAATATTATTTATGTTGCGAGAGATGTAATCTGCCGGATTTTTCACACCCTCAATAAATTCAATTGAGTAATCAAAATCACTAAGCCTCATCAGCCATCTTGCGACAATGTCACTTTGATGTTCGAATTTTAAAGGGTGCGTGAGAGCTTTTGAATCAGTGAGTACTGTAAACTTCCTTCCTAGCAGGATATTTTTAAAATATTGAACAGCATCGTGGATTGCCAAAAGTTCATATTTAATGCTAGGGTATCTCTTCTCAGACTCTTTTAGCTTTCTCCCATAAAACTCAATTGGAATATGTTCCTCGCCTTCCTTCTGTGTTAAGACTGCAGATAAGGCGACTTTTGAAGCGTCCGTGATAAGAAAAAATTCCTTTTCGAAATTTGGGGGTTTTAATGTAGGATTGTCAATAATTGCTTTTTGAATGGCACAGAATGCTGCTTCTGTTTTGTCCGTCCATCTAAACTTAACTTTGTCTTTCGTAAGCTCGATCAAGGGGTCAACAATGTCAGAGTAATGATGAATTAGCGTTCTGAAATAATTAGAAAGACCCAAAAGCGACTTAACTCCTTTTTTGTTCTTCGGTCTAGCTAATTTCTGTATTTTCTCCACATTTTTGGTTGATGGGGAGTACCCATTCTGATTAACCTTAAACCCCAAGAATTCAATTTCTTCTTTACAAACCTGCATTTTGCTGGGTTCTATCGTTAAATTATTCTCTATGAGTGCCTGTAAAACTTCTTTTAATAGCTGAGTCATACGTTCAACGGAATTCGCGGAAACAAGCGACATCATCAATGAAGTATCCGACTTCCTCTTTGTTAAAATGTCCCAATACTTTATCCATTAATTCGGCAAAAATTGTGGGACTTAATTTTAAACCGAAATTTAGCCTTATTGGGGCGTATTTTCCGTCTTCTGTAATGAAAGCCAATTTATCTCTGTCTTCCGGGCGTAAATTTATTTGAAAAAAAGCACTATGCAAGTCTAACACAGTGTAAAACTTTTTTCCGCTTATTTTTTGTAAAAGTTCTTTGATATCCGGTATAGCATATGGGTATGCCTCTAAGATTTCGTTTAGCAAACGATAATCCACCGCCATCCTATATTTAGGTTTCTGTTTATCTAAAGACTTCTTTTTTACAAACAATACCGGGAAAGCATAATGAGAATTACTTTTTTCGATAATATTCGCTTCCAGTAATTTTTTTATTTCCTCTTGTGCATATTCTCGCACCGTATGAGGAGTCTTATAGGGCTTACACTGTATAGGGTGGTCGTGATGTAATTTTATCTTTGGTACGACCAGAGAAGAACTACCCAAAGTTTTATACGATTTTGAGAAAGCCTGGGCGTGTTCTATTAGTACGGTTTCCATCTGTAATTTTATCTCCTCGGATAAATGAGCTAAATCAAAATCCTCTTTACTAAGTTCTGCCTCCCTAAGACTGCGTACTTCCTCGATGGTCAGGTTGTTTACCTGGTATAACGAACCCTGTTCCACATCGTCTAACTCCTTTCCCGACTTTGCATCGAATTGTGTAGTAATTCTACCCAAATTTGCATTTGCCTGTATGACTACTTTTTTATCTGATACATTCTTTAAAATTATATTTATTGTTTTACTCTTCGTTACCTGGTGTATTGAGTCTTCGCATGTAATCCCCTTTTTATTCTATCTGGCTCGAATAAGATATCATTTTCTGGGTCTAACTCTTCCGAAAAACTTAAGGTGACAATTTTTTCACCCCCCGGTGGTAAAAATACTCTTCTCGTTGCTCTAGCGACAATCAACTTATTTTCCTTAGTTTTTTTTCTACCATTGTCCATATTATTTTTATGTTGTTTATTTTTTTTCTGCGTGCTCGAGGCGTTTATCTGGCACCCCTTTTCCTCGTCTTCTTCCTTATCTATTGTAATTGTAGTGTTTTTTATTCTTAAACAATTTTGTTTTAAATCAAGCACCATCCTATTATTTTTTTTTTTAAATCGTAACCGAGTAGCATGTTGTAATTTCCGCTAAAATTGTTACTCGTGACATAAAATGTACCCGAAGTAAATACATTATTTAGTTTGAATGATATTTTAATACACTGTTTAAATGGAATATTTACTCCATTAAAAGATTTTATACAAATTCTATTTCCTAAAAATTTCATTTTAACCTGTTTTTCTTTTAAAATATCAAATAAATCACATGAAATTAGAGACACAGCTCCGCCGCTGTCCAAAAGGCCATCTACATTAGCCCCTTCGATTTTAAATTTAATAATAGGAAGGTTATTACTATCTGCGCCCTTTACGCTAGCAATCACTCGCGTATCCGGGGATCTGTTATGGGGCTTTTCGACCTCTCTCTCGCTATCTACAGACCCCCTTTTCCATTTCCCGGGTGAAAACCTTTCTTTTGATATTTTCCATTTTTCTGATAATTAATTCTCCGTTCTTGCTCCCCTCATTTCTTCTGTTTTGTTGGCTCTCGTAATTTTGGGTGTTAGGGAAATTTTTATTTTGAACTTGAAAGTTCCCCCCAAAATTCGGGTAATTAGCGCCCGTACTTTGAACAAAATTATTCTGAGGTGAGAAACCATTATAAGGATAAGGATTTGTAGTAAATTAAGGCCCTGGAGCCGGTGGCAGCGAATGAAATGTGGAATTAGGATTATAATTTGGCATGAAGCCATACCCTTGAAAATTATCCGTAAAATTTGAAGAGTGAGCCCCCGGAAAATCTGCCTGTTTGAACTTAGGAAAATTCGTTCGAAAATTCTGTTTATACTCAGATTGCTTAGAAAATTTATATCGACAATTTTGTGTCGTGTGGTTGCAGATCTCACAGTACTTGTCTTTAACAAAAGTACTTTTTTCGACTTTATTTTGTTGCGCTAACTTTAAATTTTCCAATTCTAACTGCAACTTAGCCATACTCTCGGCTTGCAATTGATTTTGCTTAATTAGGCTTTGACACAACTCCGCGGTCCCATCCTTACTTACGTTGTTTACCTCTGCAAAATTTGTAGAGTTAATTGCGGCTTCCATAATTAACGCTGCTTCCGTTGCCTCAGAGAAAGATTTTTCGAATTTCAAAAGAAATATCGGTTTTGACTGCGTCCATAAACTTATGCAATTTCATAAGTTCGAAAAGTTTTTTTGCGAAATTCTTATTTGATAATCCAGAAATTTCAAAAAACTTCGCTGCTTCTATATTAAAACGAAGAATAAAATCACTTATCGGCTCAGTTGGACCCTGTTTTAATTTTGAAAAATTCTCGTGGGCTTCACCAAAGGAAAGTTTTGAGCCGAAAGCATTCAGAAGTTTTTCTTTAAATTTTTCATAATTAGTTTCGGTATGTAGCTCCGCATCTGATATTAGTTTCTCGCGAGCTAAGCCGGTTAGTTTAGATTTTAGGATAATTAATTTGGCTTCCACTGGAATTGCTGCTTGTACAGCCGCTTCATCAAATTGAGTAACGTAGAAATTTATATCATTTTCCCGTTTTGCATCAAAAGCGGGGATACAGTTTAGTAAATTGTCCATTTTAGGGGTATTATTATCCGTATTTAGAACTTGAGAATTTTGAAGTCGTGTTCTTGCTTTATACAAAAAACTGTTAAACTCCGTAGAAGGACGCTTATTTCTCTTAAATTTGCTACCCATAAAATTTGTACACAAAATTTATATTGATCAAATTTCAAGGTTTTACGCATATAAATAACTTCTACAAATTTCAAGAAATACAAATACACAAAATACTTATGATACAGAAAAAAATCTTTCATAGTAGTAATTTCACTTTTGCACCTAGCAATCTGTACTACAGAAATATTATTTAGAATAATATATAAATACAGATATATTACCTAAATTATTTGTTTTGTGTGCCAAGCACTATATTACACTACCTGTTTTATTATTTTTCATTTCCTTTACTATTTGTAAAAACACTTGTAAACAGAAATTATTATTATTATTATTATTTTTTCAACATAGCATAATTACCTCCAATTTGTAGTACTGCGATCACAAACTTATCTATTTATTTAACATATTTTATTTATGAAAAAAAATATATATATATAAGTATCATTTGTACTACTCAGTAATTTTCAATAAATATTGTCATGACCGTGGAACTATGTACCAGCTATACTTGACATAGAAAATGAGAGAAATTGTCCTTAAAAAAATATTTCATTTATTTATTTATGTTAAAAAAAACTAAAATCAAGAATTTTAGACATCGAGTAGATAAAATAATAGTTAAATTTTGAAACATATAAAAAAAAATTACTTTAAATACAGTATTAAAATTATAATCTAAGAATATTCATAATAATAATAATAATCATAATACTAGTAATAATAATAATAGAAAAAAAAACCGTAATGTAACCATAAAATTAACGAAAGTAATAACCTAGGCTTTAAAGTTGGCAAAGGTCACGTCACCATACAATTTTTGCTGCGCCAAGCTGGTGAGTTCTGGGCCTCCTAGTTGGAGATAGTTACTAATGCCCAATTACATAAACTCTCTACATTAGTTAAAGGAAGCACGGGTTAATGCTTCTTCCGGAAACGCTGGGTGTTGAATTATCAGGTTAAAGATGTGATCGTGGCTTCTGGTCGTCGGTGAAAATTTATAATGATCCCATAAAAATTACTCATATTCTTGAATTAAGTTAACTATTCTAATAAAAAAAAAAGATCAGATTATTACGTTGTGATTATTTACGCCGCCCTACGTCTTATGAAGCCGGACTAGATAAAGTATATAAATCCCTAACATACTCATAAATTATAAACTAGTCCTCCTGATAAACCAACTAAAATTAAAAAAACAATTAAATTAAAGAAAAAGAAGAAAAACACTACTCGATGACATATGAGTGTTAACCCATATAAATTAAATACAAAGAGTTAAAAGTAAACGAAAAACATTTATTTACATATCTATTTACAAAGACATAAAAAATAGAAAACAAACATCCCTAACAGAATGTTAAATTTTAAGTATAAAAAAAAATAAGATGAAACCATTGAATGATCATTAAAAGTATTAGTCTGTCTTTTTCCTACTCGCACTACCCCACTTACGGGCATTAACTATATTTCAGATGAGGAACAATTTCTCTACATTGTCTAAAGTACTGCTACCAGTATTTATTTATTATTATACAGATCCAATATGAGGGAATAGAGAACCACAGATACCTGTACTTTCAGAGCGCCCCTGGTCTGCATTATTGGCGATAGTCAAGCTCCACGGGTTAGGCAGAGACCCTCAGTTAGGTCCTTCTTTTTGACTTTTTCGCATCCACACCATTTCGGAAAACTACCTTCGTTTTTACAAACTACCAGCACTCTACTCTTTCTTTTAGATCTTACTCCATCGGACAGGACGTCAGGTACTCGTCCTCTTCCAGATTTTCTCTTGGGGCTCACTTTTTTCTTTTCTCTCGTCACTGGGCCGTCTATTGGCTCCAGTGTTTTGTAAAGAAGTCTACGCCCTCATCTCTTATTGGTTTTGCTAAATGTTATTCAGGACCACCTAAGATGGGGTCCTAAATTGTAAATTTGCTATGCACTTCCAAACAGCTATAAATTTTTCAGCTCGTAAATTTTTTTTCCGTAAAAGATGTCCTAGTTAGATCGCAGACCAGTGTCTCCGAAGGTAATAAAACTACTCTGGGTGGTCGTTTCTATTTTCCCATACGAAAAAGAAACTATGTACACTAATAAAATAAATACTTCACAGAAATTCCTGGTTATACAATATATAGACATGAAACATACCTATTAAAAAAATAAAAGTAAACTAATTTAGTCAGAAATTGGGAGGTGGCTCATATCTGACCACCACCATTAATTTGGTACATCACAATAATTTTTTGAAACCCTATGGGAACTTAAACATGGGATGTTCAAACTTTGTGGTTCAGCGGCCATTTAAGTGACGTCAGATTTCGCTGGCGTATTAACAGCTTAATGAAATATTTTAAAAAAATTACTTACAATTTTTGTGAATCCTAATGAACTGTATATATCTAAAAGGAAGATAATCCTTAAATTACGCAATCTACTGGTGCTCTGATACAGTACGCATGTTATTCACAGCCAAGATTAATAAAGGAAAACAAATATAAATAGCTGACGCACGCGTAAAAATTAAATTAAATCCCAATTAAAAGCTCGATATTTTTCAAAAAGTACGCCCAAGAAATAAATTAACAATCGTATTTCAATTGCATTATAGGATGACGTCATCTGATAATGCAGTATTTTATTTTGGTGGCAACACTGATTTGAGAAAACCTTTCATTTCATTTATGAAAACAATGCCGATTTAATTTTTAATTAACTACAATTTTTATTCAAAAACATGTTTTAACGAATTGTTAACAGTGCTATGTCAGAAGCCTGTTCAAAGTCCTTTCATATGCTATCTCCTTCGTCGTTCTGCGTTTCGTATTTTCTGAGAAAAAGGGATGTTGACAGGAGAAATAATATATATGATGATTATCCAAGACGATTAGGTGAGAATAATGATAAAATTTCTAATCTTCCGTAATCGAGTCTACTGCCAAGGTTAGCATGAAATAAAAAATATATTAGCAACAATATGGTTTAATATAAATATAGATATCATTAAAGGCTTTAAAGACATTAGATGAGAATAATGATACATTTTCTAATCTTATGTAATCGAGTCTACTGCCAAGGTTAGCGTGAAATAAAAAATATATTAGAAACAATATGGTTTAATGTAAATATAGATATCATTAAAGGCTTTAAAGACATTAGATGAGAATAATGATAAATTTTCTAATCTTCGATACTCGAGTCTACTGTTTTAAATATAGATATCATTAAAGGCTTTACAGATATTAGATGAGAATAATGATAAATTTTCTAATCTTCGATACTCGAGTCTACTGCCAAGGTTAGCGTGAAATAAAAAAGATATTAGCAACAATATGGTTTAATATATATATATGGATATCACTAAAGTAATAAATAAATAAATAAACTTTTTAACCCAAAAAAGTACCGACTTCAAAAACTACTAAAAAGCGAAAAATAAACTATTTAACCAAAAATAGAACCGACTTCAAAAACTACTACAAAGTAAAATATATATTTTTTTTAAGATAATAGTTAATAAGAAATTAAATTAAGAGCATTTTAGTTACCATGCATATTATTATATTTATGTACATTAATTTGATTTTTTGAAGTCGGTGCCAGCCAAGCCAAGTACAAAATTCAAAACAAAATATCCAATATAAATCGCAACACGCGTATAAATTATATCTACATAAATACGAGACAGTGAAAAAAAAATTACATATAACTCATCAAATGGTAGAAGATACAATGATTTAAATGATTAACTAATTTCCAAAGCAATGTTTGTCGACATATAGTTTGTCATCTCATTTGCAAATACACATTTATAACATCAGATGAAATGTTTAACTAGGACTTCCCTCAAAGGGAAAGTCTGGGTGATATTGCTGAGAACATAGGGTTAACAATTACAATATATAGAAAAAGAGCAAATTAAATGATAGAATTACAAAATATCATATATAAATTCATATACACTGTTAAAAAAATAGAAAAGAAGTACCGTTCATCAGATGTGTTGTCATAATTTTTTTTAACATGTGGCAAAGAATCTCATTTTCATAAGCGCGTATTGCGCAAAACTTGAAAAAAAAAAAAAAAAAAAAAAAAAAAAAAAAAAACCGGATTTTTTAAAACGCCAAGCTTTTTAAAGTTACGTAATTGGATTTGCAGCCAATAGATTATTCTATCAAGCGCAACTTAATGCAAATTTAATTTCATTGTTGAACCTTTTTTTGTGTGTGAATTTAAAATTTTTCTTCCTTGATTATATATCTATTATTTGTATAACTGTTTATAGAAACTCTTACACTTCAAACCACATTGATAGCATACTTTGCTACAAACCAGATTGCAAAACTATAGTCTAAATTACTATTAAAGTATACAAAAAATCTTTCGATGACTTCTGTAAAATAACTTTTACATTAAATCTCCATATCGGCAAAATTGAAAATTTATATATATTACAAAGTTAAGCTTAACAGATACTTCTTGCTTATTCTCTAGGTGGCTCTGCCCCTGCGCCTTTAATGCGCCTTTACTGCGCCAATCCGCAGACTTTTCTTTTGCCTGCCTGTCTGTCTCTCCACAATTTGTCTGTTTCCCTATCCGTTCTTCTGCCCGTCTCTCTAACCGATTGTCTATCTCTCTACACGTCTCTGTACTTGTCTCTATATTTCTCTACCGGTCTCGCTACCCGCCAATCTATTTCTCTAACCGTTTGTCTATCCGTCTAACTACTTGTATGTCTAGCCGTGTCTCTATCCACTTCGTTCCCCATTTGTCTATCTGTCTCTCTACCCGTCTGGCTATACGCCTCTCTACCCATCTTCTTACCCATCTCCGTACCCATCTACTGTCTCTCTACTCGTATGTATACCCGTCTCACTATCCGTCTGTTTTTGTACCCGACTCTTTACCCGTCTCGCTTCCAATCTCATTACCCGTCAGTCAGCTCGTCTCTGTACTCATCTCTCTACTCGTCTCTTTATCTACCACGCTACGCGTCTCGAAGCCTTTCTCGCTACATTCCTGTCTACCGATGTCGCTACCCGTCTCGTGACCCATCTCGCTACCTCTCTGTCAACCCTCTTTTTACCTTTCTCTCTAGCCGTCTGTCTATTCGTTTCGCTACCCGTCAGCCTACCTATGTCGCTACTCGTCTGTCTACCCGTTTGTTTACTCGTCTTTCTACCTCTCGATACTTCTTCCCAATATTTAAACAATTCATTTAATATACAGAAGCCGTTTATCAGTTATTAAATGCAAACAGAAGTAATTTATCTAATAAGTGTAATCAGATGCAATTTTTTTTTAAATACATACATAAACCTGAATAATAATTCACCAGTTTTGTGTTCATAGTTGTTTATATCATTTGACAGTAAATCTCAGCTTCTTAAACCTGAATTGTCTTAAGCTTTTTAAAAAAACCACAAGGTCTGTATAACTGCAAAGTACCCTGAGGGCTATATTAGCTACATGTTATTAAGTTAAGTGAAAGTTTCGTTATCGCGTTTGCAGCCAATTGCTTATGTCAGAAAGCGTGATGGCTTAACGCCATTTTAAATTCATTACTGTAACTTTCTTTTCTTTTTCTTTTTTTTTGGGGGGGGAGTGGTGTAGGGGGAAGGGTTTCAAATATATACATTTAAATTAAAACTTTTGCCTCCATGCCATTAGTGTTGTTTGTATTATTAACTAATACCTTGTAGACCGAGCTTCATTTGAAACAAATGTAAAAGACTTCTTCTACAGTTTGTTTTAGGAGAAACTTTCGTAATTGGGCCCAAAGCCAATCGGAGCATTTAATATCATTATTGTAACTCTTATAGAGTTAAAACAATATTGTTGCTAGCTTTACTCTTGTTTGAGACCAGCCTTGCCTGTGTATCTGAATGAGGTAAGTTTCGTATTCTATGTCGGTTGGCCAAAAAAACTTAAAATGGTGCCAAAAGGTAGTTTTAGCATCTTGCAAAATTTTTCAAGAAGTGGTCCGTATAAAAATGCAAAACATAACATTATACGCTTGATATATGTAAATCTGTTTTTATGTTTTAATATTTCCGAAGGCACAGATAAAAAGGTAAAAATCTCTTTTCGAAATGCCAAATAGAAAATATACAAAATAGAATGCCAAATATACAAAATAGAATGCCAAATATACAAAATAGAAAAATATCTGCAAAAAAATATATTTACATAATACTACATCTGCAAAAAAATAAGATTTAGAAAAAGTAAGCCAAATCCTGCAGATCCCAACAATCACATCGAAAAACTTATCACCAAAACAGAATTCGCCAAATCTTACGGCACAGGAGATGGATTTTTCCCTCTGAATGCAGAATATTAGTTTTTTAGGGTTTCGTTCATCTCACGAAACCCTATTACTCCCGCTCCGTTGTCTGTCCGTCACAGAGCAATTCTCAAAAACTATGTAACTTACAGAGTTGAAACTTTGTGTACAAATCTGAATACCAGCTATGAAGAGCTCAAAATATTAAAATTTGAAAAATTCGTATTATTTTAATAAATAGAGATAAAAAACCAAAATTCTAACAGCCTTTTCCTATTAAATTTAAACATTTTTCATTATAGCCGATGCCAAAAATTAAAAATCCACGATGAAATTGTTTCTACAATAATTAATTTTCTATCAGACGATTCCCACGTGAAAAATGAAATTAAAAGTTTCACCAATTGAAATAAAGATTAATATGAAATAAAATTGATTGACGTCATAGTGGTAATAAAACGGAAATATTTCTCAATAATACAAGGAGTATGAGTACGTGTATGCGCACAAAGCAGATTAATATCACGTCATTAGAGAATTACAAAGAAAATCTGACGTCATATCGGAAGTTTAATGGATTTTTCAAATGTTTCAGAATAATACAAAGCAAGTATCAATATAATTAATTCAGAATAGTAAATATATTATATAAATGCTGGACGATTACACCATGAAACATTAAAACATCACAAATTTACTGAATGAGGTATACAAACGTTTTGTATACACCATTCAGTAAATTTCTGATGTTTTATACTCCCGTCTTGAATGTAGTAAATATATGAGTTTGAGGAACGTATTGAATCATGATAAAAACCCGATTACGGAAATATTCGCATATTTTAACATTTTGAAGGTGTACAACATGTTAATTTTGAAATGAAATTATTATTTTTTTTAATATCGCATTTAATCCACATGACAGTTATTATTATGACAGAATATAATAGCGGGCTTCGCCCACTATCGGGCTGGTTTAGATATTCGAAAAGACGAGAAAAATAGACTGGTAAATTTTTACTTTATAAAAAACATGATTTTTTTTTTTTTTTTTTTTTTGGTTGCTAAATGAAATTTATTTGGATTTATTAAAGAAAGGATAAAGTGTTTTGAAAGGATTATTAAACGAAACCCTTAGAGCGATTTTTGATCACACTTACCACACTTGTTTTCTTGTACGATGGGTGATTATAATATAATTGTTTCATTTCACATACTACATACCGTTTGATATATTGGTACTTTTATGTTATCCTGGCGCAGTTGATAAATCGCCAAATATTGTTCTTATAAACATTTTCATATTGAATTCATTTCATTTAAATATAAACCTTTCACTCATTTAATTTAAAATACATGCCTTTCATTAACCCCATTTAAAATGCTAAAAAGAAAAAAAAAAAAGAAATAATGCCATAAATCGAAATCTTTTATTTAAACACCAAATTTTTTATTATTTTTTTTAATTTACACACGCGATATAAAAAAAGCTGCTATTGCTGAGATTTGCGCCAAATCTCTAATACCAAGTCTACCAAATTATTGCGGGTTTTTTCTTTCAAACAGAAAAAAATCCCGATTAATTTTCGATTTCTACTAAATTGAAATATATTTTATTGTGCTGAATATTAGTGCGTGCATATTTTTTTGCTCCATGTACTACATGAACTTTTCAATTCCGATTGTCTACGAAAATCTCCCGCCGGTGAAAATGACGTACGCACAAAATTTTCGTGACGTATGTACTTTAATTGTGCTTTTTTATCTATTTTTTTAATATAATTTCCAAACGGTTTGACATTTATTCTTGGTAATAAATAGACGTCGTTGTCACTTTTATAGGTACCTGCTGTAAAAATTTGAACGAAATCCGTTGAATATTTTTTGAGTTATGCTTGACGAAAGGTTTTAATATCCATCGTAGCTATATATGGGGCAAAGTAATACTGCGCTGTGTATGAGTCTTCGTTGCACTCAGACAAAAATGGTAACTTTAACTTGGCTTGGCTGGCACCGACTCCAAAAAATCAAATTAATGTACATAAATCATCTTCCTCTTTAATAAAAAGGTATGTGTCGCTGACGACTGGGTTTTTTGCTAATCGTTGCCACAGATTAATCTCGGAAAATGAAACATTTGAAATTACTGAAAAAATTAATAGCTCGAAAAGTGTTTGTCAGAAAATTGTTAGACAAGTGCGTCAGAAAAGTAAAAAATTGTATTTTTCTTGATATAAATTTCAAATCTAATGATTATGCCGTTTTTCAAATAATGAATTTCAAAAATTACCAAATTTTACAATGGAGTACTATAGCGAAATCTTCACGCATAAAAAGATAATGATAACGGCATTGTGTCCTGACGTATATATACTGACTATAGCACGAGGCACAAATTATAGTAGCCTTATTAATCTGTTAAAATATAACAGTGAAAATTATGATGTCGCGAGTGCATGATTTTTATTTAATTCTCGACGAGTAGCATATTTTTGTCCACCTCAGTGAGGCATATCAATTTCATTATGTTTGAAGTATTGTAAATTGTAACTACATTCAAATCCAATTTGAATATAACGGAAATGATTTTTCCGTATAGACACCATAATGTAAACCCCATAGACACCCTAATTTGACACAATTATTGATTTTTTTTTAATGCTGACCTATTCCATAATAAAGTCTACAGAGAATTGGCCTTATTTGTCCTTAACAGCCCAAATTTTGTCTGACACATTAAAAATGTAATAGCGCAATAATGTTCGTATCGTTTTCAGAAATGCAGAAGGACATTCCAAGTAAAGATCCGTAGGGTTTTAAAATACATGGTCAAATTCAAAGTCAATATTTCACTTGATTAAAGGTGCGTTAAGAGAAATTGACCAGCGTAGCGGGCGTAGATTGCTAGTATAATAATATGCATGGTAAATAAGATCCTTTAAGATCCATATATGCGTCAGTTGACTTATGGAAGAGCAGCTGGGAGACTTTGTTCATATGAAGCTCAATTAATGTCTTTTTCATATAAAGCTGGAATTTCTCTTCAAAAATTGGTCCTAAAATATTTTACTAATAATAAAGTGAAATCACCTTAGCTTTACTGCACCTTTAATTTAATTTCATAACAAAATCCAACAGCAATCATGAATTCTTTTGGAATTTTTTCTTTACATTCACAAACCCATTTCTTTTTTTTTCTATTAATTGATAAAAATTGCTCTTCTTTTGATACACTCACTTAAATAAAGACATGTTTCATCCAGTGGATAAATTTTTATTTACCACCACCTATGTATTTGTTAAAACGAGCGTTACAAAACGCTATCCACAACATTTTGGAATGTTTTTCAAGAGGTGTGGTTTTTCCCACACCTGAAAATTGATATGACTGTACTAAGAGAAAAACCTATTGTAAATATTAACCTCATCCGAGAAATTAATAAACAAAAACCCACTTTTCATTTCCTCTCGCAATGGGGAAAAAATAAAAAGACCTTGATCGTCTAATAAAGAGAAGAAATAGCTTCAAAGTAATCAACAATTCTTTTAACGCATAATGAACTGCAAAGTAAGATTTATGGCCACTCAACTTCAAGTAAATGATCAAAAGCTATTCTAAATTGATGAACTATTATTATATGAAATATGTTAAAGACATTAGAACAATAATTATAGCAGGAAATAAAAACATTGTTACTCCGATTACGTTCTTACACAGAAACCTTGCAACACATGTAATTTCCACTGACGTAAGAATTATGTAATGAAAAACTCTTAACTCTCCTTTTATGACTTTAATTCTTCAGTCCTGTATCAAAATGTAACCGCGTAAACACGAGCAGATGCTAGCTCCATTATAATGTGAAATAACCGCTAATACTGTTTAAATGTAACCTGTAACGTATATGTAACGTTATGTGTTTAATTATAGTATCTTAAATGGAACAATCAGTCTATTTACTCCGACTCATCTAATACAACCAATTAGTTTTTCAGCCTAAAAGTAAATGATGCTTAACATGTCGTGCCTTAATTAATTTTGGATTAATCGTCGAGAACCCATGGATAAACAATTTATGGATATACAAAAGGATTAAGCCATGAGAACACCTTCAGCAAAAGTAAGAGAATTTTATCTTATCCTTTTTCAAGTACTTTAAACTTTTTGAGACATTTTCGTGTTGAACGAACTCCTCCTTCAAAACCGTCTATGATAGAAATTACGATCTAGAGTTATAATCAAGAGTCAGGGCTATACAGGAGAGTGCAATTGTCGCAAAGAATATGGCATATATGTTCAGAAATTAATTGTGAAAATCGTTTCCATAAAGTGTGAACGACCTTCTGTATTCAGTTCTTCCGCTTTCTCACTTTGAAAGACTAGGCCACACACATCGTTCTTAAAATGTATAGTCGTTCCAAACAATCATCGTGATACTACTATCCCCTTTGGCATGTCCTGTCATAAAATAATATTGTTAATTCTGGCAATATATTGTGAAAGCAGAAAAATAATTATTCAAATGTAATAAGAATTTTGCTTTCTAAATATTATCAGGTTCTTTCGCTTTCTCACTTTGAGAAACTGGACCACTGACATCGTTCTGAAAATGTACAGTCGATCTAAACAACCATGCAATATTACTCTTCCCTTTGGAATTTCCTGTCATAAAACAGCATTTTTAATTGTGTCAATGTATCGTGAAAACAGCAATTATTAACTATTCAAATGTAAAAATAATTATGTTTTATTTCAAAATGTCATTAAGTTCTGTCTCTTTCTTATTTTGAGAAATTGGACCACACACATCGCTCTGAAACTGTGAAGCCTTTCGAAAACTGTGGATTTTTGGAGGTTGCGTTCGGCAGTGTGATTAAAAGTGGTTTTGTCTAACAAATTGACCCACCTATCAAGTTAACGAACTCTTTTGGTAGAGTAATGGCGCAAGTTGGATAAAATACTATGACTTTTTAAATGTTTTTTTTCCCTTGTAAGAAAATATGAGGTGTATATGTAAGTTTTAAAAAGTTTGCACGCAATTTAAAAGCGTATATATAAATGATAAAAAAATCGACTCTCCTTCACAAACTGGGTCGTTTTGAATTTATTATAACAGCATTTTACAAGTAAATCGATTTTCTATCATTTTCCACCAAATTTCTAGCATTTATGTACTTAATTTTAAGATGCTCGCTTTAAACTTTTAATCAGGGTTGGCAAGTTTTTGACAGTGTGACGGTTTTATCCGGTTTTAACCATGGTTTTAACCATCATGTCAAAAATCCCTTTTTGACATAGTTTTTGACAACAACTGTCAAAAACCTAAAATTGAGTTCAAAAAGTGTTTAAAATTTTACAACATTAAATTTACAATTTTTTAAAATTTTTAGTGTTAGATACATGAGTAAACTTTTTGACAGTTTTAGACAATAAAAACCACATATCCTGTATAAAATCAAGGGTCAATCCAGGAAAAAGTTAAGGTCTATCTAGAAACCTTTTACAAAAATAGATTTAATAAATCAGGCCCTTCACAAAATTCCTGTTAATAAAATTGGTTCCTTCACAAAATTCCATTCCATTAAAAACATTCTCTCCATTAATTATTTTTATTTTGTTAGGTTTTAAAATGTATAATTTACAACGAAAATAAGTTCACAAGAAATGAAAATTTTAACAGGACTTTAAGAAATTATCATTAAATGAATTTTAAGATGCTCGCTTTAAACTTTTAATCAGGGTTGGCAAGTTTTTGACAGTGTGACGGTTTTATCCGGTTTTAACCATCATGTCAAAAATCCCTTTTTGACATAGTTTTTGACAACAACTGTCAAAAACCTAAAATTGAGTTCAAAAAGTGTTTAAAATTTTACAACATTAAATTTACAATTTTTTAAAATTTTTAGTGTTAGATACATAAGTAAACTTTTTGACAGTTTTAGACAATAAAAACCACATATCCTGTATAAAATCAAGGGTCAATCCAGGAAAAAGTTAAGGTCTATCTAGAAACCCTTTACAAAAATAGATTTAATAAATCAGGCCCTTCACAAAATTCCTGTTAATAAAATTGGTTCCTTCACAAAATTCCATTCCATTAAAAACATACTCTCCATTAATTATTTTTATTTTGTTAGGTTTTAAAATGTATAATTTACAACGAAAACAAGTTCACAAGAAATGAAAATTTTAACAGGACTTTAAGAAATTATCATTAAATGAATTTGAGCAGCTGGATTTCTTCTTTCATAACTATATTTTACAAAAATAATTTTTAGTTTTCACAAAATGGGTATCCCGAAAAAAATCCGTGTCGACCTCTGAAAACTCAAAACATTGTTTTAGTTTAATAAATTACTTAGAAAATAATTGTAAGCTATAAATATATAATAAAAAATAATTAAAAGTATTGTTACGTTAAAAATATAAACTAATCAAACTATTAAATAGTACTTGCAGAGTTTCCCCCAAGTAGTTTCAGAAGGGTGCTGCACCCTGCCTGCCCTTTGATTTACAAAATAGCACCCTTCTTGCCCTCATAAAATAAATTAGCACCCTTCATGCCCCTCAGTAAAAAAAGTGTATTTTCTCCTTTTGGTATTAAATTTGCTTTCATAGTCAAAAATTACTCAATGTTATCTTAAAAAGAGTGCCCTGACTTTTAAATACTAAAAGTGACTTTAAACACCAAAAATATGCCTTTAACAATAAGTACCTTTAAGAATCTGAAAAGTGCCCTCAAGAATCCAAAAAGTGCCCTTTTCTCACCAGCAGCACACTGCCCTTTTTTAAACCTGGGGGAAATTCTGGTACTTGTATAATTTAATGTATAAAATTTCATATAAATAATATATTTATTTTTATATTGTTTTAATGTTTGTCTCCCAAAAAAGGTACTAATGAAAAGAGGAATGTTTTTTCATCTAGGTAAATCATATTCAAAGGTTGGAGTATGATATTTATATCAACAGGGAGAAAAATGCTGGGACCAGGACTCGAACCTGGGTCTGTTCATTATGACCTAATTACATGGTATACAGCAGTTAGTTTCCGTGTTGTATCACATTCATCATGTAAAAATGCTATAGTTACAGCTCAGATAAATAAAATTAGCGCTGCAGTTCACAGCTATGTCCAACAAATAGGAGTGAATTATGCCAACCATGATATTTTTGGGATAGCTTAGTAGGAAGAGCATTGGCACGGCAAGCCAAAGTACCCAGGTTAGAGTCCTGGTCCCGGCATTTTTTGATCTGTTGGAATAAATCTCAGCTATGATACTCCAACCTTTGAATTAAAAATATGTTCTATTTTATAATGTATAAAAATTAAACTTAACATAAAGAAATGGTTCTAAATAATTAAACTGAAACTAATATAATAAAATGAAGATATATTATATATGTGTAAATATTGAAAATAATAAACCATCTTCTTTTAAGTTATTGATTTAAAGAGAGTTTAATTATATAGATTTCATATTATAATTCATTTAATTACTCAAAGAACATTTGTGTTGCAATTGTGGTTTATATTTAATATTTATGTACAAAAACAAACATTTAGAATCATTAAAAGTCTAGGTAACTTATGATCAGTCATTGAATAGTGGCCAGTGTATCTTTACACAAGCCTTTATTTATATATTTATTTTAAGCATAAATTAAATTGCTAAATTTTTTTTTATAATAAATCGAATACTTAATAGTAATAAAGATATAAAAAGTACTTTGAAAAATGCATTTAATAGTAGTTTCAATATTTTTAGCTATTTTTCCTAGTGTGGCAATTGACAAATAATTTGAATTATGATATATAATTTTATTACAACTTAATTATAGCATGACTAAATAAAAAATATTTATATAATATATAAATTATCATTTAATCAGTTTTTAGCTTGATATGATATAAAATATCACTAATGATTGCTAAAAGAAGTGTGTATAAGGTTTTTGACGCTTTTTGACAGTTCTTGACACTTTTCGACAGTTTTTGACACTTTTCGACAGGTTTTTGACATGTCATGTCGAAAACCACTTTTTGACGTCAAAAACCCAACCCTGCTTTTAATACTTATTTGTACACCTAATAATTCTTATTTACCCTTTTTTTTCTCAGAAATGTTTGTCATCATACCCCAAAAAACCAAGATACTAACCCATTCCCCACAAATTTGTTTTTGTATTTTTTATTAGGAAAAGTAATGCTGAAATATAAACCTAAAAACAATACCTAAAATATTTAAAAATATTTTTTTAATTTAATTTTTAAAAAGCTCCCATTTAAATATCCCAATAAATACAACTGTAATCAGAATAATTCTGCAGAATATGTATTATAAAATTTTAAATATTTGTCATCTTTAATATTCCATATAAGTTTTCCAGTTATTGTTGTATTTTTATATAACTTTTATGGCTGTTCGTTGAATAAGGCTTGTATTTACAGGGTGATCATAAAAAAACTTTGCCGATATATGGAGATCTAGCGGCCGGTGAGATTTCGAGGTGAGATTTCAGATATAGTTATTCAGAGGTATGTGCTCGGGATTCTGTGAACGGCAACAAAGTGGCGCTCACGGTTACGGTTATAGGTACAGAAACTCGAAATTTTCCAATGGCAACGCCCATTTTTTTTTTTCGTCGCAAAATGCTCAGCGCATGCGAAAACCCTAAAGAGCGTTGGAACGGTACGTGTATCGCAAGAAACGGACTCGTTATGCACGCACAAAAAACTGCTCTGCGAACGGGAAAAAAAAAACACGGAGGAAATTTGCATATGACACAGAGTCAGTACACCAATCACTGACTACAACACAGATCGGAAAAAAGAAAACTTTTATTTTGATTACACATCTTCCACATGGGTGCCATCACAGGCAATTACACATTGCATGCGGGCGACTGTGGACAATACAGCCGAACGTATGAGGGATGTTTGCAATCTCACGTTTGATAGAATCTTTCAAATCCGGCAAAGTTTGCGGATTGCACATGTACACTCTAAATTTGAGATATCCCTAGAACTAGAAATCCATAGGAGTGAGGTCGGGGGATTGC
Organism: Maratus michaelseni; assembly: GCA_963931845.1. Lineage (NCBI taxonomy): Eukaryota > Metazoa > Arthropoda > Arachnida > Araneae > Salticidae > Maratus > Maratus michaelseni. The sequence continues at coordinate 207,771,850 of OZ007596.1, read as the reverse complement.
GGAGGCCACGGAAATGGAGAAAAGCGTGAGATGACACGGTCGCAAAAATGCTGTTCCAGGACCCTGCGAACAGACTTCGCTATATGTGGAGGTGCACCATCTTGCATCCAAACGAAGTCATTCAGTGCATTTCGCTGCAGCAATTCTGGTATGACGTAATTTTGCAGCATTGCTGTATAGCGGGAGCATGTTACAGAGCAAGTTACAAATACCGTTGGTGTCGCTTCCTGAAAGAAGTACGGCGCGTGAATAATTGTGCCTGCAATGCCGCACCACACAGTAACTTTGACGTCGTATAAAGGTACTGGTGCGGATTCATGTCTGCCCAGTGCACACAATTTTTGGTGTTGACGTTGCCAGTTAAGGTGAAATGTCCCTCGTCCGTCCATAGTATGCGAAGAGGCCAGTCGTTATCTCCATCAAATCGGATAAGAAATTCATTAGCAAAGTCTATACGTTGTTGATGGTCCCCCACTTCCAACATCTGGACGCGCTGGTACCGGTAAGGACACATGCGGATTACAGAGCGCAGTAGCTTTAGGACCGTTGATTTCGGTATATCCAATACACGAGATGCACCTCTTGCAGTTTGCATGTGTCCTGTAGTCACTGTGTGATGCACTTCCATAATAGTATTCTCAGGAACAGTTGGTCGCCCGGATCGCGGTCTATCACAGATGCAGCCAGTTTCTTCGAATTTCTGTACAAAATCACGAAGAGCTTGCGGGCTACATGGGCCACGTATTTGGCGATGGTTTCGACGGTAAACACGCAAGGTTTTCGCAGCATTCATCCCGTTTTGATAATATAGTTTTACCAATTCACCACGAACTGTCGCTGGAAGTCATTTCGTCAGCATGTGCGTACTCCCGACTGAAGAACTAACATTCCCACCCCACTTTTTATCCGTTTTCTACGCTGACTATCTGGCGAACGGCGTTCCATGATTGGTGTTTTGCCTCTGTCATGTGCAAATTTCCTTCGTGCGCCCTGATAGTGTTTTTTTTTTGTTTTTTTGCCGTTCGCAGAGCTGTTTTTGTGCATGAATAACGCGTCCGTTTATTGCGATACACGTACCGTTTCAACGCTCTTTAGGGTTTTCGCATGCGTTGAGCATTTTGCGACGAAAAAAATAGGCGTTGCCATTTGAAAAGTTCGAGTTTCTGTAGCTATAACCGTAACCGTGAGCGCCAATTTGTTGCCGTTCATAGAATACCGAGCTCATACCTGTGAATGACTATATCTGAAATCTCATCTCGATCGGTTGAACGGACCGGCCGCTAGAGTTCGATATATCGGTAAAGTTTTTATATGACCACTCTGTATATTTGTGTTTCAATATTTCAGATGAAAAACTTTTACACATGAAACTGCTTCAGAATGTAAGCTAAAGCTGATTGTCATGAACAAATTCAATCTCAACAATACGTAAAATACACTATATTGCCAAAGGTGACCGGTCACTTGCGATTTTAGACGTTTTGTTAACTATCTAGAAAAATACATAATGAATTAACCTGAAACTGCAGGTGTGTAAACAATATCGTATAGGTTATATATTTCCGCGAAGATTTTTTCACGAAACCCCATAGAGGACTGTCAACAAATTAAAAAAGAACGAATATCTTTTGGATAACCATGTAAAAACTATAGTAGCAAAGGCGTTCAAATTTGAGATTATTATAAGTGGTTTACTGTAATATACCGTGTTCATTTTTAGGAGGATAGCATGTATACTCGTAGAGAAATTAAGGTTTTTATAAAAACAGTCCCAAATTTTGCCTAGTTTTTTGCTTATAATTTGCAGAGTTCTTAATATAAAAAAAAGTTCTTTTCAGAAAATATGACAAACAACATTGTACATAACGCTCTGTAATCAGAATTAAAAATTAATAATAATTGGATGAAAAATGAGCTGGTTTACTAAAAAATGCTTCACTGCGCATGCGCGAATGCAATCAAAATATAATATGCATAATGTATTAGCTAAGTATATAGAGCAACTTTTGTGAAAATCTCAAAATCATAGATTGAAAATTCAGAAAATTATCGTCGATAGAATAAGCTCGAAATCCGTTGTTCCCAAAAAGAAGCAAAAAGATGAGGGGTTGTATCAAATATCTGTTGATTAGTGCCAAGATAGCGTACACAATATTGCACGTACGTATCCGATATTTGGATGCAACCCCTCATATTTTTGCTTCCTTTTGGGAACAACGGATTTCGAGCTTATTCTATCGACGATAATTTTCAGAATTTTCAAGCTATGATTTTGAGACTTTTACAAAAGTTGCTCTATATACTTAAGTAATACATTATGCATATTATATTTTGATTGCATTCGCGCATGCGCAGTGAAACATTTTTTAGTAAACCTGCTCATTTTTCATCCAATTTTTATTATTTTTTAATTCTGATTGCAGAGTATTATGTACAATGTTCTTTGTCATATTTTCAGAAAAGAACTTTTTTTTTATATTAAGAATTCTGCAAATTATAAGCAAAAAACTAGGCGAAGTTTGGGACTGTTTTTATAAAAACCTTAATTTCTCTACGAGTATACATGCTATCCTCATAAAAATGTATACATTATATTACAATAAGCCACTTATTAATAATCTCGAGATTGAACGCCTTTGCTACATTAGTTGTTACATGGTTATCCAAAAGATATTCGTTCTTTTTCAATTTGTTGACAGTCCCCTATGGGGTTTCGTGAAAAAATCTTCCTGAAATATATAACCTGTACTATACTGTTTACACACCTGTAATTTCAGATTAATTCCTCATATATTTTTCTAGATAGTTCACAAAACGTCTAAAATCGCAAGTGACCGGTCACCTTTGGCAATATAGTGTATCTAAATTAAGTGTTACCAACCTGAGACAGTTAATCAATCCCCAAATGGGGACCACAGAAGGAAATTAATTAAGAATAAAAGAAAAAATAATAACCTTTGTTCAATACAAAGTAAGAGCCCAAAACCCAAGATGTCAACCCATTTTCTACGAAGTTGTTTTCGCTCTTTTTTCTGGAAAAGGTAATTTTGCAGTAAAAACATACAAGTATTACATGTAAGTTTAAAAAAATAAAAATAAAAATAATTTTGTTATTCAATTTTCAAAAATTCCCCATTTGACTATTACGAAAAATACAATCATAACCAGAAGAAATGTACAGAAAATCTTCTATAAAATTTTAGATATTTATGGAAAAAGCCTTGTATTTATACCCGTAAGGCATGGTGACATCACGGCGACGTCACTGTGACTTTGTGACAGTCGTCGTGACGTCGATGTGAAGTCACTGTGACGTAAATGCGAGGTCGTTATGGCCGTTTTCAAGGCTTTCTGTGACCTCACAATGTGACTACTTTGTGAAGTCACCGTGCGACTTCAATGTGAAAAATGTGACGAATCTGCATCGGATAGGGTGACCAGATTTTACCCGAATCCTATACGGATTGTTCGGATCAAAATTTTTTTATGGTTCAAGTTTGTGACGTTTTTGACGACACTGCACCGGGTCGGATGACCAGATTTTACCCGAATACAATCCAGAAACTTCGGATCGATCTTTTTGGATTTGTTTGGCTACAGAATAGATTTGGATTAGTTGTCGTGTGACCTGATTTTCGTGAACCCGATCTGACCCGAGTCGGGTATAATGTTTTTACTGTAAGTCTTGTTCAGAATAGAATCTTGCATACGACCAAGTAACCAGATTTTATCAGAAATTGTGTTACGATACAATTTCTGATGTCGGCTCGGATCTAGAGTCATGCACGAATCCGGTTATATACTTCTTGAACATGATTGAATGTCTACTTGAACATGAATGATGGTTGACTGAAACTATATTTACATTCAACCCGTAATCTTACCCTAACCCAACAACAACAACAACAAAAATTCTGTAGGCCCACAACCCGACCGAACCTGATAAATGATTTCGCATAGATTCGGATAACAAGATTTCACCAAATACGGATAAGATCGACGATAAGGATTGGATCGGCAATCATTTTTTTTATGCAACTCGTATTCAAATTAAAACTTTGCATCTGATTGGGAAACCGGCTAATGTAGCCGTTAAACAAGAAAATTATAAATGTAAAAAACGCATACTAATATAAAAATAATAGATGAATCCATTAAAAATTATAATAAAATTAAATAATTTAATAATATGAAATTCTATTGTGCAAATAACCACTTTTAAAAATAACTTCGACTTCCATTTGTTTTATGTAACCACCAAAAATATTGACAATAATTAAAACTAATGCTATTTTGCTTTTAAGTATTGAAGTTTTTAAATGTGTATACTTTGCCATATTTCCCCTCGTTCAGTATCACGAAACTTTCTGACACATTTATGAACAAATTTTTAAACGCTTGGCACTTGCATGCCTGATTATTAAAGCGATTTGGAATGAATAGCGTTTTCCATTTTTAGATAAATGAAATGCTTAAGAGCAATTTTGGTCACGTTTTTTCCGTTTCTGACGCTGCGCGTCGGAAATTCGGTTCAAAACACCGACTTTGATAGTGTTTTCTGAAACATCTTTTGTCAAAAATGGAAAATGCCATTCTATTACATATATTCTGAATAAGAACACCTGCCAATTTCATGTGTTTCCGAATAAAAATGAATTCAGAAATTAGTTATTTTGGATTTGATTACAAATTTAATGAAAATAAAAGTATAGATTTTTAAATAAGCATTGTGAAAAATTTATATTAGGAATCCATTTAAATAATAGATCTACCTATTGTGCGATATTATTAAATAATAAACATTGTATCAAGCAATAAAACATTTTTCGAAGCAAATGAAATTTAAAACTTCGGATCATAAACGCAAAGAAAAAAAAATTTTTTTTTTCTTTACAAATTATTTTATTTATAGTTTTTGATAGAATACTAAATGCAGAGCTTAAATATCAATTTTTGCGAAAATGGTGTCCTCACTTTTTAAACAGAAAGCTGATGATTGGGTTGAGTGGCACCTCAAAATAATAAGAGATTGGAGATTTTTAAAATATTTTTAGTATCACAAAATTAGCAAATGAGTTCTATGCGGTGGTAGAAAAAAAAATTAAATGTTTGTATTTAAAATGCTAACAAATCTCTAAATCGCTAACAGTTTTATTTCAATGGGAGATCTATTTCTGAATTACTTTCCGCCAAAACTTTCCTACGTTACTAAATTTCTATTTAAGGATTTTTACCTGTGTATTATATAGTATATTTTGTTAAATTTCATGAAAATGGCAATGAAAATTGTTAAAAAATATCTGCCTCATATATGTAGACAAATATTTATTTATTATTTTATTTTGGAAATACAATATATTTAAATAATGTGTGACAATGTTTTTATTAATGATTTAGGTACATGACATAATTCAATTCTATATTTTATGAGTTTTTTTCCAAATTCTCTCTCCGATCACACCGTGAAGTCACAGAGTGTTGGCATTTTGGTCATAGGTTTTACGTGACTTATGTGACTTGCAGTGACGTCATTGCAACGTCACAAAAATTTTTAAAGCTGTCAAAAAGTAATTTTCTTCATGCCATAAGATGTTCTAAAGTTTATTTTAAGTTTTCTTTAGATCTTCAAGACGTTCACATTTTGATCACAGTGTGACGTTACAAAGTGGTGTCATTTTGGTCACAGATGTGACGTGACGTACGTGACTCACAGTGACGTCACAATGACGTCACTGTGACTGTGCATGCTATGCGGGTATTTATTTTATAATTTTACACATTAAACTATTTAATAATGAATCTAAAACTAACAGTCTTGAACAAATATAACCTCAAAGTTATGTAAAATATCTAAATTGGAAACTACCAACCTTAGATAATTAATAACTCTTCTAATGGAGACCGCATATAGAATGAAAGAAAAAAACTCAAGGAAATAACCCACGTATTACTTTTTTTTTTTTTTTTTTTTTTTTTTCAGGAAAAAGTAAAATTGTAGTGTAAAATTAGAAGCAATAGAATGCAAATTAAAAAAATTAATTAAATAGAATAATAATAATTTATTATTCAATTTTCAAAAAGTTCCCATTTGAGGATCGCCATAAATGCACAAAGTAACCAGAAGAATTTTATAGAAAAATGTTTTATGAATATTAGATATGTACACAAATTTTAATTTTCTGTGAAAATTTTCTGGTTATTTCAGATTTTAGCAATATTTTTATATTCTAAATGAATTAAGACTATAAAAAATGTTAAAAAATCCGTATAATAGTTGCCAAGTACCGCGATTTTTAACTGCGACTAATTCATAATCGAAATATTCGTTTCAATTAATCTCAGAAATCTGCGATTGTGAAAAAGCTAATATTTCTATACGAAAAAAGTGGTACTCAAAAATCGGAAGACTTGGCAACTATGCTTAATGAAAAACAAAACATATCTATTTTAACATCCCCCCCCTCTCTCTCTTCACACACACACACACACACACACATATATATATATATATATAGTTTTCGTTTAGAGTTTTTGTTAGTTTGAATTTTTATGGTTATTTGTTAGTTTTTCTCTGCTGTTCAGGAGTTTTGGGATTGTAAGTATAGTATGTGGTATTCGTATTACCCCGTAAGGCATGGTGACGTCACTGTGAAGTCACAATGTGACTTTGTGACCGTCGTCGTGACGTCACGTGACGTCGATGTGAAGTCATTGTGACGTAAATGCGAAGTCGTTATGGCCGTTTTCAAGGCTTTCTGTGACCTCACAATGTGACTACTTTGTGAAGTCACCGTGCGACTTCAATGTGAAAAATGTGACGAATCTGCATCGGATAGGGTGACCAGATTTTACCCGAATCCTATACGGATTGTTCGGATCAAAATTTTTTTATGGTTCAAGTTTGTGACGACACTACACCGGGTCGGGTGACCAGATTTTACCCGAATCCAATCCAGAAACTTCGGATCGATCTTTTTGGATTTGTTTGGTTACAGAATAGATTTGGATTAGTTGTCGTGTGACCTGATTTTCGTGAACCCGATCTGACCCGAGTCGGGTATAATGTTTTTACTGTAAGTCTTGTTTGGAATAGAATCTTGCATACGACCGAGTAACCAGATTTTATCAGAAATTGTGTTACGATACAATTTATGATGTCGGCTCGGATCTAGAGTCATACACGAATCCGGTTATATACTTCTTGAACATGATTGAATGTCAACTTGAACATGAATGATGGTTGACTGAAACTATATTTTGATTCAACCCGTATTCTTACCCTAACCCAGCAACAACAACAACAAAAAATCTGTAAGCCCACAACCCGACCGAATCTGATAAATGATTTCGCATGGATTCGGATAACAAGATTTCACCAAATACGGATAAGATTGACGAGAAGGATTGGATCGGCAATCATTTTTATTGATGCAACTCGTATTCAAATTAAAACTTTGCATCTGATTGAGAAACCGGTTAACACGAAACTTTCTGACACATTTATGAACAAACTTTTAAACGCATGGCACTTGCATGCCTGATTATTAAAGCTATTTGGAATGAATAGCGTTTTCCATTTTTAGATAAATGTAATACTTAAGATCAATGTCGGTCACGTTTTACCCGTTTCTGACGCTGCGCGTCGGAAATTTGGTTCAAAACACCGACTTTGATAGTGTTTTCTGAAACATCATCTGCCGTTACCAAAAAATGGATAACGCCATTCGATTATATATAGGGTAGATGTGCCAGTAATGGACACCCTTAAGGAATTTCTTTAACAATTATTTTTTAATTAATAGTTATAATTGTTGTATTCAACATTTTTTAATATTATATTACTCTACCAACAATATTTAACCATGCTCATAGTCACATTTCCCAATGTGAATCTAAATTTAATTGTAAATAACAGAAATAAATCAAAACACCCTAAATTCCAGTAATGGACACCTCACAAAAAGTAATAGATAATTGATATTATGATTGCATTTAAAACTAGAATTTAAAGATAGCATATTAATGAAATAAATAAAGCTGAATTTTTATTGGTTATTTTTTTATAAACCAAAAACATTGAAGGTGTCCCATTACTGGAAGGCGGTCTATTACTGGCACATCTACCCTATTCTGAATAAGAACACCTGCCAATTTCATGTATTTCCGAATAAAAATGAATTCAGAAATATGCCAGAAATTAGCTATTTTGTATTTGAGAACAACTTTAAAGAAAATATAATACACATTTTCAAATAAGCATTCTGAAAAATTTATATTAGGAATCAATTGAAATAATAGATCTACCTATTGTGCGATATTATTAAATAATAAACATTGTATCAAGCAGTAAAACAGTTTTCGTTGTAAATGAAATATAGAACTTAAATCATAAATGCCAAAAAAAAAAATATATTTTTTTTTTCTGTACAAATTATTTTATTTATAGTTTTTGATAGAATACTAAATGCAGAACTTAAATATAAATTTTTACAGTAAAAACATTCGATAACACAGCTGGAAAAATTACCTTAACTAAACAGTTATTTTATTGTTTCATCAATATTTATTATTTTTGTGCATCTAACATTGACATATCTCGACAAATAAATTATTCAATGCATTAAATTGTCACTTTTTTTTTTAAATATACCGGAAAATTATTTCTGGAAACCTACACTAGCAACGAAATTATTAAATTGCACATCAAATATTAATAGTTTTAAAAATTGCAATGTTTTTAATTATAATGAATAACTATGAAAATTGAACTAAGAAACGCAAAATATTAAATAAATTCTTCATTTTATATAACACTTTACATTTAGAATACATATTCTTAGTAAATACAGTTTTTCCAAACAATCTATTTTAAAAAATATAAAACATTAAAGATAAAATTTAATACAAGTGATTTTTTAAAAGAAAATTTAAACATCTTAACTTTTAAATAATTCACTATTAAATGTACTAGTACTAAACATGCACTATTAACAAAACTGCGAAGACATTAAAAGTTACCTGCTGATCTATAGATAAAGGGGTTATGATGGAATGCTCCTTATCTGCTTCCCTTTCATTGAAAAATTAGACTGTAAATCCACTACAATATTTTTCAAATTATTCCAGCAGAAGAGGTGTGTTCATAGATCTGAGAAGTCAAATATAACCCAGGCCTTATGAACACACCCGGCTAGACACAGGGAGATGTTAAAATGGATGCTTTACTTTAAAATGGAGATGGTTCACTTTAAAACGTTAATTTACTTACACAGTATAAATCTACAAACTTCAAAGAACCCAACACACGCTAATCCTAGCTTCGAATGAGAAAAAGTCGTCTGCCTTCAATATGCGCGCGCAGTATTGTTTAAACACAACAAAATAACAGCTAGCAGATGTTTCCAACTTTTACCGCAAATGATATAGGAAGAAAATAATTTAAATAAAGACATTTCAAAACCTTTATAATTTATATGGCTGAAAAATGAACTTCTAATGATGCTATAATATTCTTTTTTTATATGAGAGAGTTTTGTATTCTTAGAAATAAGCTGTGAAAATTTACATTTTTATATATTTTTTAATCCGTTGCATTTGCTTTAGTCGTCAAAAGTAAAGATATATTTTAAATAATAATTGATTTAATAGGCTTTATAAAGTAATTTCGATATAAATTTAAATTGCAATCAAATTTCCTAAGTACAATTTTTCATTTTTTACACTCTATCGAAAAGAGCAATATATTTAATAGAAGTGACATCTTACTAAGCACTGGCCAGTTTTGGATAAATTGCTATAGGAATGACATATACTTTATAACATGTTTTTAATTCATTTTTGCTCGGAAATACACGAAATTGGCTCGTGTTTTGTTCAGAAACTATGTTATTGAAAAACCTTTTCCATTTTTTGTTAAAAGCAGAAGATCTTTCAGAAAAGAATGTCAAAGTCGGCGTTTTGATTTGAATATCCCACGTGACAGTGAAAAACTGGTCGTCACGTGACACGAATTGCTTATAACTCGATAAATAACTAAATTTCTATTTAAGGATTTTTACCTTTGTATTATATAGTATATTTTGTTAAATTTCATGAAAATGGTAATGAAAATTGTAAAAAATTATCTGCCTCATATATGTAGACAGATATTTATTTATTATTTTATTTTGGAAATACTCAATATATTTAAATAGCGTGTGACAATATTTTTATTAATGATTTAGGTACATGACATAATTCAAATCTATATTTTATGAGTTTTTTTTTTTCAAATTGACTCTCCGATCACACCGTGAAGTCACAGAGTGTTGGCATTTTGGTCATAGGTTTTACGTGACTTATGAGACTTGCAGTGACGTCATTACAACGTCACAAAAAATTTTTAAACTGTCAAAAAGTAATTTTCTTTATGTTATAAGATGTTCTAAAGTTTATTTTAAGTTTTCTTTAGATCTCCAAGACGTTCACATTTTGGTCACAGTGTGACGTTACAAAGTGGTGGCATTTTGGTCACAGATGTGACGTGACGTACGTGACTCACATTGACGTCACAATGACGTCACTGTGACTGTGCATGCTATGCGGGACACACATATATATATATATATATACAGTGGAACACTGTGGACACAGTGAGATCGCACTAAAGCAGTGGAATCGGTTGAATTCGAAGGCTGTACCTGCCATTTTGGAACAGGAGACGTTACCTCCGCGCCACTAAGGATTGTCTACACGTCGTAATATTTAACATTTGTACTCTGTCACATGTCCTACGTGATTTTACCAATAGAATCGGTCACAAAATGGTTTGAAAACGGTTTAAAATGGATTAAATGCATAATCCGTCGGCTGATTTGTACGAAAATCTGCACAGTTCTTACGACAGTGGTTTATAACATTACCACCAAATGCACTGAATCGGAAGTACCGTTTGGGAGTTATTGTGTTCAATAAACACACACATACACAGAAATTATGATTAAATTATTTTCCTTATACGGAAATGTGTTCGGAAAAAAAAAAAAAAAAAAAAAAAATATGATAAGTACGAAAAACATATTTTCGCTATTTTCTCATACAAATAGCTAGATGAATTTAATGGAAAAATGTTTTATAAAATTTTAGATATAAATTATAATTTTTCTGTATACTTTTCCAGTTAATATCGTATATTAAATTTAAAACTTTTGTTTTTATTCGAAATGGGTTTATGATATGAATAACAGATTTTAAAAAATAAACATTAATGAAAAATACAACAACAAAACATACTTTTTGTTATTTTTTCCAACCAATACAACGATAATTAACTATTGATTCATTTTATAGAAAAATCTTATACAAAATTTTAGGTATGTACATAAATTTTAATTTTCTATCTAACTTCTCCGGTTATTTTATTATTTTAGATTTTATCTTTATTTTTATATTCGAAATAGGTTAAGAATATGAAAATATATTTTTTAAGCATTAATAAAAAATATCATACACAGAACATATTCTTCACTATTTCCTCTTACCTACGTATTTTCTCCTCCTTCTAAACAGATATTTTTTTAAATCTTAATAAAAAAAAAAATACAACAAAACATACTTTTTGATGTTTTTTTTTCAACCCATGCATCTATAACTAACTATTGATGAATTTTAAAGAAAATTTTTATACAAAATGTTAGATTTGTACATAAATTTTAATTTTCTATGTATCTTCTCCGGTTAATTTCTTATTTTAGATTTTATCTTTATTTTTATATTCGAAATGTGTTAAGAATATGAAAATATATTTTTAAGCTTTAACGAAAAATATCGTACACAGAACATATTGTTCACTATTTTCTTTTACCTACCTATTTCTCCTCCTACTACACAGATATTTTCTTAAACCTTAATAAAAAATACAACAAAACATACTTTTGGTTGTTTTTTCCAACCAGTACAAGTATAACTAACTATTGATTAAATTCATATAAAATTTTATATAAAATTATATATATATATATATATATATATATATATATATATATATATATATATATATAATTTAATTTTCTATGTAACTTCTCCGATTATTTTCTTATTTTAGATTTTATCTTTATTTTTATATTCGAAATGGATTAAGAATATGAAAAAATATTTTTTTTCGAGCATTAATGAAAAATATACACAGAACCGATTTTTCACTATTTCATCCTATCTACCTATTTTCTCCTCCTACTAATCAGATTTTTTTTTTCTAAACTTTATTGAAAAATACAACGAAACATACCGTAATTTCCGGCGTATAATCCGCAGCTCAAAGAGTCGTTTTTCGACCCAGAAATATTATTTTATAAAATGTAACTTAAAAGATCGCTGTAAATATTTAACTACAATTATTGAATAAAATTTCTGGGTCGAAAAACGACTCTTTGAGCTGCGGATTATACGCCGGAAATTACGGTACTTTTTGCCGTTTTTTCTAACCAAGAGAACTATTGGTGAATTTTATAGAAAAAAAATTATATAAAATTCTAGATATATTTTCATTTTCTGTGCAATTTTCCCTGTTGTTTTCTTATTTCAGATTTTGTTAATATTTTTATATTCAAATGGGTTAAGAATGTGAAAACGTGTTTCTTTAATCATTAATGAAAAATACATAATACGCAGAACATATTTTTTACTACTTTCTCCTACCTACCTATTTTTTTCTTCTACTAAACCAATTTTTTTTTTTTTTAAACCTTGATGAAAAATACAACAAAGCATACTTTTTTTGCTGTTTTTTCCAATCAATACAACTACAACTAATTATTGATGAATTTTATAGAAATAATTTATATAAAATTTTAGATATGTATATAAAATTTAATTTTCTATGTAACTTCTCCGGTTTTTTTCTTATTTTAGATTTCTTTATTTTTATATTCGAAATGGATTAAGAATATGAAAAAAAAAATTAAAGCATTAATGGAAAATATCACACACAGAACATATTCTTCACTATTTTCTCCTACCAAATACTACATATTGCTTCTTTAACGCCAGAGACGATGCTCTTAATTTTACGTAGAAAAACGTATAATAAACTACTTCGAAGAGACTTTTTCCGAGTCTCCTGTGGTCCCACCACACATCGCCGGTACTTGACAATTGGAGAAAAATAACTAGTTAGCAAAATAACATTTTCTGGTAGCAAAAATGGGGATATAAATTAAGTAATAATAACTGAAAATGATGGGAAAATAAGCTACTGCAAAAGGGAAAAAATTATAAAAAATAAGAAGTTTAGGGATAGTTCCTAATAAAATGAGGAAGTTTAAAAACAGAGAGGCATTTTGAATTTTATAAAAAAAAAAATGTATTTTTTTGCGTAGAATAAAAAGAAAAGATAGGAGGAAAAGTAAAGAGAGAAAATAGGGGGAAGTTGCATGGTTGTTTTATAAAATGTTAAATACATATTTAAATTTCTAATTTCTGTATAACTTTCCCGGTTAATATTGCATTTCAGATTTTAGCGATATTTTTATATTCGAAATGAGTTCAGAATGTGAAAATCTTTTAAACGTTTATGAAAAGTATACAAAAAACATAACATCTTCGCTATTTTCTCCCAGCAAATATTACATATCACTTCTTCATATCCCGCCAAAGACGATGCTCTTTATTGATCGCCAAAAATCATGCCAAGCGCCGAGGAAGAGGATGTTCGTGTGTCTGTCGGCTGAAAAGCTGCGACCATAACCGTAGTGCTTGCTGGACGAAGGGTGCGTACTGCCAGATTACTGACGTAAAAATGACTTCAGCTACAGGATTTAGACAGTTAAGACTATTGCCGATTGCTGAAACTTAAAGTGAACTGCATGTAGGATATACATATCATCCAACAACTGTGTTTATTTGAGGTAAGTGAAGCAATTTGCTTTTGCATCGAACTCTGATCGAAAAATGCACGCATGTGTTTCTAATATGCTCATATCGCGAATCCATTTCGTAAGCTGGTCATGTATCTTTTTTAGCGTTGAAGGTTAATGACGACCTACAAAACTAAAGAAAGTTAATGTTTTCATTGTGGAATGAATGCTGTAGTGCAGTTTACTGTGTTTTATGTTTGCTAACAATGCATTGCAAGATGCATATAACAGATGCAGATTCAAGATTTGTATTGATTTTATGTATAAAATGTTCGGAGCTTATTTTTTTATATATTTAGGCGATCATCTTTGCTAAAAGATGATTCGAATTCATAATTGAAATTTCAAACAGGACTTTTAATAAACGAGGGTTTATTATCAGTGTATGTTCGTTTTTGTTAGTTCCATAAATATTAACTGATAGATTATAGAATTCTGGGTAAAAGAGGTAGTGGAAATTATGAAATGAACTCTTACTTTGTGGTACATTATTTTTTTAAAAGAAGGAATATAAATGCAGCATTCATATTTCTATAGTTGTTCTGTGTGTGTATTTCTGCAATAGACCCGCCCTTTATAAAACTTACCCATCCAATCGTTGTTTTTCTTCTGTTTTAATATATTTGAATTTGAAATGTTTATTATTACTTTATCCCGTCAATAAAAACCAAATATGATAAACAATTTAATCAATTAATTTGGAAATTATTAATTTAAAAATTGAATTGAAATTAAGTTTATTAAAACAACACAATATTTATGTAAACATTGTCCAAAGAGTACCTTCTAATATCCAATTTATATATTTTTCTTATGAATAACAGGTATTACGATTTATTAATTTAGTTTTTAATAAGATTGTATTAACTAAAGCAACATATAAGATATAATTTTTGCAAATATACTGAAAATATTTACATATATAATATGCTCGTTAATGTTTATACATTATTTTTTTTCTCCTCTTTATGAGAGATATGAGAGATATTTATGATATGTTAAATATGAGTTTTAATTAATGTAATATTGGTTAAAATTACACAATATATATATAATTACATATATACACATATATGTGTGTGAGTGCACAAGAAGTACATATTATATTAATGTTTATGTGTGATTTTGTTTTATGGATGAATCGTTAGATATAATATAATTCATTGATTAAATATATATTTTTTTCATATATATAAATGAGATTTATGCTAAAATATTTATTTTTAGATTGACACACTATATATAATGGATTTCATAGTCTGTTTTTCTTCTTTTTTTCCTTTTTTTCGATTTATGTAATTATATCTTAACAATTAAATCTATTGTATTGTATTGAAAAAAATACAAGAAATATTTATATTAGCAATGCTTCAAATTACGTTTTTGTTAGTATATAACTTGTGTTTTAAACATTATTAATAAAATGTGTTTAATTTATTAGTTTAAAATATTTGATGTTGCAAGTAATAGTTGTAAAATAAATAACTGTGAATAATATTACACATTATTCTTTCATTACGATGCAGCAATGATTTAAAATAACAATATAAGAACTGAAGTACAGTTAATTTAAGATAATTATATTCATGTGTAACATTTTTTACTATTTCTATTTTTATTATTTTGTAATACTGTTTATACTCTATTTAAAATATCAAAGTGATATATATTTTTTTTTTTTTTTTTTTTTTTTTTTTTTGCAATACTTGATGCTCACTGAGTATAATAATAATAATGAATATACACTATTTCTTTTTAACATTTGTTGTTTATTTATGCAAGATAAAATAATTTTGGTATTCAAATAAATATTCTGAAAACTACATATTTGGCTTATTTATTATATTTTAATATTTTTTTTTATTCTTCAAAAAAAAAATTAAAATTATTTTTTTTTATTTTTTGCTTTGAGTTAATTAAACAAATATTTATATCCACGCAAGAACGCTGAATATTACAATATTATTTTCGTGTAATTTATGTTTTATCGAATATTAATAAAATGTATTTAACTTATTCATTTAAATTACAAATTTTTACAAATAATATTTGTAAAATTTTAACTATAAATATTGTGCATTCTTCTTTGGTTACGATACAATTATGGTTTTAAAATAATAATGTTATAACTTATGAATAGTGAATTTAAGATTTTAATATTTATGTGGAACATTTATTTTATTTCATCCTTTTGTAATGCAATTTATTCTCTATCAAAAATACCAAAGTGTTTTTTTTGTTTTGTTTTGTTTGTTTTTTTAATATTTGATGCTCACTGAGTATAATAATAATTTATATACACTATTTCTTTTTAACATTTGTTGTTTATTTATTTAAAATAAAGTAACTTTGATATTCACATAAATATTCTGAAAACTACATTTTTGGTTTTTTTATTAATTTTCTTTATTCTTTATATTTGAATTAATTAAAAAAATATTTATATCCACGCAAGAACGTTGGATATTATAACATTATTCGTGTATTTTATGTTTATTGTAAAATATATTATTATAATATATTATAACATGTATTTATCTTATTAATTAAAAATATTAATTTCTACAAATGATGTTTTTAAAATCAATAAATATTGTGCATTCTTTTTGCACTACGATATAGTTATGAATTTAAAAAATCAGTATAATAAAACGTGCATGGTTAATTTAAGATTTTAGTATTTATACGGAACATTTATTTTGTTTTATTATTTTGTAATGCAATTTATTCTCTATCAAAAATAACAAAGTGGTTTTTTTTTCTTTTTTGCAATACTTGATGCTCACTGAGTATAATAACAATTGATATACACTAAGTATTTTTAACATTTGTTGTTTATTTATGTTAAATAAAGTAATTTTGATAGTCACAAAATTTTTCTAAACACAACATTTTTGACTTTATTATTATTATTATTATTATTTTATTCTTTATATTTGAATTAATTAAACAAATATTTATATCCACGCAAGAACGTTGGATATTACTATTATTATCGTGTGATTTATGTTTATTATAAAATATATTATTATAGTATATTATAAAAAATATTTATCTTTTTACTTATTTTTACAAATAATGTTTGTAAAATTTAAACTATAAATATTGTGCATTCTTTTTTCATTACGATGTAGTCATGACTTTAACAAATCAATATAATAACTCATACATAGTTAATTTAAGATTTTAATATTTATACGCAACATTAATTTTGTTTTATTATTTTGTAATGCGGTTCCTTCTCTATCAAAAATACCAAAGTGCTTTTTTTTTTTTTCGCTATACTTGATGCTTACTGAGTATAATAATAATTGATATACACTATTTCTTTTTAACATTTTTTGTTTATTTATGCTAAATAAAGTAGTTTTGATATTAGCATAAATATTCTGAAACTACATTTTTGGCTTTATTATTATTATTGTTATTTTTTATTCTTTATATTTGAATTAATGAAACAAATATTTATATCCACGCAAGAACGTTGGATATTACAATATTATTATCGTATAATTTATGTTTATTATAAAATACATTATTATAATATATTGTAAAATGTATTTATCTTATTAATTTAAAATATTAATTTTTGCAAATAATGTTTGTAAAATTTAAACTATAACTATTGTGCATTCTTTTTACACTACGATATAGTTATGACTTCAAAAAATCAATATAATAACTGATGCATAGTTAATTTAAGATTTTAATATTTATACGGAACATTTATTTTATTTTCTCATTTTGTAATACTATTTATACGCTATATCTAAAATAGCAAAGTGAGTTTTTTGTTTGTCTTAGCAATACTTGATGCTCACTGGATACTATAGTAATTGACATATACTATTACTTTTGAGTATTTGTAATTTTAATATCCAAATAAATATTCTGAAAACTACATGTTGGTTTTTTTGCCGACTTCTTCATTCTTTACATCTGAATTAATTAAAACGAATATTTTATCCATGTAAGAATGTTGCATATTGCATTGTTTTTCACGTGTAATTTATGTTTTATTGATTATTAATAAAGAGTATTTAACTTATTAATTTAAAATATTAATTTTTATGTATAATATTTGTAATTTTTTTTCTATAAATATTGTGCATTCTTCTTTAATAGTGATACCGTTATGTTTTTAAACGGCAGTGTAATAAATAATACACAGTCATTTTAAGATTTTAATATTTATATATACATTTATTTTATTTCATTATTTCTTAATATTGTTTATACTCTAACCAAAATATCTAGTTGGGTATTTTCTTTGCGATTTTCTTATCTATGCACCAAGATTAATAATAATTTATGTACTCGTACACTATATGTTTTTAGCATTTGTGATTAATTTAATTTATACAAACTAAAATAATTTTAATATTCCCATAAATATTCTGAAGACTACATTCTTGGCTTTTTTCTTGACTTTTTTTTTAATATGTTTGAATTAATTAAACAAATATTTATATTCTTTCAAAATATTGCATATAACATTGTTGTTCCCATGCAATTTATGTTTTATCGACAGTTAATAACATGCTTTTAACATTTTAATTTAGCCTTTCAGCGGACGCAAAATATGCGACAAAAGTAATATTTCTCAAACCATTCTTAAATACGGCACCAAAATAGTCTACAGGTTAATGATATTCATAAATTCAACTCTTAACTTCGGATTAAAACCGTTTTCTTCGATTTATAATGCAATATTGTGCGTCTTTTATAAAATTTGCCTTCAGCGAAGCGTTCTTCCAAGGAGATATATTAATTAAGTAGTTCGCGTTAGGTTAAGTTTTTCACGTAAAATTTATTTCTGTAATTAAGAAAATGATATGTGTTACGCTGAGTTATTATCTTGTTTTACGTATTCAAATAAAAAAAATATTTATTAGAATTTGTAAAATTATGGCGTCCTCAAAATGGACAATATTGGTAAGTATTCAATCTGACGACAATCCAGCAAAATCAATTTAAAACAAATCATATTGTTAAAGATAAAACTATAAAATGGCGTGCAAAATATGCCAAGAGATTAAAACAAAAATGTTGTACATTGTAACAGTTTTTTCTCGCATTAAAAAAATTGCAATAGTTTTTGTTTTTGTTTTTTTTTTTAGAGTTAAAATCTGCAAATATTGCAAAATAATTTCTACGTAAATGCTTTGGTGCTTGAAAAGTAGAAACAGTAACTCACCTTTGCAAGTCTTGTATCCAACTGCATTACAAAATAAAAGTATGATGAGCATTTTGTATACTCTTTAACAGCATACTCTGTGACATAATATTTATGATTAAAAAAAATGTCATTGAGTCTGCAAAAATAACCCTTCGCAAGTGAATAAATAAGCGCGCTGTTAAAAGGCATAGTTGCTCAAATTTACGCTTTTTTGTTACCACTAAAATGTAATAAAAATGTTTGTCTTATTTAATCGCCGATTTCGGCGATTAAATAAGGCAAAATTTACTATGAAATTTTTGTGGAAAGAAGAACGCGTAAAAGTTGGCAGCTATGCAATGAGTGACTGAAACAGCTGTTGTCTGCGGCTGCACAAACATGTGCGTAACTTGCTTGAAAATTATCGGGTTTTTTTTTTTTTTTTTTTTTTTTTTTTTTTTTTTTTTTTGTGGGGTTTTTTTTTTGTGGGGTTTTTTTTTTTTTTTTTTTTTTTTTTTTTTTTCAATCTGAAGTTGCGGTCAAAAATATTGGCCTTACGCTAAAAGTAAACAAATTGGAAATTGTACGTCAACCTGACAAATGGGGTACCTTCGTGTACTATAACTAGTTTTATAAATATTCAGATGTTGGTGCAAAAGCTGTTGCACTCTTATGTAAAAATGCATGAATACAAAATTTATTTTATGTGCCGATTTTCATATTATAGATATTAATTTTATTTTATGACATTAAGTTATAATACACTATTACAAATAATTAATTACAATTCTGTTACATTAAAATTATACAATGCGCAAATATCCAATATAAAACTAAGTAAAAAAAAATCATCGTTATTATTTCAGTGAAATGTATTATATCGTCTGTTATTATGATATGATTAATTTCCGTGATAAAATAAGTACATTTTAAGTTGTCAACATTTTATCTTTTGTTGACATTTACTGAAAGTTCCAATGGGAAACTTAAGCCTAGCTTTGAAAATTGCAGAACTTGAAATCCACATTTAGACTCTTTTCCCATTTAATACCTATTTCTCCGGAAACATCTATCCAAAAAACTGTCGGTAGAGTATAAGATTGCTATAATTAAACAATTTTAGTATACAAATTCGGTTTTTAAATTCTGTAATACGGAAATAATAGGACTCCATCTTAAATAGGACGTAATCACCATGGCAACCTAGAATCATTACCTATCATGGGATATCATTGAATGAATTACGTATGATAGGATTTAATAGAATGAAGAAAACTTTTATTAATATCTTTTTAAGTTTGGATTCGATTTTCATAAAATTTGAAATGTCTCAACAAAATTCTGCAACGATTATATGTATATTAAATTTCAAACCATTCGGGTCGGTAGTTTTTGCGCTGTTAAATGAGGACAGACGGACGGACCAGACGACGAGTATTGGTGTTATGTATTTAAATAATTACGAACGCACCTAAAAACCGATATTTTGATGTGTTTTGTTTTTTAATTTGAAATTTCACTGTACTTTAAAGTAACTATGTACATGAATTGCATATTTACATATCGTGACAATTGGCCTATTTTTATGAAAATTATCAGTCGATTATCCGTCAAATTATCTAAGTCACAAACCCTTAAATACAACATATATATTTATATCAAAATTCTGATAAATATTGAATGAAAAAATTGGAATTTTAATTTTATAAATTAAAATACAAGTAACCTAATCATAATTATACAATCCGTCAAAATTTTTAATTAAATGTGTGTGTGTGATATTTATACATTTTTTTGGAAAATATTACATACACAAATTATTTTCATGCAATGAATAAAATACTCCTCATAGGCTGTGGAAATTCAAAGAGAAGAATTTAGTATATTTTCTAACAAATTATGATAGAAATCCAAGTATTTCATATATATTTTTACAAATGTATTTTTCGAGCAGAACCGCAACAAATTGCATCAGGCGCTCGTCTGTTAGGATAGACGCTGACAGGCCTCATTGGAGCCGACATTTATCGCTACAGATGCGCTGACAATCGCGATACAATTCACTGCAAACTAAACATTTTTTCCTCTTAGTTTTACATTTACATTGTTTAAGAAATAACAGTATTCATTACAAAAAAAAATACATAATTAGTTTGCTGTAACTGTGTAATTTTGATAAATTATAAGAGATTTAATTTATTAAGATAAACCAACATTTCTGATAAATAACTTAAATAACGTCCCTAATTCTCATAAATAACGCCCCTATCTTAAAGGAATTCCATAAGTTATAGATTAAAACATCAATTTTGTTAAAATATGTAGATTATTTAAATTTAAAAGTTTTTTTTTTTTTTTAAATATTCAGCAGACAAAGCAGATAACCCATGAAATAATGATTTCTTCGGGAAGTAATTTCATTTAAGGATATTATTAAGGGTTAGCTACACTGCAAGAAAAGAAAAAAAATATGATTTTACAGTATAATACTAGCATCCTAGCTGCCAGTATTATACCATAAAATTAACAGTAATAAACTGTAAAATAAGCAGTGTAATACACTGCCGCGCATGCGGAATTCCATGATTCATGATTATAGAGCGGGTTTTCGAGTTTTTGAAGTTTGTGATCTAAGTTAAGTGACTTATATTACACACTATTAACAATAATCTGTTGTATTAACAGTTATTTATTGAATGTGTAAGGGAAGAGCATCTTTTCAGCTTCACATTGATGAGTGAATGGTCGCTGACTGTTCATTAGTTTCCCCTGTCGAACGTATTTTCTGTCATGACTCCGTGTGGCCATGGAGTGACCACTTGGCCCGTCTAGGTCGGGCAGAGTGGTCATTTTGACCTTGTTTGGAAAAAAAACAAATTCTCTCTTCCAATTTATTATTTTGTAAAAATTACCAATACCCTTATATCTCTAAGTAGTCATTCTAGTTCTATGCAAATAGTCATTTGTTTATATGTATTTTAAAGGGAAAAAAATCATAAAACATTAGGGTGACCACTTTGCCCTGACTTCCCCTACATATGCATACATACATACAAACATGTATCACATGCGCGTACATATACATTTATACATACCTGGGTTGCCGACTTTTAACCCCAGACCAAAAAAAGCTGGCCGGCGTTTATTATTATTATTATTATTATTATTAACCACACACATAAAGTCGGCTTTTATTTTTAAAAAGGTGGTTTACAACTAATTCACATAAAATTTGCAGTAATTTATTTTTAATTGCACTAATAAAAGTTTTCCACTAAATATTTTATAAACTTCTATTAAATTTTATCAAATAAATAAGTCTTTATAACGACTGGAAGGCAACTATGCAGGCTATATGTCTAAAAGAAAATTATATACACATTGAAAAGAATACATTAAATTAGACATTAAATTTAATAAAACACCATACATCAGAAAGGAAACATTCTTACATACTGTTGTTTAGTTTTAAAATTGATTAAAACTAAATAATTTATATGTATTTTTTAAATGAAATTATCAGATATTGCACTTAAAAAAATCCATATCTAGTTAGTAATCAGTGTTCTGGTGACTTTTAAAAAATGATATATATATATTTTTTTTTAAATGTCTGTTTTTTCGGCTACTAAGCGATTACGTAACTTATTCCAGATAAGTCCCTATGAAGAGAATCATAGAATGATCAATGCTGAAAGAGAAATTAGGAAGGATATATAATATTTGAGGAGATTTTAGGAGATGTAAGTGTATAAAAATAAGAGAACAATTTTTTTTAAATGTTCCCAAAATAGAATTTGTTGAAATAAAATTTTGAACAGCTTTTAAAGAGTTATTAATGCTTATATTATGCACAATACTGCTTTTAATAGTAATAAATAGTGTTTTTCATAATGACTTTATGTATGATTTTAAATATTTGAGACAAAAAATGAAACTTGTATATATTAATAGCCCCAGTAGCAGATTTTTCTGTGTCAATCTGCAGTAAAACAATATTTATCTGTGACCCACCAATGTCTACTACTATAACAAATAATAGTAACCCATAAAATAAGCTAAACTTGTACCTTCAGAGAAAATACAATAAAAAGATACAATAATCTAGAGACAAAGTAAAATTTAGCACGTTTTTTTAAGCACAGAATTTCTTTTTAAGCTATTATATTAATCTAAAAGGTCTAAAATAATCTGCAGTGTCCGCTGCAGAGTTTCTGCTAGTGGTTCAGTAGCCCTTAAAATTATTTAAAATACTAATACTTATAATAAATAATTACTTATAATACTTATATGTAATAAACAAAAGAAACTATTGTCCTATTTAAATATTTAAAGCTATAAAAATAAAAAATAAAAATGTGTAAAAGGCCAGTGTAAAGCAATTGGTAATGCCTTTTCAAAATTTAGCTGATATATTTGCAATTTGTGACTACAAATCACTAGCAGCTCTATCGATTTGTTATTCCAGTATTAATGTCTTCATTATTGAGAAAATTGTGTTATTTATTAAATTCTAACTTAATAAAATAAAATAAATTAAAAACACTTCAAAATGTGTGGTTTATAATTAAAATGAAATGTATAATAGCCAATTTTGACAAAAAAAAAAAAAAAAAAAAAAAAAAAGCCGGTTAAAACTAATAAAAACCGCCGGCGTGACTTTTTTAAATTTTAGCCGGCTTTTTTGCAACCCTTACATTATATACATACACATGTATATACACATACCAAGTCAAAGTATAAAGAGCGTCATACTGTGGGAAGACAACAAAAAAGAAAGGGGTTTTAAAAATATGTTCATTAATCCGAAAGAAATTCACACCTTTTGAGATTCGATCCAGGAGACCTGGCCGATCCAGAAGATATTTAAACCAATCTTTTAAAGACATGGATGACTTTTTTAGCCGGCTTTTTTGCAACCCTTACATATATACATACACATAACAAGTCAAAATAAAGAGAGTCATACTTTGGAAAAACAACAAGAAAGAAATCGTTTTAAAAATATGTTCATTAAGCTGCAAGATATTCACTTTGAGATTCGATCCAGGAGACCTGGTCGATCCAGCAGATATTTAAACCAATCTTTTAAAGACATGGATGACTTTTTTAGCTGGTATTTTTGCAACCCTTACATATATACATACACATGTATATACGCATACCAAGTCAAAGTAAAGACCTTCATACTGTGGGAAAACAACAAAAAAGAAAGGGGTTTTAAAAATATGTTCATTAATCAGAAATAAATTCATACTTTTTGAGATTCAATCCAGGAGACCTGGCCGATCCAGAAGATATTTAAACCAATCTTTTAAAGACATGGATGACTTTTTTAGCTGGTATTTTTGCAACCTATACATATATACATACACATAACAAGTCAAAATAAAGAGAGTCATACTTTGGAAAAACAACAAGAAAGAAATCGTTTTAAAAATATGTTCATTAAGCTGCAAGAAATTCACACATTTTGAGATTCGATCCAGGAGACCTGGTTGATCCAGAAGATATTTAAACCAATCTTTTAAAGACATGGATAACTTTTTTTTTACGTTAAAATCGTTTAATGAAATGTATGTGAACTCGCCTAAGCCCCTTCTGGGTATAATATTTTTAGCATTGATGGTTACCATGTATGTAGAATTTTAAAAAAAAGTTTCCTGAATTGAAGGGGGAGGGCGCAAAATGTTAATGTGTTCCCCCCCTAGCTTTAGAGGTTAATTGGGCCCTAACATTCTCGTGTAACAATGTAAATGTACACATACACAATTAGAATTATTTTCACGCCATACTTGTTATATATTTCCAAGTTCAAAAATAAACTATCATAACGGTCTGAATAAAATACGTACTGACAATAAATAATTTGAATTGTTTGCATAAATAGTAAAAGTTATTACAGTATATAAAACATTTTATAACTTAAGTCAGTGTTCGCATAAAGTATAATTGTACTTTTGTTAGAAATATCATGTATATTCAAATTGAGTTCTCGATTCAGCGATTTCTTCGCTAATTTTCTTGTATAGTAATTGTTTTTATTTAATGTGACGAAAATATTCATCAGACTGTACTTATATATTACTTAAGATAACATAGCAATGATTTTAGATGCATTGCTAATTATACTTCTGACAGTGTGTAATTACCAGTGCATCTAAAATCATTGTTATGTTTTACTAAGTAATGTAAATACAGTCTGGTGAATATTTTCGTTATATTAAATACAAACAATTACTACAAAATCAATTAGTGAAGAAATCGCTGAATCGAGAACTTAGTATTGAAGAGTAGTAATTTATTAATTGCAGAAATTTTAGTCGTTCGTTATGTTATTAATAAAATAATGATTTTTTTCTAATTAACGTAAAATTTATATAAATACTCATATACCTTTGTATAAGATAGATTTTCTTAAAGTAATAATTTATACCAAACATTTACATTGGTTTATTGCAAAAATCTAAACGTGTTCTGATTGTTCCGTCCTTATTTTGTTATTTTTCCGTGTAACATTCATATCCTCGTAAATCGTTAAACTGCAAAAGAAAAAGAAAAAAAAAAAAAAAAAAAAAAGATTTTACAATATAATACTGACAGCTGGGGTGCCAGTATTATACTGTAAAATCAACACTTTTTTTTGCAGTGTACACCCAATACCCATGAAGATAATAAAAATCTTAAAAACACACACATAATTACTACTGCTAATTTCTCTATATCTTAATGCTAAAATTTGAAGTAGAAACCTTTTTACGCCGTTAATAATCTCTACGTGTTGTGAACGATCGAAAGAACACTTAGAACATGTTAAAAACCAGATCCCAATTAACTGTAAGTACTTCAAGTGATAACCGCAGCTGCGAACCAAGCCAAAGTGAAAAAGACCAGAGACTGTCGAAACTGATCAGCTGAGAAATTCTGCAGACCTCCCTACTTCAACCTACAGCTGATACCGTGCGCTAGAACTCAATAACAATCTCTCAGAATCTAAAATGTCACC
Source organism: Maratus michaelseni (assembly GCA_963931845.1). Classification (NCBI taxonomy): domain Eukaryota; kingdom Metazoa; phylum Arthropoda; class Arachnida; order Araneae; family Salticidae; genus Maratus; species Maratus michaelseni. The sequence continues at coordinate 207,745,794 of OZ007596.1, read as the reverse complement.
GAACAGTTAAGACGCCCTTGTAAATATCCCAAATAAAATGTAAAATTGGTGCACTTTTATGCAGTCTCCAAAACGCGATTTAAATGTGTATATAAAGCCAAGAATTACAATAATAATATTATATTCAAAGAAAAATGGATCTACTTCTTACTTCACGCAATATTACTTTCTTCTAATAATGTTGTTTATTACTCCCATACAGCGACACTTCAATGAATCAAAAGGATAAATATCAGTGCATTATTGTGGATATTACTTTGCGCAAAAGCAGTTCTCAGGTAAGCTGAACAAACCTTTTTTACCATTATCGAAAGATGAAAATGTATATTCAAATATGAAGATTGATATAACAATTTATTAAGATAGAAAATTAATTATGCTACCGACGACGGTTCCCCTAACAAAGATTATGAGACTGAAAAAAGAATATCCCAGTATTAAAAACGATAATTTAACAAATTTCTAAAAATATAATAATAAATAAAAGAACACTAAAAAAGAAAAAATGAATGCGATAAAAGAAAATACTCGATTTCCTGATTAAAGAGGAACTCGACGATATTATAGCACAAGATCCACCGGCTCCACCCGACCCCGCATAGCACAAAAAAGACCGCAAGACTAGAGCTCTAATAAACTTAAGCATCGATGATTCTCAAATCGTAAATGTAAAAAACTTAGATACTGCCAAATTAACGTGGGAAGCTCTGAAAAACATACATGAGAGAAGCAATTTATCCAGTAAGCTTTACCTTTTACGGAAGTTATACAGTACTAAATTAGCGGAGGGTGGAAACATGATCACGCATATCACTAATATCTTGCAAATTATAGATAAACTTAATGCCATTGGAGAAAATATTAGCGATTCACATATTTCCGCGCTATTTCTGTGTTCTCTTCCCCCCAGTTACAATACTTTGATAACTGCGTTGGAGGCGAGACCGGAAAATGAGCTCACCCCTGATTTTATCAAAAACAAATTAACGGACGAATATAATCGTAGACATGAAATGTCAGAACAATCACATAGCGGATATAACAACAACGAGAAAGCATTTAAAACAAATAGGAGATATACACACACTGAAAATAGAAGAGAACAAAAATATTGCAATAACTGTAAAATGAAAAATCATTCCACTTGCGAATGCTGGAACTACAAGAGCAGAAACACGGTACAATCCGGAAATCCTCGTAACAATCAATTCAAAAATAAAAAGAATTTCTCATCTTCATTATGTTATGAAAAGACCGAAACTCGTAGAGAAAATAACATTTAAAACGAAAGAAAATACTCAAACGATCAGACGCAAGATAAAGCATTAATCACCGAAAAAGTAGGCAAAAATAACTGGATTCTCGATTCAGGATATACTTCGCACATTTGTAACGATAAAAGCCTATTTAGTAAATTTATTGATTATAATAAAACTTTAGTAACGATCGCGAATGGTAATAAACTGACAGCGTTAGGTTCAGGAGAAGTTTTTATAAAAACATTAACCCCCGAAGGAAAAGAAAAACTAACGAAATTACGCGAAGTACATTATGTCCCAGACTTAGAGTCGAACCTAATTTCGGTTAGTAAAGCCGCTAAAAACGGGTGTAAACTAATCTTCGACGATAATAAATGCGATTTGATCTTTGATGAAGAAATATATATTAGGGCGAAAAATGAGAAAAATTTATACATTATTGAGGAAATGGACGATGTGGAAGAACCACAAAATTATGCAAACATAACGTATAACTGTGACAGAAAACAATGCATAGATCTCTGGCATCGCAGACTCGGTCACAGAGATTATGACGCGATTAAATCAATAATAACAAATCAACTTGCGGACGGAATAAAGATAGGAAATTGTAAACATAAACATAAAACATGCGTAACTTGTATCGAAACAAAATTAACTAAACTGCCGTATCCTAAATAAGCAACAAACCGATCTACTAATATTGTGGATTTGATCCACAGTGACGTATGTGGTCCTCTAGACACACCGACTTTAGGCGGAAAAATTTATTTTATGACTCTTATTGATGATTATTCCCGATATACTACGATATATTTATTATCTAAAAAGAGCGAAGTTGCTGAAAAGATAAAAGAGTATATAACGATGATATACAATCAGTTCGGTAAAAAACCTAAGGAAATTAGATCGGATAACGATCGTGAATATGTAAATCAAGAGATAGATGAATACTTAAAACAGAACGGAGTTTTTTACACCAATTGACTGTCCCGCATAATCCGAGCCAGAATGGAGTTGCGGAGAGAAAAAATAAAAGTTTATTAGATATGACTAGAAGTATGCTATCACAAGCAAAATTAAGCAAACATTTTTGGGGTGAAGCCATAAACACCGCAACATACTTACAAAACCGACTCCCAACCAAAGCAAATAACAATAGAACACCTTACGAATTATGGAAAGGAGTTAAACCGAATTTAAAACACTTAAGAACATTCGGTTGTAAAGCGCTATTTTACGTCGATAAAGTAAATAGAGGAAAACTTGATAACAGGGCTCAAACCGGAACGCTCGTAGGCTATGACACACGATCGACTGGTTATAGAATTCACGCACAAGGAAAACAAATTATAATAGCGAGAACGGTAAAATTTCTTGAAAATGCAAATGTACACTCAGAAAACATTGAGGAGATACAAAACACCACAAAAACATCCGATGATAATACACAATTACCGGATAGACATGAAAATCACTTAGAAATAAAACTTGACAGTGAGGAGACACCATCCGTGCCCAAACAGCAACCAATTGAACCAAGAAGGTCTAATAGGACAAATAGAGGCGTTCCTCCTGACAGATATGTTTGTCTCATAAACAGTTCATCTGAAAACATTCCCGAAAATTGGGATGATATCGAAAAAATGGAAAATACTAATGATAAACAAAATTGGATAAAAGCAACACAAAATGAAATCCAATGCCTAAGAGAAAATAACACTTGGACTTTGACATATCCACCACCCGGAACAAAAATTATCGGTTCAAAATGGACTTTTAAACAGAAAAAGGACAATTTAGGAAATATTCAAAGCTGTAAAGCGCGTTTAGTAGCACAAGGATATAGTCAAAGATTCGGGATTGACTATGATCAAACTTTCGCACCTGTAGTTTCACACGCTACAATACGTGCATTTCTCATCTCCGCATTGCACAAAAATTTGAACGTGAAACAAGTTGACATCACCACAGCATTCTTGCACGGTGAATTAACCGAAACTGTTTATATGAGTCAACCAGACGGGTATATTAAACCCGGCGATGAAAGAAAAGTTTGTAAACTTCAAAAAGCCATCTACGGTCTTAAGTAAGCCGCAAAGGCCTGGTACACCAAAATATCGGAAACACTCACAAACAATAATTTCATACAGAGCAAAAATGATCCATGTCTGTACTTTAAATCAAATCAAGAAAATCCGATATATATCATCATCTATGTAGATGATATCCTGATAGCAGGAAAGGACAATGACATCGAAGAAACAATAAACCAACTTGAGAAAGAATATGAACTGAAAAACTGAGGAGAAGTGAATAATTACCTAGGCATAAACATTAATAAAATCAACGATACATATTACCTAAATCAAAACAATAAAATACACGAACTAGTGAAAAAACTGAATCTAAACGACATGAAACCTCATTACACACCCATGATTAAGCTGGATAACAAACTTGCTTAGCGACCTCAACATTCCACAAAAACTACCAATCACGATATTTGAGGATAATATGTCCTGTATAAAAATGACTGAAAATGATAAAGATACTAAGCGATCCAAACATATCGACATACGTTTCCACAACATCAAACTGATGAAAGAAGAAGGAAAAATTGATTTACAATACTGTCCCAGTGAAGAAATGATAGCCGACACTCTCACCAAACCCACTCCCAAACCTGTGTACGAAAATCACGGTAAGAAACTAAACCTTCAACCATTCCCCACACAGGAGATTACGGGGGAGTGACGGAGAAACCTTTTTACGCCGTTAATAATCTCCACGTGTTGTGAACGATCGAAAGAACACTTAGAACATGTTAAAAACCAGATCCCAATTAACTGTAAGTACTTCAAGTGATAACCGCAGCTGCAAACCAAGCCAAAGTGAATAAGACCAGAGACTGTCGAAACTGATCAGCTGAGAAATTCTGCAGACCTCCCTACTTCAACCTACAGCTGATACCGTGCGCTAGAACTCAATAACAATCTCTCAGAATCTAAAATGTCACCGAACAGTTAAGACGCCCTTGTAAATATCCCAAATAAAATGTAAAATTGGAGCACTTTTATGCAGTCTCCAAAACGCGATTTAAATGTTTATATAAAGCCAAGAATTACAATAATAATAATATATTCAAAGAAAAATGGATCTACTTCTTACTTCACGCAATATTACTTTCTTCTAATAATGTTGTTTATTACTCCCATACAGCGACACTTCAATGAATCAAAAGGATAAATATCAGTGCATTATTGTGGATATTACTTTGCGCAAAATCAGTTCTCAGGTAAGCTGAACAAACCTTTTTTACCATTATCGAAAGATGAAAATGTATATTCAAATATGAAGACTGATATAACAATTTATTAAGATAGAAAATTAATTATGCTACCGACGGTTCCCCTAACAAAATTAATTTAGAATCACAAAGTTAACATAAAGTATTCAGTCTTACCTTTGTGGGTGTCATTTTTATTAGACGGGTCTTTTCTTTAGACAAAATCGCAGTACTGAAGTCAAAGCTTCTGAATAACTAAGAACTCCAAAGGACATGAACGACATATGGGAATGCAACTGACCACTTCTCTTTTTTCGGCTAAAAACTCAGCTAACATTGCAATAGTCATATCATTTTTCCAGCTGTTGATTTCAGATATTATTTTCATTTTAACGGTGGAATAAGAGACATGAAAAGGCTGATTAATATGGCCCAGAGTCTGTATGTAAAACGAGAAAAAAAAGGTTTTATTCAGTTGTAAATACAGGGGGAGTATCGATTATCGGAACCTCGGTCAACCGAACGACCCTTTAACCGAACGCATTCAAGAAGGCGAAATTGGTATTTGTGCGTCATGCACTGCAGGAGTTCCGCAAGCGCTTGGCACCCTGACAAGTGTGGCTTGTGAGCCTTCCGTAGTGAGATATATGTATAGTGAAGTTTGTCATGTCGTACGCAATGGAATCCAAACGTAAACGTGTTGTTCTCAGTGTTTCTGATAAAAATAGAATAATAGATCAGTTGAAAAATAGTGTTAGTGGATCAAGTTTAGCTCGTGGGTATGGAGTTGGAAAAGCAACAATGTCGAATATTAAAAAGAACAGTGATGCCATTACAAAATTTGCGAGTGTACTTGACAGGGAAGATGGAGGCTTGCGCAGAAAAACAATGAAAACGCCAGAAAAGTAGGAACTATAGACACTGACAGTTTACACATGGTTTATGCAGGCTTTATTCCTTGATAGTTTGTTCCCTTTTATATTGTTGTAAGCATTGTAGTACAAAATACATACATATTTGTGTTTATCATCACTGTTTATTTGTCTCACTATGCTCATATAACACTAGTATGTTTTTTTAGAAAATGATCGGTTATCCGAAATCTCGTTTATCCGAACACCCCAGGTCATCTATTAGTTCGGATAATCGATGCTCCACTGTATTACAAAGGGGCGGTTTGTGAAGCGTCCTTATCTCCCCCTTTCATTTTCATTCTTTCAAGTGGGGACCTTCCTTTGCATTTTCTTGGGTTGGGGGTCACCCTGAAGGTTGAAATTATGTCTGCTAAAATTGATAAATTAGTACATTTTGATAGACAGTTGTAATGTAGAAATACTATCTCTGAGAGAGAACAATGTTCTATAAGAAAGTTGTTTATTTTCTGATTCTACTCTACTTTCCGCCGAAACTCACCTTGAAATGAACAGATGTTTAGATCGTATTAGCCGTGATGCTGCTTTTGTAGTTTGTAAAAAGCGTGAAAATCTTAATATCTAATATAGTAAAGCGAGAAGCAAAAGTGTTAATTTTTCAGTGCAAATTTGACCTTACTGCGCATAGATGAACTTTTTTTGAAGGGCGAATAACGCAAGAAATAGAATTAAAAATACTCAAGAGGCTTGGGGAAAGAATAGCTGGCCTATTGGCCTTCAATGCTCACAACCTTACCCTTAGGAAATACTCCTTCTAAATTCTTCTTCGTTCTATTTTTATCCCCCCTTCCTGGATGGAGCATCCATTCTTCCACCTGTATTGTTTGAGAGAAGGGTGAATAAAAGGGAAAGGGAGGGATGCGCTTTCACTTTTTGGAAGCCTGGACAGGAAAATGGGATGGGCGGGAATTCCCCCCTTCTACAGAATTTGAAAAAGGGTCGTTTTCTGGAGAAGAAAACATGTTTATTTTACAGCCAGATAATAATATTTCTGATGTAATTTTTACACGAGCTACCTTTTTATTTATAACCATTAAAAATTCCAAAGGGTTTGGACAACAAAAGCTTTTTTTTAATGTTTTCTTACGAGCACTTTTATCACTCATTATCAGTATTTTTCATTTGGGGTTCATTTAAGGTGTTTTCACGGGTCCAGGCAACGCCGGGTGGGTCAACTAGTATAGTTTAAATTATGAACCATACTTAACGTGTAAATTACTCGTTTTAACCTTGTTCCATTTTAGCCGTGCTCGTATTAAGCGAGTTCGACTACATTTGAATGTACGTTGAAATACAATAATAATCTTTTGAATAAAGGGCAAGTTATATATACCGATGGTAAACAATTGGAATTATCTTTATAAGATATTGCAGATTCATAATTTATTATTTTAATATTTGCGTAAGATATTGATAAAACTTTTGTTAGAAATATCATGTATATTCAAATTGAGTTTTCGATTCAGAGATTTCGACGATGCTTTATTAAGTGCAATAAACTTTATTTGAATTTAGTGTGATGATAACATTCATCAGAGTATATTTACATAACAATGATTTTAGATGCAGTACTAATTATACTTGTGTTGGTATGTAATTTCTTTTTGCCGTTTATTCTAAATAATAAGAGTAAGTATTTCGATTAATTAAGAAAACATAACAATAATATTATATTTATTTATAATTTTATTAACACTTTCCAACCTAGTTGAAAAGTGTTTATGACTTCGGTTTGTCTGCCGTATGGCCGTTTGCCGTCTGCTGTCTGTCCGTGCTCTAACTCTCATAAATATGCTTGGATTGCTCTGCAATTTTTATATGTTATTGTCGTTATATATAGCATGTTCTCTATTTCAACTGAAGTGTGTAGCATTTGTAGTTTTTTTACAGTGACTCTCAAAAGAGTTCCGTTACATTACGGTCTATGGGGAAAATCATTTGCGGTTTATTTTAATGATGTTACCCAATATCAAACACATTGTAATTGATATATATCACTAAAGTGCATTGCAAGAAGCTTAATATGGAATAGGGTGTAAATAGCACTTATAGTTACTTTACAGGGACAGTCAAAAGAATTCAGTTACGTTACGTCTATGGAGAAAAATCGTTTGCGGTTTAATTAAATAATGTTTCACTATTTTAAACGCATTGAAATTTATATATATCACTAAGGTGCATTACAAGAGGCTTACTACAGAATATTGTTTGTATAGCAGTCATCGTTCATTTACAGGGACACACAAAAGAATTCTCTACTGTCTGTTAACAATAATTCCCGGAAATGCGTTTTAAGTTGCTGAACGCGATTTTAAATTTAACTCAATTTTTGTCTATTACTTGGTGTGTAAAAATTCTGTATTTCATATACAGGGCAGCGCAAAAGTTCGCGAACACATTTCCGTTTATTGACAGAAACTCCAGAAGGAGAATTTTAAACTGTGCTATGCGTTTCCTAACTAAACTAAAATTTTGCATCCTATGCGGTATTGTAGTATATATACAAATCTATAGATCCTATACAAGGCTGAATAAAAGTATTCGGATATTTTTTAGAATATTGTATATGTTGGAAATTCCTGAAATTACGTTTTTAAATATGTTATGCGTTTTCCAAATTGTTTACTTAGATGTTATCTTTCAGCTTATTAAACGGTGATTTGTAAAATTATTTTGGAAGCGTTGGAAAGTGTTACATAATCTATGCTTGACGCATGATTTTTCGTTCTTGTTTTTGATATTGTGTAATTTCTATGTTCATTGTAAATAATGGGGAATAATAATTTATTAAATGCTGAAATTTTAGTCGTTCTTTACATTATGAATGCAAGTTAATTTTCCTAACTAACATAAAATTTATGTTAAATAATGCTGCCTATACACTTTTTAACACTTTCCAGCATTGTTGAAAAGTGATTATGACTACGGTTTGATTGGACGTCTGGCTGTCCGTTCGTGCTCTAACTCTGATAAATATACTGGGATTACCCTGGAATTTTTTAATGTCATTGACACTTACTAATAGTACGATCCCTATTGAAAATTAAGTGTGTAGCATTTATAGTTTATTTACAGGGACAGTCAAAAGTATTCATTTGCATTATGGTCAATGGGAAAAAATCGTTTCATGTGCATTTTGATGATATAACGCCATTCGAAACATGATGAAATTGATATACAATGATGTAGCACACTAAAACAGGCTTTTTCTAAAATATGGTCTGCAAATCATTTATTATTTTTTACAGGGTCACGCAAAATAATTCTGTTACACAACGTTCTACGAGGGAAAATCATTTGCAGTGTTTTAATGATGTCTCACTGAAATTTCACATGAAATTTATATGTATTACTGAGATGCACTATAAATTGCTCACCGAAAGTGTATTGTGTGCATTGCGTTTATCATTCATTTACAGTGACGCACAAAAGAATTAGGTTACAGTATTTGTGCGATAATTACAGTCTATGTGTGATAAGGGCGTTTTCAACTTTGGTATGGGTTTTTAAGTTTAACTAAATTTTTGCGTAATAAGTGGTGTATATAAATTCTGTTGATCCTACACAAAGCAATTCGTAAGTATTTCTGACTATGGGAGTAAATTGCTTAAGGATATTTTAATTGTGTTGAGCATTTTCCTGCTGAACTATATTTACTATAGACTAATATAAGTTTGTGGAATATAAATAAATTCATATATTGGGCTACGCATAGAACAAGATACATTGTCGTTTATTTTTAGTAATTGCTGGAAGTGAGTTTTATGTTGCCTTATGCGTTTTTTAACCAGAATGAAATTTTAGTTTAATATGTGGTGTGTACAAAAGTCTTTATATAATATACAGCGCTGTACAAAAGATTTCGAGTGCATTTCCATCGATTGGCGAAAATTTCTAAAAGTGAATTTTCTAACTGAACTAATTTTCATCATGCTATGTAGCATGTATCCAAGTCTATAGATCATATACAGGGCTGCACAAAATAATTTGACTACTTTTTTTACTATGGAAGGTAAATGCTAAAACTAGATTTTTAAATGTGCTATATGTTTCCTTATCTGTTTACTATGTATCTTCTTTCACCTTATTTAGCGGTGAAGTTTCGTTACAGTTTTCTGGATGGGTTGGAAAGTGTTTCATAATCTATGCTTGACGCATGATTTCCCGTTCTTGTTATGAGATAGATTTGCCCAAAGATTTGCCTTTTAATATCAAATATTCACATTGATTTATTACAAAAGTATCATCGTGTTTTGATTGGTCCATGCTCGTTTTGCCATTCTTCTGTGTAACGATGTAAAACTATCTATGTACGCTTACCTTTATTAGCATTCTAAGATTGGGATATATTTAAATGTACAATAAGAAACTAGAATAATAGCGTGAAAGGGAAGTTATGTATTGATGATAATCAATTTGAACTATTTTCATAAATAGTAAGAATACAAGGATTTATAATTTGAATGTTTGCATAAGTGTTTATAAGGCTTTTGTTAGAAATATCATCTATATATTCAAATTGAGTTTTTGACTACGCTGCTTTGTTAAGTTCAATAAGCTTTATTTGCATCTGATGTAATAAAACTTTTCAACAGAGCATATTTACGTTAAGAAAACAATGATTTTAGATACGTTGCAAATGGTACTTGTAATTGTTGGTGTGTATATTCTCTTTTCACGGTAAATAATGGATGGTGTATAGCATTTTATTAATTGGAGAAATACAAGTTATTGATAGGTTATTGAAAATAGGTTATTGGAGAGGAGTTTATATAAGTTATTGTAGAAATATAAGTTATTGATATTTTAGGAATGTTATTGTGTTGTTTCCTGTATTAGCGTAAAATGTATATTATTTAATGTTGTATATTTTAACATAGATATGCTCAAAGTGGTTAGTTATATATGGGATGTTCACATTGATTTATTTCTAAAAGATAAACTTCTCCTCCTGCTGTAAAACTAGTTATAAAATATTTTATATATAAATAACTTGAAATTTATTTGGAACAATTTTGAATTTTGTATCATTCTGCTTTCGGATTACCAATTTTGTACTGTTCTTCACATATTTAACTTACTAGAGTTGATTATATTATCCATATGAAAAAACATGTCGCTAATTATCCTCTTTAATTTTGAATATTATATTAAATATTTACTATACAATGTAAAAAAATAAATAAATAAATAAATACAAATATTCAGTTTAGTTTAATAAAACAGTTTTTAACTCTTTCCTCGTAACTGTAATAACAGGTATTACTTTCTTCTATCTATACAAGAAGAAAGTATTGGATTCATGAAAATTTTCGACTTCCGGTTTTCTTCGGATTTATCCGTTTTAGAAGGTCCTGAACACGATTTGACTGTTTTTAGAAAATGTCTGTCCCTGAGCCTGAGTGTCTGTCTGTCTGTCTGCATGTGACACAAATTTTGTGGGAGCTCTAACTTATGCGAATCAGATGAAAAAATAGCATGTATAGGATGAAATTCCATATGAAGTTCTATTCCTATGTGAACTGGTGCTGATTAGTTTTGGCTCAAAATCCCCCAAGAGGACTGCCGCATATCCATAATTTGTCCAATTTATGTGATGCTTATATCTCTAAGTTTATGTTCGCAGAATTCAACGAAACATCAAATGTAGAATCCTCATGATAGGAATAGATTGTCATTCAATTTTGGTCGTGGTCATCTAAGAGGGGATGCCTAAATTCAATGATTAGTTCGAAATAGGCGATGTTTATATCACCAGTTTAAATGCACAGAATTCAACGAAACTTCCCGCTTAGCTTTCTGAACATGGGAATACATTGTGTTAAAAAACGTATTTTCTAAATCGATGTAATTTCTTGTACTATTTAAATCATTTAATTGATTTGATTTACGTAGAAGAAAGTTTTGTGATAGCCATAACGGGTTAGTTTTAAACATGGCACAGTAAATCCTATTTTCGGAATCATGAATCACTCGGGAGAGGTATTGTATATTTTCGTTCATGGTTATATATCGTTTCGTAGATTAAGGAACACGAGCAAGGAAGACTGAGCTGTTCTCGGTCAAAATTAGGTTTGAGTTCAAATATCGTGACCAAAATAACCCACTAATCAAATGTTCTCGAACATGTGACCAAGCCCAATTGTCTTCTCGTGCCCGAAACCCGTAGTATATAGAAATTAGTCAAAATAGTCTGAACCGTTTTTTAGATAAAATTAGCTTGACCCACAGTGACCCCTGACCAAAATGACCCACTAATCGAAATTTCTCGAACATGTGACCTAGCCCAACAGTCTTTTCGGGCCTGAAAGCCATAGGATGCAAAATTTAGTCTAAATAGTCTGAGCCGTTTTTTAGATAAAATTAACTTGACCCATAATGACCCATGACCAAAATGACCCACTAATCGAAATTTCTCGAATATGTGACCTAGCCCAACAGTCTTCTCGTGCCTGGAAGCCATAAGATGCAAAATTTAGTCTAAATAGTCTGAGCCGTTTTTTAGATAAAATTAGCTTGACCCATAATGACCCATGACCAAAATGACCCACTAATCGAATTTTCTCGAACATGTAAACTAGTCCAACAGTCTTCTCGTGCGCGAAAACCATAAGATGCAAAATTTAGTGTAAATAGTCTGAGCCGTTTTTTAGATAAAATTAGCTTGATCCACAGTGACCCAAAAATGATCCACTAATCGAATTTTCTCGGACATGTGACCTAGCTCAATGATTTTCTTGTGCCCGAAACTTGCAGGATACAAAATTTAATCAAAATCGTTAAAGCCGTTTTTTAGATAAAATTAACTTGAACCGCGTTGACCCAAAATGACCCACTAATCGAAAGTTCTTGAACATGTGACCCAGCCCAATAGTCTTCTCATGCCCAAAAATGGTAGGATACTAAATTTAGTCAAAATCGTTTGAACTGTGTTTTAGATACAATTTGCTTAACCCTGACCTATGGTAACCCAAAATTACCCACTAATCGAATTTTCTCGAACAAGTGACATAGCCCAATGATTTTCTGGTGCCCCAAAACGGTTAGATATAAAATTTCGTTAAAATCGTTAGAGCTGTTTTTAAAATAAAATTTGCATATCGATCACACACACACACACACACAAGATTTGCTCGTATTAGAATATATGATTTGTGTTTTTTACAGTGTATAGATTTAGCAATATTTGTATTAGTGTCCTGCGCGGTTCGCGTTATATCCGACCCGAACCCGAAATGGAAGAAAATTATCCCATATTTTAATACGATTGTAGGGAAATAATCTACAGTTATATCTCTAATATCAATTTTATCGTGTATGTAAAAAAATTAACCTATATATTCTCATTGTCTGAAAAAGTATTCTAGACTTTCTTGTAAAAAATGTAGTCAATAAAAACCCGACCACAAGAGTCAAATCCCATTTCGAAACCGTCCCGAAGCCGAAACAATTTAAAGTGAACTCGATCCGCAAGAAAAAAAAAAAATAGCTTCAAAACCCGAAACGAAGCATGACTCTAATTTGAATGGGAATGTTAGACAAATCCCCCAATTATCGTGATATTGTTATATTTTGCAAATAGAAAGGTAAATATGTTGCAAATTTCATTAAAATATCTTCATTCATAAAGTTAAGAACCAAAATCCGAGTTTGGCTAAGGATTGAAACAGCCTTTATTTTTAAATAAGAAATTGGATTACGAACCTGGCTTCCAGCACAAAAACGATTTATTGTAGTATGCTTTACCACTTCTTAAATTTTGAACGATCAATTCCAAATCGTGTAGAGAGAGAATGGTTTAGAATTATGTATACATGTTTTATAGTAACTAATTTATTTTTAATTATTTGTTATGATGAAAAGGCCGCTATTAAAAGACCGATAAAAAGAACGAATTTATTGAAGGATGGAGAATTTCAATAATAAACAGTAAAATAAGGAGCATAATAAACAGTAAAATAAGCAGTAATACGCTGAAGCGGCAGCGTATTACTTATTTTACTGTTTATTACTGTTAATTTTACGGTATAATACTGGAAGCTGGGGTGCTAGTATTATACTGTAAAATCAACATTTTTTTTTTTTTTCAGTGTAGAAAATATTTTATTAGAGATTTCATTGCGGAGATATTTCATATTCCATTGTGGTTTCGGATTTTATGACCAAATAAGCAATTGTAAGAAGAAAATGCACGCATGTGTAGGGAAAATAAACATTAAAAAGATAAATGAAAGAAATGTTAAAATTAACAGTTTCTTGCAACACCTTAATGGAATTTTTTTTTTCAGTGTAGAAAATATTTTATTAGAGATTTCATTGCGGAGAGATTTCATATTCCATTGTGGTTTCGGATTTTATGACCAAATAAGCAATTGCAAGAAGAAGATGCACGCATTGGTAGGGAAAATAAACATTAAAAAGATAAATGAAAGAAATGTTAAAATTAACAGTTTCTTGCAACACCTTAATGTAATTTTTTTTTTTCAGTGTTGAAAATATTTTATTAGAGATTTCATTGCGGAGAGATTTCATATTCCATTGTGGTTTCGGATTTTATGACCAAATAAGCAATTGTAAGAAGAAAATGCACGCATGTGTAGGGAAAATAAACATTAAAAAGATAAATGAAAGAAATGTTAAAATTAACAGTTTCTTGCAACACCTTAATGTAATTTTTTTTTTCAGTGTAGAAAATATTTTATTAGAGATTTCATTGCGGAGAGATTTCATATTCCATTGTGGTTTCGGATTTTATGACCAAATAAGAAGCAATTGTAAGAAGAAAATGCACGCATGTGTAGGGAAAATAAACATTAAAAAGATAAATGAAAGAAATGCTAAAATTAACAGTTTCTTGGAACACCTTAATGTATTTTTTTTTTCATTTTGATGTCAGTTTGAATGGAGTTTCATTTAGATAAGTTTCTTTCAAAAATTACCTTAAAAATTTTTTAAATACAATAAATACAAGTTTTTAACTTATTAAATAAAATACATCTGAAAAAATGTTTTTCATATAATATCGAATAAATTTATTAATCCATGTTATAATAATATTAAATTAAGAAATTACAAAAATAAATTTTGAACATTCTTGGAAGTCTGAGAATTATTTTCTTTTTCTTTTTTGTATTTCCATTTCCTGCCGTAAATAAAAAAAAAAAAGCCTCTTTATAATAAAAAAAAAAATAATTTCCTTACATGTGCGAAAATGAATTTCGTTGTGTTGTTCCACAGCTGCTGCTTCTGAAGCCCTTTTTACTTTATTAATATATTCTCTTTGTTCATTAACTTCCTGAAATTATTCCATAAATCTGATATCATGTTACGTTCTGGTGCTATTCGGTAGTAATGTACAAAAGCAAAAAAACGGGAACATGCATGTCTTGCTTTTAACGAAGGTCCTTTCGTGCATAAATTTATTTTCTGTAGTATTTCATTAAGAATGTTTACTTAATCACTGTTGTAACTAATAGATTGACTTAAATAAAGAAATTTTTATCTAGTTTTTTTTTTATTTTCAGCGCGTTTCTTTTATTATTATTATTATTATTATTATTATTATTATTATTACTTTACAAAATTGCTGAGATTACCGCTGGTATTCTTATTCAACGAAGATGTTTCTTTGAATCACCGAAAGAAATGTCATAAAGCCTACACTGCAAAATATAATTGTTGATTTTACAGTATAAAACTGGCACCCCAGCTGCCAGTATTATACCGTAAAATTAACAGTATTAAATAGTAAAATAAGCAGTAATACGCTGCCGCGCAAGCAGTAATACGCTACCGCGCATGCGCGGTAGCGTATTACTGCTTGCGCGGCAGCGTATTACTGCTTATTTTACTATTTAATACTGTTAATTTTACGGTATAATACTGGCAGCTGGGGTGCCAGTTTTATACTGTAAAATCAACAATTATTTTTTGCAGTGTATGATAAAAAGAATCCCGATAATGGAAAATAAATTTTCTTGTAACGATTGTTGTGTTATGGATTAGAACTTTGGTGAAAAAAATAAGACTATAAAATCGCAGTTTGTTATTAAAAAAAATAATAAATAAATAAAAATCCGGTGTGCAGTGCATTAAAAAAATAATTCCAGTGGGCATTCAAAATTACAGATACGCGATTACTTGCCACTGTAAGGGTTAAGATCATTCTTCTAAGAAATTTATATGAAAAAAACAGTTGCGCTTGCAAATAATTTTATAAAGTACCGTTTTTATTCTTTTCTGGGCAGTATAGCAGCCAGTATTGTTAGTTATTAAAATGCAAATGCCATTTAGCATTAATTTACTGAAATAAGAGTTCCTCTTACGAAATGGGATATAATAACATTTGAATTTTTCTTAAAAATACAATTGTTTAAGATATGAGGATTTTCTATAAGAAGATCAATACGCAGTTTTAACGAGTAGCTTAAATTCTACTGTTTTACAAAGATGTTTTCAATATATTAATTACTAAGACCAAAATTTTTGAATAAGATAATACTTGGAATTCCAGCTCAAAATACAAACAAAGGAAACGAAGTTTTCCTAAGAGAACTAATTAATTTTGAGAATGCACTTGAAAATTGTGTATGAGATGGGAACTTTCAAAATAAAACTAAGAAGATTCACAGAGTAGAAGTAGGGATTTAGGCTAATTATTCTTAACGATTAACAATGATTTATAATTTTAAAATGTATTTGCAAAAGCGTTGCTACTTAACTAACGATTCTAAAATTCCACACGCTTTGTGTAGGGCTTTTACAAACAATGTATGTTCTCAGTTCTCAGTAATTTTTAGTTTTGATTTGAATACATAATGCCTAGCGCTTAGCTTTGGTTTGGTTTGGAGGTTTAAACATTTAACTAATCCAAATTATAATTAATGGTAGAATGTTAAAGGGTATGTTCTGAAGTGAGAAGGTAGTAAAGAATTTATACTACAAATAACTACGATAAATGGATATTGTTAAGGCTACATAAGACATTATTTCATTTTTCAATATTTTTTTATGTCTAATTACTAATTATGTTTATTTATGTTCATTCAATTTCCTAGTGTCTCTAAAGGAAAAAAAACAAAATGTAAGAATAATAATATAAAAGTAATAAAAAAGATTAATAGATGCTTCAATATTTTTTTTTTTTAAATTAACAAGATGAAACAATTAAAATATATATATATGAGTTTATTTATTATTTTTTTAGAGTCGAAATTTACGATTTATTATGTTAGTGTAGGTATTATGAATCTCTTTTTTTTTTTCTTTATTATATTTTAAAATGTTTCCGAAATAGTATACCAGAAAAAAATCAAAATAAGTGGCTGGAATTTTCCATTGGTTTAAATCCCTCGTGTTTTAAAAAATTTGCTTCAGACTAATAGTTTGAAATTTCTAAAAAAATCTTTTGATTATTTTGAAAATTCACCGTTAAAATGATTTTTATTTTATACTTTTTTCTAAGAAATATAAAGATTGTTTATTATTATTATTTTATAATATATTTTTAACTTCATCTGTTTTATTGAGATAAAAAGAATCGGTACTTTTTAAGTAGTACACCCAAAGTGTAAAATGTTTGAAAATATGCCGTAACGGTTTAACTATAGTGCATTCAAAAAAACTTCTTTTTAGTTATAATTATATGCGATTTTTGTTTGATCATGCATTGTAATACTTAGGAAAAAATACCGTCGGTTAATTGCATTTTATACGAATATTTTATACGATATTTTACACGAATATTTTATACGATATATATATATATATATATATATATATATATATATATATATATATATATATATATATATATATATATATATATATATAATATAAACCCCAATCTAGTCACGGAAAATTTGTAAAATCACGCTTGATTTCAGACAAATCTGCTACCAGAATTTTAGGGAAAATACTGTGGGTTAATTTTATTTTATACGAATATAAAATGGAACTTTGATTGACTTGTTACTTGTGTGACATTTTATAAATACATCTTGAAAAAAAAAAGAAAAAAAAACTTAGTTCTACTTCCTTAAGAAATGGAATTTGTAGCAATAATAGCAGATTTGCTTATTTTCTTATTTAAAATAATCCCATAATATTTGTAGCATAAAAATGTAATTCTTCTGCAGTCAGATGGAACTTTATAAATAGATTACATACTGATTTAATCCATAAAAACATCCATAAAAATGGAAATTTGGTAAATGTCTCAAGACTCAGTTTTCAATTTTACATGAAGGAATCTTCGTATCAACAAAATGTCCTAAAATGTCAATTTCAAAAGGGAATAGCAAACAAAGTGACAATTATTAGTTACACTATAAAAATAAACCGTCAGTTGATACATATTTTTTAATTATTGATTTTCCCTCAAATTGCATATAATTTTGAAATGTAAGCTTGAATTGAAATAAAAATTAGCAAAACTAAGCTATACAGGGTGTTTGGATACTACCGTACAAACTTTACACAACGAGAATCATCTCCCAGAGCTTATAAAAGTGATGTCCAAAGAATCATACTTCTAAAACGCGTAGTTTTCGAGAAAAATACAAAACAAAAACTATGACGTCACATCTGGAGCACCAAAAACTAAGGCTCCTATAAAGGGAGCTGACGCATATCCATTATGTTGCCCAAAATAACCGCCATATTGTGACCTAGCTCAGCATCAAGAAACCGCCTGAGCAGGTGTTTGCCGTACCTGTTACTGTCACTCGCGGTCCACTAGTACGGTAAGCAAACCGGTTTTAGCTTGGTTTTTGGTCCGCTGTGTCATTAAATGGCGGTATGATTCAGCCTGTATTATAGGAGCTCTACCAAAAACAAGCTTCGTTGAAATTCATAAAATTTCAAACTGGATGAGAAGCAAGAATAAAAAAATGAAAGACTTTAAAACATAAAAAAATTATCTGTTAAGAATGTGATGGGAAGACAATTTAAAAAGAGATAAACAGTAAGCATGTGTCTAGTCTAATATGCAAATGAACAGCCGACGCGCGATGTTCGGCTTGTTTTAACAGGTGGCAGCTTGAAACTATCCACAATCTCCGCATAGTGATAAGTATTCTGTTTGCAAGTATCGCGATATGTACTTTACTTTCGGTTAGTGCAATGGTTATGCACTATAAACTGCTAGGGAGTATGTGACGACATATTTTTTCTTTTTAAGTTTTCTCGAAAACTATGCTTTGCCGCGGTATGTTACTTTGGACAACTTTTATGTACTCATAGCGAGTTTCTCGTTCTGCACAGTTAGTACGGTGGTTTTCCAACACCCTATATTTCTGCGAAATCATACGATATTGGCGGCAACTGTGTCGATAGCAGAATTTCGGTTTTTTGACGGAATTTCCGATTTGTTCAATCCCCTCCTCGCCCAAATCACTAAACATTCTTCAACCAAAGCTAAAAAACCCAATTAGTTATCCATTATAGACTAAAATTTACTAGAAATTCTCCAATATCTAATCACGGAAATTCCGTGAAGTCGCCCTGTATTTCACTGCAAGTCTATTACCAGAATTTTTCGTTTCCCCCCCCCCCCCCCCCACGAAAAGATTTTTACAGTGTATTCTTGCGGGAGATTAACACAAACATATTACATATTTACGTTCCCTTAATATCTTACTATATACTTAAAAGTTTTAAATATATAAAATTGATAAAAACAAATTCCCTTTTGTCAACAAATAAAGAAATAGTGGTTAACGAGGCATCTTCCATCAAGCTATAAAAGTATTATATTAAAAACTTCTAGTAGTACAAATCTTAATATTTTCTGAAATTATGTGGGATAAAATATATCCCACCTCCATTTAATGGGTTAAATTATACAGTAAAAAGAATGGTGTTTTATATATTTTTTCCCCTTAAGCAATTAACTTTCTTCTTTAAATTTATTTTTATTTTATAATGCTATACTTAAAGGTAAATTTGACAGATTTTATTTTATTTTTAAATTAAATATATTTGATAGTTTTTTTCCTTTGTCGATCATTACTTTTTTGTGCCTTGCTGTAATCATTGCAGCATAAATTTGCCTTATCTTAAATTATTCTAATAATTAGCGGTTTTTAATTTAAATAAGGTTTATTGTAGTGTATCGATGAAAGAATTTATGAAAAACTATTTTATTCAAAATGGCAGCTGCCTGAAGAAAAATATATATTTTTATAAAAATGACTATTATTTGATGATAACAAAAACTAAACCCGAAAAAAAAATTATCCTTCATTCAAGCATTGCATAATTATATGAGAACAAAGCTGATAAAACTAGAAGTGTATCGATTCAGTAGTTTTAGAGTAATCGTGGTCACTGATTTGAAACATTATATATATATATATTTACTTACATAGAATCGGCTACTTCAGCACCATAAAGTAATCCCTCTTCAGTTGATAAAGCCTGTAAAAAAATCTATTTTTCTAAATTTATGACTAAGTGCACCCCTTATTACTCAGTGTAACGCTTGTAAACGCCTTAGCATAATATGAAAAAAAGTGTCATATAGCAAAGAAGTATATTACTTTTGGTAAATAACATAATTGAGTGCACACTCAACGTTATTTAGTTCTCCAAAGATAAATTCGTTTCCATTGCTTGTATTTTGAACTAAAATATGAAATGTTATTTTATCCAATATTTTTGGTTTTTTTTGTTTAATATGTTAGGTAAAAGCAAAAGATCGTATTTTTTTCTTGTTTTCTTCTTTTTTTTCTTGCTTTGATAATTTTTTTATGCGAGATACATATACCATACACAAATTAATACATTCTGTGCAGCCTATTTTGCGCCCGGTTAGGTGACAATTTTTGCTCCTTTTTCAATCGATCCATCTATGCAGTGATAATCGAAAGCTCCTAGGAAGTGCCTGTTTGGCTTTGCGTCTGGTGCTTGCTCACAACTCGCACCACCCTTGGATTCTGTTCACCTCATCACCACTCTCTGAACGCTGGGATAGTTTCTTATACATTTTGCCAGTAACTTTTACAATTTTATTTGAGGTGTTTCAGACATTTGTCTTGTTGAATTTTGATGATGAATTTGGATATTCCCCCGAAAATAATTCACCATTTTTTTTTATTGAAACCCCCCTTCACACCTAAAACGCCTCCTAATCTTTATTTTTCGTTGTTCTACGTTGTTTCGTACGTCAGCCCCTTGCAAATCGCACTTTGCTGAATGAGCACCTGATGTACAAATCAACTAAGAAAACCTCGTCTTTTTTCTTGAAATTTAGCTTAAACATATTAGTACAAGTTATTTATTACATGTTATTATACTTCGATGCCAGTACATGGCAGTAATCTATATCTTTTTGTAGATATATAAATAGACGTGTGCGTCCCTATATTTCACTTTGGAGCCACAACTACTCAGAGCAGACTACTGGTGTTTGTGTGTGGTAGTAGTCTCCAGTCTCCCATCCTGCACTATGGTGATTGCATGTCGGTAGCTGTGGGGGTGTGGGAAATAAGGTGTTTGAAAGTGGTCGATCGAGGGCAATTTCATATTTCGACCAAAGTGGTCTAAAAAATGTTTGGAATCTTGTTCAACGGGAATTGGTTCATTCAACTTAACACGAACTAATTAAAAAAATAGATAACTAACTAAAATGATTTCGCGCCCCCTAGCGGTGGAAATAGAAACTAAACGATATTGCAGTGCTATACAATGCCGTAGGCAGCGGGGACGAGTGTCGGAGTTTCGTTCGGAAATAGGTTTCTTTAGAACAAAATGCGTCCGAAAATGAACGAAACCGCAAAAGAAAGTTACTGCGGTTTATTGAAACCGCAAAAGAAAGTTACTGAATTATGGGCAACGCTGGACGAATCATCTAGTTCTTCCATAATTTTGTAATATTAGTGATTTCATTAATTTCATTCCCATTTGAGTTTTTAAGAGTAACTTGCCTGTTGTCCATCTAGAACTAGATGGATTATAAAATTCAGAATTTCTTCATTAGAATTTAGGCGGAAAAAAATGTTCTAAGCTTGAAAAAACAAAGTTACCGGAGTTTTGTCGATTTTCATGGTTAGCGGCGGCCATCTTGAAAATAATCCACATCCGGTTGTTCTATTTTGGTTGATTTTTTTCTATCGATCTAGCCTTTTTTCTGTCAGCTAGTCATGACAAAAACTGTTCACAGACTTTTTGTTGGAATTTGTTGAACGTCTAATGGTATATTGGCACGTCAACTTTATGGTCTTCAGGAATGTGGTGAATCTTTCATGTCAAATCACGTGTCTGTTTTGGAACAGTTAAATATTTTTTTTTCTTCAATTAAAACCTCTTACCATAGCCATAAACCATAAACCACCACCTAAACCATAGTCACACAAATATTTTTTGGCCGCCTCAAAATTACCTTTACTTATCTATTAAACTCAAATAATTGAATTTGTTGGAAACGTTCGTTTTCTTTTCATCTGATACTTTTTAGTTCAAAAATAGTTAGTATCTTCA
This sequence comes from Maratus michaelseni, assembly GCA_963931845.1. NCBI lineage: Eukaryota > Metazoa > Arthropoda > Arachnida > Araneae > Salticidae > Maratus > Maratus michaelseni. The sequence continues at coordinate 207,723,835 of OZ007596.1, read as the reverse complement.
AACGTGTAAAATTCAAAATTTATTTACAAGAAATACACTTCAGAAAACGGATGATAGATGGCAAATGACAAACAAACACTAACAATGCAGTGTTGTTTTTCAAAGAAAATGCTACGAATTGTGCATCAACCCAAAAATCTCTTTCTACAACTGCAAAATTTCATCTATACGTCGAAAATGAGTATCGCTCTCTTAGCAAAACAGCATCATAATACGAGCATTTTTATTTTTAAGACAATATATTAAAATGTTTAAACATAACATTTTTTATGACGAAGTCTTTTTTCAATCGGTTAATGCAGGATGATATTTGTGTTTTAATAACTAAGCTTACCAGTTGCTACTCTATGAGAAAAAATTGCAATTTATAACACGATTTTCAAACATAACTGAGTATTTGTCTAAAGTTCAAAGAAGATCATCTTTAATGCAACGTGCACTGCTAGCAAATGTCACAGTATAGAGTGAAAAACTGTCCGAGCAAGAAATATGTTACTATTGGTAAATAGTAAAATCTGTTTAATACTACTTCATGACACAACTTTAGTATGTTACAATAAAATATATACATAAAAAATGATTTTTTGAAGCTTTATATCTTATGTCTTGAAAATACACGTTTAAACATTGACCTCAGATATCAAATGCAAAAACATTCATTTAAAAATATTGCAATGTAAGCGAGAAATTTGTAAACGACGCTCCTGTAGGTTTCATCTTTCAATGCCATCGGGGGTGGAAGAAGGGACATCTGTAATTTTTCAAAACAGTTTTTTTTTTTTAAATATTTATTCTTAGCGTCTTGAACTAAAATATCACTTTTTATCTTATCTACTTCTGAACTTTTCTCATGTACAAAATACGTAAAATATATAATCTCCCACTGAAGAATTTCATCTGCACATTAAAAATGCATACAGGGAAAAACAGTATTATTGTGTTTATTCTTTGATGTGTTACAATTTATTTTTAAGGTAGGAAAATTAGACTTGAGAAATCGTTAAATATTTAATGCTATTTTCTGTAATAATATTGAGTAAATATTTCTAAAGGTTATTTTTTATTATTATTTAATGCATGAAATATTTTACACAAAACAGAAAATCCTTTCACATGAATTGATTCAAAGTATAGCTTTTAGGTAGATTTCGTAAGAAATACTACCTATTACATTCTCACCTAAGTTCGAAATTTTGAAAAATTTTTGCAGATTTACGCCGATCATGACTTCCAGAACCCAAAATCACCCCCAGTTCAAAACTTTATCTATCTATCTATCTATGTCACTTTTTTATGACCACGATAACTGGAAAAATTCTGCATAAATCTCTTCCAAACTGATGCATAAAATCAAGGGACATAAAATCTCGGTCAAGTTTGTTAATGGGCAAAATCGAAGCTAGGGGGTGGGGGGGGGGGAATGGAGAGGCTTTTTGTGAAAACAGAAAAAAACCCATAATTTCTTAGTTATTATACGTATCGAATCCGTTTAAAGTTATTATTACTTCTAGGAAAAGGGCCGAAAATTTATGTATGACAGATTTTTGATATAATTAAAAATTGCCTTAAGGGGGGGGGGGGAGGGGGGTTTTAGAAGAAAAAAATTCATAACTTCGTCAATTCCCAAGATTTCAAATCCGCTTAAATTTATTATAAATCCTCTTAATATTATCTAAAACTTTTATAGGACCAACTCTTATAGAAAAAAAAATTAAAAAAAAAAATCCTGCTGGCTCCGCTTGCAAACAAGTTAGGTTTCAAAGTAGACGGTTCCAACTGCCGTATCATCGCAAAAAGGTCATTTCTTCCGCAATTCCCGACAAACAGGCGCCCCACGGTCTTCGTCTTCGAAATCTACCTGTGCCTGTAGGCCGAGCCGTCAGGGATTTTTTATATTGAAAACTCACTTTTTAGTAGCTTGTGAACATACTTTTTTTTCACTCTGAAAGATTTCACATTGTTTGAAGTATTGTTTTTATCAGTACTGTAAGCAAAATCTACGGCAAACGACTTTTTGCAAGTGTCAATTTCTATTAATAATTAAATCAATTTATTCTTATTACCAGAGCATTTTTTTTTATGTGTGGTTGTAGGGATAGGCGTACCCAAAATTAACAAACATATTTTTATATATAGCGAAATCGCTTAAAGACGGCCAGGCCGCCCATATGTTGATTTTTTTTTTAATGTCATTCTGAGTGACTCCTAAAAATTGTTTTTGGAAAATGCCCTGAATAGTACCATTGTTATAAAATAAAACAACTTACAATTAGCATTTTCGCTGAAGTTATTTATATATATATTTTTTTCGATTTAACATCGAAATAAAACAAACGAAATTATAAATTGTAAATTTATTACATATTTCTTTTCATCTGTTACTTTGGCAAAATTGCAGAATGTCTACTATTATTAATCGGGTTTCTTTCTGGTTACTATCTTAATCTTAATAACACTTCTTATGGTCACTGGTATAATCTTAAGATACTTTCTGGTTATTTTGAACTCTCAAGTCAAATATATTTTGAACCAGAAAATTTATTTAAGGGGTTGAAATGACGAAAAATGTATTTATTATTATTATTGTTAGCTTTATAATGTTACTTTTTAAAGAATGTCGTTCAGTTCGTCCGAGATAAAGAAATTCCTAAAATTATGTGTCTGAAATGTTGAGCCGCGCAGACCGCCGATAGCTACGAAGGGCAAAATTTTAAATTATCTAAAAAAAAAAATTACTTTTCAACGGTTTTGCATGACACTTTTGAACACGTTAATGAATTTGCATGTTTATTTTTTTTTAATAAAGGAAATTAAATTCTCTATAAACTACAACTGAAAAACAAACAGAAATTTTGTAAGTTATAGTAAAAAAATATAATAAATTTTTATCCATTTTGAATTTTTTAATTACCAGGGCTCTGTCCAAACTTTTTTTCACAGTTTCCTGTTTTTGCGAAATTGTGAACAGCTTTTTATATTTGTGAAAAATCTAATCATATTTTTGTGAATTTGAAATGGTCGTTATATTCAGGTATGCATTTTTAAGAAGATATGGATATAAAATACATATATTTTCTTTATATATGTAAAAGTGATAGGTCAGATTTTACTTTTAACTGATTAATTTGTGAAATGTTTGGTTTAAAGATGGAAAAAATTTTGTGAAAAACCTATTTTTAAGACAAAGAATTTTGTGAAGAGTCCTGTTTTAGGGAAAATAATTTTGTGAAGGGTCTTTTTTCGAAATGAATAATTTTGTGAAGAGTCCTTTAAAGGACCCAATTTTTCCCTAAACAGATCCCTGATTACTATAATATATTAAATTTTTGATAATTTAGTTTTTTTTTTTTTGTTTGTTTGTTTAAGATATAATCGGGAGATAACGTAATAAACAGTATAAAGGAAAAATGAAGGCTCAAAAATCTGGACCTGGAAAATCGTGGCAAAACTAGTTTTGCAAGATTAATTTGTCGTAAACTTTTGTTATCGTCTTTTTTATAATTTAACATTTTTTTTCTTTTAAACATAAATAAATAAATATAAAAAGATATAATACTCTATAATAATTACAGGCTTCGTAATCAACGATCAAACATCATTAAATTTTTGTCTTATCAAGCCTTTCTGATCCCCTTTTATCAATGTGTCTTATTTTTATGCGATACCATCAACCGATAAGTTTAATGCATCGAAAAGCGGGAAAAGATGGGTCCGGGTGCCCTAAGATGATCTAACGACCGCAAAACGAGCTCAAAACTTTTTATAACTATAAGCAAACAATGAAAGTAAGTAAAATAAAATAATGAATTTTGCCTCATTTTTTGCCCCTTGTTGTCTTTAGAAAAGATCCAAAAGTTATTGAAATTTTTATTTAAACATTTTTGTTTCTAGTTCTAAGATATCAATCGTAAATTTTAAAATCTCCATTTACTAATTTAAAAAATAGGTTTTTCTAAATTATTTTTTTTTAAGTGGGACTTGCCTCATAATTAAAAAATCACTGAATAAGCCTAAAAAAAACTTGTTAGACAATGCAACCCTACTATTATTATACAGTAATGAAACATAACAAAGAAAATACGTCATTTCGCAATTGAAAAAGCAAACTTTTGTATGAAAATAACAAAAAACTAAATTTTATTTTAAAAAAAATAGCCATGATGCAAGACATGTAAAAACAATTAACAATTGAGACATGGTAAGATTACTGATTTTGAAGAAAACAAAATTTTAGATACATTCATTTATTTCAGACACTGAAAAAACATTTCTTTTAGAAAATGTAGGTCTTAGAGGGTTAATTTTAAAAAATACTAACTCTCTAAGACCTATTTTTCCAAGACCTTTTAGCCTATTTTTTAAGTAGTGATTGGAGTTGAATATTTTTCAGCGACTTTCCTTTAGCTTAATACATGCAGTAGAACATCATCTACTGTTTTTTCAGCGTTTCATCAGTATAATTTTATAATTACGACTACCTACAGGAGATTTATACGTACGAGAAATTATTAGACAAGTACCTGTACAAATATATATATATATATATATATATATATATATATATATATATATATATATATATATATATATATATATATATATATATATATATATATATATATATATATATATATACTATTACAACGTTTATATTTGCAGCAAATGTTTACTTTTATGTATATCTTTTCATAAAAATTAAATATAATAAATAAACGAAATTTGTGGCGACTTTGTACCGAGACAATCTCACCCCGTATTGGCATCCAAAATGCCGGTTGTGAATAAATGCAATGTGACATCTAAAATATCAAATTAATATATATAAATTTCATTGATTTGTTAAGAAAACATATAAAAAAAAAAATTACTTATCACTTTACATCATCAGGTATAAATAACTTTTCCAAGCAAAAGTTTCCCCCAGTAAAATCACGCGCAAAAATGTAAACAAAACATTAACAAAAGTGATGAGAAACTTAATTTGTAAAAAGCTGAATTAAATAATTTATGTTTAAGCTACTGCTGTAATCTATCAGAAATTGGCATTACAAATTAGTTTTATTGAAACAAATTTTATTTATTACACGTTTTGTCTTTATCTGCGGTGTGGGACAAAGTCACCCCGGTTGACGGTACCTATTTAATTTTATTTATTAGGTAATTTTTTTGCATTAGCCTTTTTTAAAAAGTATAAAACTAAGGAGCCAAATTATTCGACGGGTTAAATCCCGCTTGTCTCAACAGAGATAATCGTGCTATGCTTCCCGAGTTTTTTCTTATATTAAACAATTATTTCCCTAAAAATAGAAAATAGCAACTCTTATCGAAAATCATTCATTCGTTCATTAAATTTACTTTTTCTGCCTCGTTAATGCTCCTTCATTTTACTTTTCGCCAGTTTTTCCTATATACATCATACTATTTTTATACATATGGTTTTTATTATGCTAAATTCATTGTAAACAGAAAAATGCAAAATTATTTTCCATAAGATTTCGCTTTTTTATGTAAATATTTTAGAAAATTCCTTTTTTCTTCCACGCTTTCACTTCTTATGCAAACAGACAAAAAGGCTTTATCGCTTCTTTGCTAAATGTTTATTAAAAGATTTTTAAAAGAGAAAAAAAATCCCTTTAAAATCAAGAGTGTTAAATAAATTGAATTTAAAAATTTTCTTTTGCAAGTTTATAGCTTATATTTTCTTAAATATAATAACACTTGATAGAAAAAAATGGATAATTTAATGCTAAAGAAATCCAGGACTAATATTTTTTTCTACTTTTGTCTATGTAAATATACTGATATATTATTTGCATAGGGCTTAAATTTTCAAGTTTAGTCCACATGCGCTTATTCTGATTAAGACAATAAAAAAATAGAATAAATTTTGCCAATATTGCACAGAAATTAACCTATTGTATTGCCAATACTTCAATTTAAAGCCCAATATTTCTGTAATATTGGCATTTTATTGCAAAATTGTCCAATGTAAAGCCAATATTTTTATAATATCCATTGCAAATATTTCCAATGAAAATCCAATATTTCTGTAATATGGCATTCTATTGCAATTATTTTCAATGTACGGCCAATATTTTTGCAATAGTGCCATTTCAGTGCAAATATTTCCAATGTAATGTCAATATTTTTGTATTAGAGGGATTTTATTACAAATATTTCCAATGTAAAACGAGTATTTCTATAACAGTCATGGCAAATATTTCTAACGTACTGCCACTATTTCTGTAATAGGGGTTGTCATTTCTCTAGCATTTCTATCCTAAGTCATAATTCAAAATAATTTAATAATCAAACTACAGGTAAAAGAACTAACCTGTATTTTCTGTAAAACTCCCGGAATTGCAAGTATGCATTGCAGAAAAACTATCCATGCCACTATTGCAAATTAAAGAATTCATGATAATACTATATTAACTATTGAATTAACTGTTATTTTATACAGAAAAATTAATATAACATATCATTTCAATTTAAATATTAGCATTTTTAATGTGTATTACCGAATGTCGAACTACCCATGCATGTTCTAACACCAACAAAATTCTACGTCTCTTTTTTTCCTGTCAAGACACTTCAATTCTGATGGCAAGCAGAGAGAAAATTCAGTTATGGTCGCAGACAGAGAGGGTGTAAGAGGCGCCGCTATTCATGATTAACCAAGGAGGTAAAAGCGTGAGTTTGACAGTGACATTTCATTTCCAATATTTTCGAAGTAAAGTAAATATTTCTTAAATAATGGCATTTTATTGCAAGTCGTATTTCCAATGTAAAGTCAATATTTCTGTAATAGTGGAATTTTAATGCAAATATTTCCAGTGCAAGATCAATATTTGTGTAATTCTGGCATTTCATTGCAAATATTTCTAGTGGAAAGCCAATATTTCTGTAGAAGCAGGATTTCAATTTAAATATTTCCAATGTTAAAAGCAAATATTTCTATAATTTTCATTACAAATACAGTGGACTCTCTCTATTCTGAACACTCATGGGACCAACCAAAAATGTTCAGATTAGGGGGGTGTTCATTATAGAGGGAGATTGGGCAATGCATTACTACTACTACTATGTATCGAGTTTATAGACTGTATAGAATACTTAGCCTGGTTAACCATGCAAGTTACCGAGATGGGGGTGCTGAATTTAGGAACTATTAAAAAAGTTATATTAAAAAAATTACAAAACATACAATTACATACATACATTACATTACTCTAAAACATAATCGGTACATTACTTAAAAAAGTGAGTAATTTTAGTCTGTTTTAGCATTGTGTATACTCGTGTAGTGTACATGTTATCTAGTTGTTTAAGAAGTGGAAAGTCTTCCGTGTGATATTCAGCCGCATAGTTCAACAGGTCTTGAATCCCTTGGCCATATTGCTCGAAGGTAATCGTACTTCTTGTTTCATGGGTCTCGTCTGGTTCTGCTTCGTCTTCTCAACCCTCTTCCTCTTCAACGATGTTGTCGCAAACAGGAAGGCTTCCGTCGGCTTCAAGATAAGCTCCAGGTTCAATTTCAGTATGAAGCTTCGGATGAATTGACTTCAAGTCACACGCAGCTGTTGCTTCTTGGTCTGCTGTCCTTGATTGCTCATTCTCACACAGGAATCTAGCTTTTTAGAAGCATTTTATGATGGTGTAAGGGGTTACTTAATTCCAAGCCATTGATATCCAATGACATTGACCATCCATGACATTGACCTTCTTCATTAGTTTGGTTTCCGAATTTGCCTCCTCTTTCACCACGGACATTTTTTTCAATTAAATGAAGTCGGTATCACTACCGAATTTAAAGATCTTGATTATTCCTTGATCTAGTGGTTGGATTATAGAAGTACAGTTAGATGGTTGGTACTTCAGGCTCACATTGCTCAGCTGCACATTTGTATGTGATCTGGCATTATCCACAAAAAGAAGAAATTTCCTTCCTTCTCTTCATCATCTCGTTAATTCCCTCCAACCATTGTGAGAAAATTGTGAATGTCATTCAGGCTTTTCAATTTGATTTATAGTGCGCAGGCAATGATGCTATCTTCACATTTTTGAAGCATCGTGGTTTTAACTTTTTTCGATCACAGGTGGTTTGAGCATTTCACCCGTAAAACTGGCACAGAGCATGACGGTAAGTCTTTCTTTTGACATTTTTCCACCAAACATTTCTCGCTTCTTTCTGTTAGGGTTTTATTTGGAAGAGCTCTGAAAAACAGGCCGGTTTCGTCGGCATTGAAAATATCAGCAGCATCAAAATCCTTCATTATATCCGAAGCTTACTTTTCCATTCCTCCACAATGTCGATATTTACGTCTGCAGCTTCACCATTGATTATTTTGTATTCGATGTTATGTTGACTTTTGAAGCGAGTCAGCTATCCTTCTGATGCCTTGAATTCTGTGATTTTCTCCTTTTCTGCAAAATCCAGAGCAATCTGCTTGAGCAGGGGTCCAGTGACAGGAATTTTCTTCGTTCTCATTAGGCAAAAAAACTTTGAGACGTGATTGTTTATGTTCTTGTTTTCTTTCCGAAAATTCTACACTTTGAGAAAGGTTTATTTGCTTCAAAAGAGGCTATAATTTCTTTCTCTTTCTTGCTAATGGCGTTGACTTGACCTACTGAAATTCTAAATTCAGATGCAATTTTCTTTTGATTTACTTTTGATTTTAATTTTTAAACAACTTCGTATTTTTCCTGAAGCTTTACTTCTTTCCAATTTTCGTTTTCCTTCTTATTTCTGACATATCTGCATAAGTGTTATGCTTCTTTCCCCACAACGGTGTGAAATGGAGAACAAGATTGAAATGGCGAAAAAATTTTTACTTTACCGAACAAAAAGGATGAAAGAAGCAATAATGCTGCCAACCAAGTGTTCAGAAAAGAAACCATAATCCTTTTTTGAGCACTCCCTCTAGCACCTGTTGTCTCTTATCTGTCATTGGGGGGAGGGGGGGGGCATTTCTGTTGCGCAATCTTTCTATTTTTATGTCAGGTCGGGAGAGGGGGAATCACATAACATGTTTTTTACATTAATTTTTCTTGTATCTCTTTGCATAAAAATTGATTGTTTTGATCATTTCATTTAATTTGATTATCATGATTTACTTTTTATGAAACAGCAACAATTTCCTATCTGTACTTTTTTGTTTATTAAAAATATAAGAATGTTCTAGTTAGTTGATAACACATACGGTAAAGACAAAAGTATTCTTTCAATTTTTTTTGTTATAACAAATGTTTTTTTTTTTTTTTTTATTAACTGATGATTTTATCTGAATTATTCAAATTCAGTATCGGGTAGATCTTAAAATCTAGAAATGATTTTGTGTGTTTATTTTTAAATCGAGTTCATTGAACCCTTTTATTCTTCTGCAACAATTTTCCCAAATTTCCATGATGCGGGAATTCCCTGCATTCCGACTGCAAACAAACGTTCAGTTTACAGAGAGGCCGGTTAGAATGGGGATCAAAAGTAGCGTTCATAATAGTGGGGTGTTCAGATTAGAGAGTGTTCAGAATACAGAGAGTTCATCTTTTGTTAAGTCTATGGAGTTTCGCCGGGACCGTCAGAAAGTGTTCATAATACCGGGGTGTTCACAATAGAGAGTGTTCAGATAGAGAGAGTCCACTGTATTTCCAATCTAAAGCCAATCTTTCTGTAATAGTGGCAACAAATATTTCCGATGAGTGGATTCTTGTTGCAAACCAGACTATCGTAGTAGCCTCTTGTATCCATTTATTATACATCATGGTATTTTTAAACGTATGATATTAGGTATTTTAAAATTTTTGTAAGCAGAAAAACGCAAAATTATTTTTTCATAAAATTTCACACTTTTATGCGCATTAAAAAAAAAAAAAAAAAAAAACGTTTTTTATGCTTTTACATATTATGTAAACAGACTAAAAAAGCAGACATTTAACTACGAAAAAGTTATCAGAAGATTTTAAAAGAGAAAAAAAAACCATTTAAAATCAGAAATGTTAAATTAATTGAATTTGAAAGTTTTCTTTTGTAAGTTTACAGTTTCGGTTCTCAAGTAATATAATACTCACAAGAGAAAATAATTAGTTTTAGGATATTTTAGTGCTAAAATAAATCCGGAAGTGATTTTTTTTTTTAATTGTGTGTTTTTTCCACCTTTTTCATCGTGAATGCATTAGTGTATTAGAATTACTTCAGGTATTATGAAATACTATTTACATTTGGGGGGCAATACAACTTCCCGATATTTTTTAAAACCCGAAAACTGAACACAATTACAAACTTCAACTATCTGCGAAAAATTTTTTATACACAAAAATTATTTTAAGAAATTTTATCACTTGCAAATAAATAATAACAATGATAAACGTATTTTGAGGATATTGTGAGATAATCGTGAAATATGGAACAAGGGCTTAAGAATGAAGAAAACAAACAAAATTTGGCAAAAAACAGATGTAATGGCATCATGCATTATCAAAATATAGTGTTTATAGGCTGTCAGCCAATATACTCCAGTTCATACTTTGATTTTCACAAATCACAAAGATAATTATCTGTCTTTGCACCACCATAATCATGTATGTATTATGAGATATTGATATTCCATATAACTCGACACCGTTGTTTTGTGAAAAAATTACTCCATGTTTATTGGTGTAAATCGCGAGCTAAAAAACGAGCATTACACGATAAAATGTTAATATTTCTGTGTACATTATGCTTAATTTCAGTGTAAAAATATTACTTCTAGTAATGAATAAAAAATATTGAAAAATTATATCCGGAAACTTTCCAAAGACGGAAAACAAATATTTATTTACACAACGCGTCCTCACGCCGACTGACGAACTGCGCGTTCTAGGGGGCATTCTTGTAACGTTCTTAAGTAGTTCATGATATTGCCGCTTGGTGGCAGCACGTTACCACACAGAAACCTTAGACCCCGGAAAACATATTATCGGGGAAACATATTACCCGACTATTCCATAATACCCAAAGTTCCTCTATTTACATAATGTTTAAATTTTCAATTCGACTTTAAATGCTCATAATCTCATTGAAACAAATTTCTTTAGAATAAATATAATACAGTCAAACACCAATTATCCGGACTAATGCGTTTCGGACGCAACTGGGATACACTGTAATAAAAGGCGTGTGTTTTTTTTTTTAATCTAGGAAAATATAATATAACTATGAATAGAAATGTACATTGACCTTTTCCGAGGTACCCAGGATTCCGAAAAACTTTTTTTTTTCTTTAGAAATCTCAGAAACAATATGAGAGTGTCGGGGAAACAAAATGCCTAACCACATGTTTGGTGAAATAAATCTGTCACTCTACTCTGTTGCTTATTATTGTAAATTATATCCTACATATTGTTTCTAATGTCACTAAGTGGCAACATATGTCCCAGATTTTGTTTTTACTCCAGACGTTTCTAGAACTTTTTTACCGACTTATTTACAAAGGACGTAATAGTAATATCATTAAAGTAATGCCATATTGTTATTCAGAATAGCTCAAATGTTACTCAGAAATTAGCAATAAAACTTTTGTTATATATTTTGATTTGAATATTGGATCTAACTTTCAAATTGATTGTATCTCAGAAGTTTACAAATGGGGCTTAGTACTCTCTTGCTCCGACCCCCTCATATATTTTTGAGATTTAAAGAAGCCTTTATAAAAAAGTTTATTTTGCTGCCACTGATTTTCGGAAACGTTTTCGAATAGTTTTAATATAGTGTATTAATCAGCTTTCTCAAACTGAAATATGGATTTTCCGGATGTTATCAATTGTTAAGTAAACATTTTCATTTTCAACAAACATGTTTTACATATAAACATGAATCAAATTAACAGCATTAAGGTTAATATTAAAATTGATATTTTTCTGTTATTCTTGCTTATATAAATTCCATTACGCATCTGAAAATGTTTAATTCAGAACAAATAACATCCTTAAAACCGATATTCCGGTTTGAGAAAACAGTACACTACAAAATACACTACAAAAAAAACTACTCGGAAATGTTTCTGGAAATCAGTGACAGCAAAATAAACTGTTTTAATTTATGATTCTTTAAATCTTGAAAATGTATTTGTTTCTGAGGTTTATACTGATAAAAAAACACTTTTCGAAATCATGGGGTAACTCGGAAGAGGTTATTGTATATTTTCGTTCGTGGTTATATTATCTTTTTTTACGATGCATCATTGCATGCTGAACACCGGATAATTGGAACAATTAAAAAAAAAGGTTATGTTCTATTTTTTTTTTCTTTTTTAATAGAAAATCACTTTTGTTTAATAAAAACAATAGATGGGATCCATGTTGAAAATAAGATTACTTCTATCGCAAAAAATTACTCAAAATACAGCAGAGTAGTTAGATAAACTTGAATGTGTTAGTCGAACATGTCAAAGTCAATTATTATTCTGCCACAGTCGCTGTGGGGTACTGAATTTTTGTTTGATTTGTCCTTACCAATTTTCTTACTCTTACCACATCTATTAACGATGTTCAACCGTATCTGCTTTTCACCTAAAAGTCCAATTAAAATTTCAAAAATACGAGTTTTAATTTTCTTTTAAAATGAGAAAAGAGAAATATAGTATCTCGGAAACACCGACTCAAAATTATCCAAATATATAGACTTCGAAAATTCCAATTAAACAAACATATTTTAAATAGGCATTAAAAGGAAATTATATTTTTAAAAACAAATAATATACAGATCGAATTTTATTTTATTTTTCTTTTATTTTTTTTTATTATTTTATTTTTTTTGTATTTCTTGGTATTAAAACGGATTATTGCCTATCCGAATAACTGGAGTTCGAATGATTGGAGTTTTACTGTATAAACATTATTGATACAATATTGATCTGATTGTGGGGTTCTGGGTAAGCAATGCATTAATATTCTCAAAACAATTATTTAACAACTGTTTTAATATTGTCATTATAGCAAATTGTTCATCCCTATCCCATTGTAAAATATTCTCTAAAAGTCTTTTACCATAAAAGCATTTCGTAAAATATTGGGATTGTGGCGGTCAGCTAGTAATAGATTTATTTAATGCTATGTTACCGTAATTTTATTTAATTTCTAAAGGTATTGCAAAGTCAGTATGTAGCATAAATTCACCCTCTATTGATTTCTGTAATTTTAAAATCAAAACAAAATCACGTAAATTTGATCACTTGAAAGATTAAATTAGAAATTGTTTTAAAATCACGTACTACATCCGGAAAATCCATTACATGAAATCCGTTACGTCAAATATTAAATAGAAGCAATTGAAATGTAAAATATGCTGTTTTAGTTATAGGAGCGTGGCGATAACATAAATATATTAAAATTAAATACACAGTGAGTGCTAAAATATTGTTACATTTTTAAGGGATTCTGTGTACATTAAAGTTAAATGTTACTTACGTCTTCATATTAATGTATTAAAGTTTTAATATTAACTTTTGGTGTTCCATGCAGATATTTTTAATGCCCCTACAATCGTATTCCATGCACTAAAATTCAAAAATACGTCTTAAAAATTTAATCACGCGTATTTTAAATACAATTTACCATATTTTATTGCGTTATTGCTCGTAAAATTTTGCATAATTGTAAAAAAAAAAAAAAAAAAAATGTTGTGTGCAAGAATTATGTGCATTTTCATCATCAACAAAAGATTCTAATGTCAAGTCAAGATTGAATATTTAATCTGTATCGATGATTGAATATTTAATCTGTATCGATTTTCCATATTTTTTATAAACTTGTTTTAATTCTTTACATAAGGATGATTCTTCCATCTTATAAAATATTGTAAAGTGAATGATACTTTTGTGCATAAACTAAGAATTTTGTAGTACACTATAAAAATATATTGCAAGTAATAATATTATTAAAATTGGTCATTTTCTGTTATATAACTTGTACTTGATATACACATTTTATGGTTGAGCACTTGATATCGTAAGATGTCTCGTCTCTAAGGGGGAGTGGGAATAAGGTGCGTCTCAAAATTATATGGACAGGCGATTTCTCGAAATACCAGCTAAGAAAATAAAGCAATAATCACGAAAAAATAATTAGCATATGGAATCATAACAAAAGTTTATTACGATACAGAAATGTTATGCTTATATCACAGATTGTTTGTAACAAAATAAAATTCAAAATAAGCTGTCTCAAAAATATATGGACAATGAAACAAAATGCTTTTATTACCACCGTATCAGAAAAATTTGCATTTTTTGCGTTCTGTACTTGTGACGTAATCACTTCGAAATATAAAATCACTGCTCTTTCTTCAATTGTCGAATAGTTGGAAAATGCCTCGCAACGTTTAATTATCTGCTGCTGATATTGCTAAAATTTGGCGTTTAAAGGCTCAAAATTTTAAAGTTTCTGATATTGCAAAACAAATTAAGCGTAGCAGATTTGGAATTTATGCAATTTTATCAAAAAGTGGCAATACGATTGCAAAAAAGCATTCAGGTCAATCAAGATTAACATCTTTAAGATAAGATAGAGAAATTTTGCTAGCAGTTTCAACCCAAAAGAAGTCTGTTCGTGAAATTGCGAGGACTTTGGCGTTTCCTATTTCCAGATCTACTGTTCACCGTCGTATACCTGTAAGCGAAAATCATAAATATCGCAGAATGGGTCGGACACCTATGCTGAAAGTGCACCATAGAAAGGCTCCAGTTCTTTGGGCTAAAAAACACATGCATTGGACGGATGAATGGTTAAGTGTTTTCTTCAGTGACGAAAAAAATTCAATTTGGATGCCCCTGATGGCTAGGCATACTATTTGCATGACTTGCGAAAAGAACCTCGCGAGTTCTGTAGTCGACAAAAAGGAGAGGGTTTACTAATGGTGTGGGGCACATTCTGTTTCAGCGGAACAACGGATATTCCTTTTCTTATTGGTCGACAGTGCTCTAGGGATTATCAAAATGTCCTTAAAAGCAATCTACTTGCAATAGGAAACATCTTAGGGGGCGAAAACTGGAAATTCCAACAGGACAATACGTCGATTCACACCTCACACTCAACAACAGCTTGATTTAAACAGAATCAAGTGACTGTTATAGACTGGCCAGCCATCAGCCCAGACTTGAATCCAATCGAAAACCTTTGGGGAGTACTTGCACGAGATGTGTATGCCCATGGTCGGCAGTTTTCTACTATTCAGGAATTACAGCAACAAGTAGAGCAGAGTTGGTTCTCTTTACAGCCGCACATACTCCAAACACTAGTTGGAAGCATGCCTGATAGGGTTTTCAAGATAATTTAAAAAAATGGATACAAAATTTGAATTTAAATGCAAAATATTCGAAAAGTCCATATATTTTTGGGACAGCCTATTTTTATTTTTATTTTTTTACAAAAAATCTGTAAAACTGATACTTTATTTCTTTGTTATAATAAATTTATGTTATGATACTATATGCACAGTATTTTTTTCGTGATTATTGCTTCATTTTTTGAACTGTTATTTCAAAAAATCGCCTGTCCATATACTTTTGAGACGCACTATATGTCTTTTGATATCGTTATCACTTTTGATCCAAACATTTTTTTTCTTTTTTGTCATCAGTTCTCTACATCAAAATAGTCTGTTGACTTTTTTTTTGTCTTATCTATTGTTAAGAAAATACAAAGTTATCATTAAAGCCATTAAATGATTTTAAAATCATTTCATTCCAAACTTTGAAATACCCCAACGTTCGGCATCCCTGCTCTTATGTCGCATGTGCATATAATCCGCTGTTGGAGAAACCAAATGCGAAATATGATTGAAATATGTTTACTAGTATTGAAAGGGAAACCATGTTGTCCATCTGTACTGCTTTTACCCTACCCATACAAGGGGCAAGTGCAAGAAGACAATTATTAATATTACTGTTGTTTGTATTATATAAAAGAGGCTACTTTTAAATACTTTTAAATAGTAACTATCTCTTCTAGATGTTATTTGATATAAAAGTATTCCATGTATAGTAGTGATGTTTATTAACCTCTTCTCTTCATTTGAATCCATAAAGTATGCGAATGATAAATGTATAACCCTATCTGTATATCACTGCAAACGTATAAAAGGGAAAAACAAGAAAAATATTGTGATAATAAAAAGAATGTTTTTAGACATTGATAACGATATCATTAATGGGTGGGTGGGGGGGGGGGGATGGTGGTCCAAAATTACCAAAATGTTGATAACGTTATATATGCACAGCCCCTAACAACGGTGATTCTTTATAAAATGAAATTATTGCCAAAAATAAAAATCCAAATCATACAGGATTTGTCAAATAATATTTTTATGATTTAATAATTTATGGAAAAATAAGTACATAAGAAAAAAGAACTGGAAACTCACAGATTTGCTGCTTTTTTTTTCTTTTAACTGAGGGAATGGTACATTTTATTGATTTCAATATGTGCACCTTTTTTTTACACTAAGAACGTCTATCCAGTATTGTCTATTGCAGCAATTATGCGTTTTTTTTTTTTTTTTTTTTTTTTTTTTAGTTGTTGTTCTTTAATATTTTGCACTTTTTGTGAGTAGATTTTGACAAATTCTCAAGCAATAAAATGTCAAGCGGTGCTGAAATATTGGAGGGTATTGGACTGACGATTTCATTCAGGTTACGTTAAAAATAGTTGTCATTTTTCAACTATCGCTTATATGGGACGTATATAATGGATAGAGAGTACAATTCTACCGGAACCTAAGCTAAAAAAAAAAAAAAAAACTGTGAAATGCCGATTTCGTATTAAGTATAGGGGGAGATTTACTACAAACTTTGAGGGGTTGTGGAGATGATAAAAACAAACGTTTTTGGTATGGGAAAGCTGAGTCGCAATCCACTTATGCAGAAATACAGGGTGTCTCATCGCAACTCGAAACCGAGTTTTCGTTCACGAGATTACCATTAATGGAGATATTTTACCGATATATTCAAGAAACTTACTTTAATTTGTGTGAAATGTGATAGATATAACGAAAAGTCCACTGTGATAAGGTTAGTGATCCATATGTACCGTGAGCTACGTTCCAAATTACGAAACATCAGTGTTGTTTGAATGCAGAGCATAGCAATTTCCAGCAATTCTTGAGGCGTTATCACATTTCATAGACAGAAAAGTATGTCTTTTGAAAAATACTACTTTCATTATTGTTAAAGCTATGAACAAAAACTCGGATTCGACTTGCAGTTAGACACCCCATTATTTATGACTGAATTAATAGATTGCGAACAGGGTTTCTTACAAATAATGTTCTTTTATCTAGTGAGCTCTACCATCCCTCAAAGTTGTACACGTGGTAACGAATCCCCCTGTATACATATATATGGCATGTAGTTAAGCCATAAACGAAATATGTAGGAGATCGATCCCATATCCGTATCGGGCCTCAAAATCTTTTGGCTGGAACCTGAATGGCACCATTTGTTGAAATTGTTCTAGAGTGCACTGTTAAAAATAATCCCGTAAATTCACGGTAAAACTACTGGCAGCAAAGTTGCCGGACTTTTTCCGTTCCGTTAGTAGATTTTCCGTTTTGGGAGATGAAAGAAGGAAACACTCCGTTTGAAGAATCGTTAAATTTCCATTATAAAGTTGGTATATCACTTATATTCAGTTAAAAACAATGATTGAAAATATAAAAACCAAACACTTACTTCTGATCGCAAGGGAATCCATGCGGTTAACAGGGAATAAACAATAAATTTGATTTTACGAGATGGTGCGGGTCACAGTCAAAGAATATAGTCTGTGATCCTGCTGACAAAAAGCAATATAGTTGCAATGCAGCAGCACGATTTTTGTCGTGAAAATGGACTTTTTCTGTGAAATTTAGTTGAAAAGTACCCGTGAAATTCAGATTATTTTTAACAGTGTGAAACAAAATCTTTTTATATATGAGCTCCCTTTTTATGTGTCTACATTATTAAAATTCGGTTGTTATAATTCAGACATTGATTGCTTTTTTTAAAGCACATCAAATTGCTTTTAATTTTTTTAAACTCAAAATAACTCAAAAACAAAATGTATTTTAAATTTTAAAAACACGTGTTCCTACTTCTGAAATAACCTTCTTCTCAAAAACTATTCAAAATGTACTCATTTTTTTTTTCAACCCCATTGTGGTTCAACCTTTAACCATGAAATTGGTTTAGAAAAAAAAAAACTAGAATCATGGTTCAACCTTTCACCAATACAGTGGTATTTTCAAAAGCACCATAAAAATGGTGAAACTTATCACCAATATCTTAGTTGCCGCTAAATTTCAGCTACTTTTCACCAGTTTTTTGGTGAAACGTCGAACTTTATTTTTAACAGTATACTTTTTAAAAACAAATTTTATATATAGAATCTTATACTTTTTATAGCCAAAAATGGTTGTTGCCCAGTACTAGATACATTCTCATTCTGTATCTCACACACACACACATCAAAACGAATTCCTTTGCATTTCATTTCACATCTCATCACTATATTATCATTTCAAAATAATTCACTGTAAATATATTTTACCAATTACTGTTGCATGGCAATGCAAAATATTTAAATCCGTAAATCAAACCTAAGCATTATAGCAGTTATTCATTCACATTAGAACTATAAATAATTGCGAACAATGAATTTTGTTTTGAAAACGCAACTCGGTCCCAAATTTAGAATCCCTGAATAACAACGATTTTAATTCTAATTCATTTGCAAAAGCCACAAATTTCTAATTCAAATGCACATAAATCTTACGAAATCGTTTGCGATAATTAAACTAAATCCATAACTAAATCCCTATGTTCACATAATTTTCCATAAACCTTCTTTACTGCATATTCATTATTTTCTCACAATTTCACACTAAATATTAATTAGTACCCCCTATAAAGATTAGGGTTTAGATTATTTTAGTTTTTAAATGAAATGCTAAGAGTTAAATCATAGATATTCGTGTCTAAAATACTTAAAGTAAATTTCTAATTCCTGGAATTTTAAGCTCCATATTAAAAACGGAGAGAAAATCAATATCGGTTATATTAGAGACCAATATTGTATGCACCGTAAATATTTCTAATGAAACCCCAATATTGATTAAACATTGGCTTTATATTTGAAATAGGGATGTTTACAATGAATTCCTACGCATTTTGATCATGCCACGTCATTTAAAACATGATTAAACTGATATACAATTATAAAGCGCATTAAAACGCATGCTTTTGGTGGAATATGGGGTGCAAAGCATTTATTATTCATTTACAGGGTCAAACAAAAGAATTCTGTTACACAGTGTTCTATGGAGAAAAATCGTTTGCAGTGTAATTTAATAATATTTCACTATTTCAAACTTAATGAAAATTATATGCATTACTGTGGTGCACTATAATTGCTCTCTTGAAAGTGTGCAATGCGTTTATTTACAAGGACACAGAAAAGATATCGGTTACAGTACATGTGCGATATTTACAGTCTATGTGTGATAAATGCGTTTTCAACTTTGGTTTTCGTTTTTAAGTTTAACTAAATTTTTCATAGTACGTGTGTGTTTATAAAGTCGGTTATTCATATACAGGGCTACACAAGGGAAGCCGTAAGTATTACCGGTCTATGGGAGTTAATTGCTAAAGGGTAGTTTTTAATTGTGTTACGCATTTTCCTGCTGAACTATATTTAGTAGACTAATAGAAGTTTGTGGGATATAAATCAATTCATATACAGAGCTACGCTAAGAAAAAGATGCATTACGGTTGGTAATTGCTGCGAGTGAGTTTTAAGTTGCCTTTTAGCTTAATATGCGGTGTGTACAAAAGTCTTCAGATAATATACAGTGCTGTACAAAAGATTTCGACTGCATTTCCATCGATTGGCGAAAATTGCTAAATGTGAATATTTTAACTGAACTAAATTTTATCATGCTATATATCCACATCTATTGATCATATACTGGGCTGCACAAAATAATTCGATTTCTTTTTTGACACTGGAAGGTAATTTCGAAAACTGTATTTTTAAATGTGGTATATGTTTTCTAAACTGTATACTTACATATATTCTTTTACCTTATTTAACGGTGAACTTTCGTTACAGTTTTCTTGCTGTGTTGGAAAGTGTTTCATAATCTATGCTTGACGCATGATTTTTCGTTCTTGTTTAATGTTTATTTAGATATCTCATTCCATTGCATGAACAAAAATGAAATTTCTTAAAAGTATTCCGATAGTGTTGGAAAGTGTTTCATAATCTATGCCGTGGTGCATGATTTTTCTCTTTTTGTTTTGTTTGCTGTTGTTGTTGTTACTACCAAACAGTCCGTGTTTTTAAACCTTAACTTTTGTCATTTCAAAGTATCCGACCATTTCATGCAAAAATAACATTCTTAAAATTCTTACTTTTATCTTTAACTTCGTTACATAACGAAAACCCGGTAAATTAAAGAATAATTTAAAATACAATAGTGTCTGCCGCAAAGCTGCTGAGGCAAGTTTTTAAAAGGATCTAGTTTTATATTTAACACATAAAACATTTTCTATCGATGTAATATGAAAAGGGGAAGGAAATAACGAAAAATCGAAAAATTGCGGAAATGAGATTCTGGTTTTTAAAAGTTTTAATAAAGAGAATTTCAAACAGATAAATTCCTTTAAATATTTCAAAAGTATTCTCTTTATTATTTTCTATTTTGAGCAAGAATTACATTTCCTTTTTTTCATCATTAAGGTGAGATTTTCGGAATCTATTGTAGTTATCAAAATAATCGCAATGGTCATTAGTTTACAACGTAGTTGAAAAGTGTTTATGTATTTGGTTTGTCCGTCTGTCCGCGTAAATATACTCGAATTACCATATAATTGATATATACTATTGAAATTTAACATGGCATGTTCGGTATTTAAAACTAGTAAATCTGCAGATCAGAGGCCTCAACGTCAGCTCTACAAATCATTGTTCATTAATCTCACTCATTTTTAACATCTGCATAATATTTCATATCCAAAAATTCAATTTTTTAAAGTTATTTATACATTTATAAGAATATAAAATTTCTCGAAAGTTCTGGAAATTTTAGAAATATCGCATTAAATACAATGTTATGCAATGATAGGATAAACTACTTATTACTGTATTTTTTTTTTCAGAATAACAATATATTACTTCAGGGGGACTGCGCCCCCTGAACCACCCGTTGCGCTTTAATTTTATATTCTCAATTTCCAGTAAGTGGGCGATTTCATTTCGTAAGTATATGTCTGAATGTATTTACTATTTTAATTTCATTAGAATAACCATAACTTTGTATACAAGAAATTTTATCCTATCCTTAAAATAATACTTATATTTCAACCGCTAAACATCATATGTTGCTGAAATTGAATAAAATTTCGTGTATAAAATATACTTATACAAATGTAAATTCCTCTTATGTGACTTATATTCAGTTTACACATTCAACGTTTTTATTATTTTCATTTGGAAAACCGATGTGGTAATCTTTCTTTAGTAGTTAAAATAAATTCTCATCTATTTCATTAAAAGAAGCATATTAAAAACTTAAATCACCCGAAAATTAGCTATTTTGTTAATAAAATTTCGCGTCAAAATAATACGATTCACTAGAATTTTCCTTTGTTGATATTCTTTGAAATATAGTTGCTTAGCAACTATTTAATGAAAGAGAGAAAAAAAATGCATTTGAAATTTTTGTAAAAAAATGAGAAATTAAATTGTTTCATATCTTCCAAATTAATACATAAAATATCCCAATAATGTATACAATTAATTTCGAAATTCTGTTAAAATTAGGTAAAATTCGATAAATAACTGTTTACAGCACAATTCTTCTAAATTTCATGTTTTTATTTTTATTTGTTTTCAAATTAGACACAAAAGACTGGTGGAGGCCAGTATATAATGCGTTTCGTAACTAAACTAAATTTTGGTATACTATGTAACATAAATACTTTTCTATTAGATCATATACAGGACTGCACAAAAGAACTCAGATATTTCTCTGACTATAGATGGCTGTTGCTAAAATTAGGTTTTCATATGTGTTATGCGTTTTCCAAATTGTTTACTTACAAATATTTCGCTTTATTAAACGGTGAAGTTTTGTTACAGTATTGTAGATATTTTGGAAAGTGTTTCATAATCTATGCTCGACGCTTGATTTTTCTTTCTTGTGTATATATATATATTGAAAGTTTCATCCTAACAATTTCTTATGTACACACTTGAAATGAGTTTCCAATTCGTATATGTTTATACTGCAAATGAAAAGCGTTTAACATAAAATAAACATTCTTAAAATGCTTACGTTTTGCCTTTAAGCCATTACTCACCGCAATAACTTTTTACTAAATTTTACTTCATACTAATATTTTATGATAACGAGGTCATAAAATATTAGTAAAACTGCAAAAAAATAAAAACTGAAGCGACTCCACTCGTGATACCACCATTTTAATACGTACACTTTCTACCATCAGTGAAACAGAATTATTAAAATGAAAAAAAAATAACAAGTATTGAAATTTTTCGAAAATAAGTTATATAAGCCATTGGTATTCGTATATAAAATATTGAAAATAAAATTCAATTCATAGAATATTTAACTGACTATTAAAAGCGTTGAGAGAAAATTTAAGCTTCTTAAAATTCATACGTATTATCTTTAGTTTCGTATCAAACAGAAAAAAATAAAACGCAGTAAATTAAAGAATCATTTAATACACAATAGTGCCTGCCACAAAGCTACTGAGATAGGTTTTCAAAAGTTTCTCGTTTTAGATAAAACATTTTCCATGGACGAAATAGTATTATCATAAAATGGGAGAGAAATTACAAACAATCGAAAAATTTCGGAAATGAGATTATGGTTCTTAAAGCACTAAACCAGACTTTTTCTTCAAATATTTCAAACGTATACTTTTGTATGTTAGCAATAATTATTTTTTTATCTGCTCTTAAAATGAGGTTTTCTCAATTCATTTTTAGTTATAAAAATCTGCATTATAAAGCAAAAACATATCCATGAGTAACGCTGACGTCATATTGACGGTGGCAGCACGTGACCCATAACTTTCGTTAACATTGTACAACTTCAATTTTTACACCGTCAAAATAAATAAATAAATAAATAAATAAATAAAGGAAAGAAAGAAAAGAAAAAAGAAAGAAAAAGAAATGTTTTTTCAAATGGTATTTCTATGAAAACTATATGTCCATTTACTGCTTTTTTAGGGTTTTTAAAATAAGTTTCCAGCACGATATTTTGAAATATCTACCTCTATCGCGTGCAGCCCGATTACGAAAGATTAACCCGTTTGCGCTTAAAACATTATAAGTAGTTCAGCATTTGTTTCCGACTAATATCCCATAACGAAATTAAAACTTCACTAATAAATAAACAAAATAATATAAATAAAACACAAAATTAACAGACATGTAATCGAACTACGTGTTTAAATCACTGAAATTATCAGAATCAAAAAGGCTGCTGTAAGTGGCGAAATGTTTGGCGATTTTTTCGGCTATTAATTCCTGAAATGCGACTAATACGAAAGTATCGCTTTAAAAAAAAATTTCAAAATTTTATTTGAATACGCAATTGATATTTTTCACATCAAAAATGCTTTTTGGTGATGTTAGTGAACAATATAAAAAATCATATATTCTAATACGAGCAAATCTTGTGGGTGGTTATATATATATATATATATATATATATATATATATATATATATATGCAAATTTTATCTCAAAAACGGCTCTAACGATTTTGACGAAATTTTGTATTCTACCGTTTTGGGGCACCAGAAAACCATTGAGGTAGGTCACGTGTTCGAGAAAATTCGATTAGTGGGTCATTTTGGGTCATCAAGGGTCATGGTCTAGGTAATTGTATCTAAAAACCGGTTCAAACGATTTTGACGAAATTTTGTATCCGACCATTTTCGGGCACGAGAAGACAATTGGGCTGGGTCACATGTTCGAGAACTTTCGATTAGTGGGTCATTTTTGGGTCAACGCAGGTCAAATTAATTTTATCTAAAAAACGGCTTTAACGATTTTGATTAAATTTTGTGTCCTACGAGTTTCGAGCACGATAAAATCATTGGGCTAGGTCACATGTCCGAGAAAATTCGATTAGTGGGTCATTTCTGGGTCATTGTGGGTCAAGATCTAAAAAGCGGCTCAATTTACACTACATTTTGCATCCAATGGTTTTCGGGCACGAGAAGACTGTTGGGCTAGGTCACATGTTCGAGAAAATTCAATTAGTGGGTCATTTTGGTCATGGGTCATGATATTTGAACTCAAATTTAATTTTGACCGAGCATAGCTCGGTCTTCCCTGCTCGTATATGTTAAATATAAAATATTTGTTAGAGTTTTCAATTTAAAAAAATGGTTTTCACCTATATTCTGTAACCCAGGAAGCCCGAGTTGGATTCCGATAATGGTCAATTGTTATATACTCAAAGTTATCTTTTAAGAATTTATTATCTAACACACTTAATATGAATTTCTAAATCATAGAATTCTGAAATACACATTAAAAGTGTTTAAAATAAATTAACATTGCTAAAATTTGTACATTTTGCCTTTAATGTCCTCACATAAAGAATGAAAGTCGGTAGAGAATAATTTAAAATATACAGGGTGTCCATAAATGTTTGTCTGAATTTCCTTACCTCATAACTTTTGATTTAAGAACATGACGAAAAATATTATTACAGATTCGTAAAGGTACAGCTCAGAAAAATTTTCTAATAACACAAATAAAATTACGTATGCATAAAGTTCCAACTCAAAACGTTATTATTCAAATAACGAGTAAAATCAAATAATAATTAATATTAAAATTTTATCAAATTTATCAAAAAGTTATTAATGAATTATGTAATATTTATCTACCCAACTTTGTGTTCATAATAACAATTAATATTAAAATTTTGGGTACTTTTAGGTTAGCCGGGCGTTAGTGCTATATATACATGTATATATACGCACACACACACATATACACATATCTACGTATACATATAGATACATACACATATATATACATATATGTATGTATATATATATACATATATATGTATATACATATGTATTCATATATCACTGGCGCCCGGCTAACCGAAAAGTACCAAAATGTTATCAAATTTATCACAAAAGTTATTAATGAATTATGTAATATTTATCTATCTTAATTTTGTGTTCATAATAATAATTAATATTAAAATTTTATCAAATTTATATAAAAAGTTATTAATGAATTATGTAATATTTATCTATCTAACTTTGTGCTCATAATTCATTGATAACTTTTTGATAAATTTGATAAAATTTTAATATTAATTATTATTTGATTATAATCGTTATTTGATTAATAATGTTTTGAGTTGCAACTTTACGGAAATGTACCTTTTTTTGTGTTATTATAAAGAAAACTTTTTGAGCTGTACTTTACGAATTTGTAATAATATTTTTCGCCATGTTCTTAAAACAAAAGTCATGAGGTAAGGAAATCAGGACAATCATTTATGGACACTCTGTATAATAATGTCATATCTGCAACGATGCTGAGGAAAGACTTTAAAATGGTTCCCGTTATACTTTTAATACATCAAATGTTTTTCATGATGAAATAATATTACAAAAATGAAAGAGAAATAACAGGTAATCATAAAAATTGCACAAATGAGATTCTGGTTCGAATGTAAAATTCTAATAAATATAATTTCGACCAGATAAGTTCCTTAAATATTTCAAAAGTGTATATCTTTATTATTTTGCATGTTAAGAAGCAGTTACTTTTTTTTTTTCTCATCAGCTCTTAAGATGAGATTTTTGCAATCCATTTTGGTTGTAAAAATATTGATAATGGGGAATTTTTATATACTCAAAGTAATGTTTTTAAGTACTTCTTTATAGCTTGTCAACTTTTATGCATTTCTGTTATCACTTTTTTTGTATAGTAAAATTTACCTTATACAGAGTGTCCTAAAAGTCCTTGACACATATTAAAATTCAATAAAAGATCAAGCAATTGGTGTACGAGAGTGCGGTTTTGGACTAAAATGCTTCTTATGATCTGAAATTTTGTTTAAGCAAATAAAAAAATTAGTTCCAAAAATTTCTCATAGATGGCGCTACTTCTGGAAAGTGATCGAATAGTAGAATGCCTTTATACATAACAATGGAGAAAAACGCACAATGGGTATGCCCAGTTTTAGTCCAAACTATGACAACCCACATTCCAGAAGTTAACAATACTCGTATAATCGAACTCAATAGGGCGAGTGTTGTTGAGTTCCGGAATGTTGGTTGCCATAGTTTGAACAAAACTAAACATACATATTGTGCACCTTTTTCCACTGTTATGTATAAAGGTATTCTACCTATACGATAACTTTCCAGAAGCGGCGCCATCTATAAGAAATTTTTGGATGTAATTTTTTTATTTGCTTAAACAAAATTTCAGATCATAAGAAGCATTTTCGTACAAACCGCACTCTTAAGCCAATTGCTTGATCTTTTATTGAATTTTAAAATGTGTCAAGGATTTTTGGGACCGTTTGTATAATCGTAGTGTTTCTGCAACTAAATAAGACAATTTTTTTATTCAAAAATAGTGGTAACAAAAAATTATAAAAGTAGGCCGCTATGATTTTTGTCTAAACCACTTTAAATGAATTTCTACTTCGTAGAATTTTGAACTGTACTTTAAAAGCGTTTAACGTAAAATTACCGTTCTTAAAATTAAAAGATAACGTTGCTATAAAGAAAATCGATAACTTTAAAAGAATCATTTAAAGTACAATTGTGTCTTCCGCGAAGCTGATAAAGATTCTTCAAGAGTTCTTGTTTATTTTTAATAGGCAGAAAATGTTCTGCTGATGAAACAAAATTATAAAAATGATGCTCGAAAAAGAGTGCAAATGCTATTACAGTTTTTAAAAGCTTTAATAAATAGATTTTCTACTAGATGAGTTATTCAAAATTATTCTGTACTGTTTTGTATGCTAAACAACAAGTACATTTATTTTTGTCATCAGCTGTTAAACATGATGTTTTCGCAAACAACATAATTATGAAAATGTTGATAATGGTGATTTTTTTTTTCGAATTCATCTTCTACGTATTAAAATCTGTTCTTCTTGTGTTCTAAGTATTTTGTTTCTAATATGCTTTTGAAAAACATCTAATTTTCAGAATTTTGCACTGCACATTAAGTTTAACGTAAAATTAATATTCTTAAAATTCTTACGTTTTCTTCTTAATTTTGTTCCATTAATAAATTCGATCATTTAAAATACAGTAGTGTCTTTTACAAAGCTCATAAAGGAAGTCTTCATAACATTTTCGTTTTATCTTTAATAAGAAAAGTTCCACTTATTAAATAAAATTTCAAAAATAGTGCTCAAAAGATGGTTCAAATGCTATTCTGGCTTTAAAAGCACTTAATAAATAGCATTTCAGCTAGAAGGTAAGCTTTTCTAAATTGTTCTTTATTGTTTTGTAATGCAAAACAACGGTTAAATTTCTTTTATTTTCATGAAGTATTAAAGATGATATTTTCGCAAACCATATATTTATGTAAATATTATTAATGGTTTTTTTTTTTTTGTTGTTGTTTTTTTACTTTCAAATTTAGTTTCTAAGTATTAAAATCTGTTATTTTTATGTTGTAAGTATTTTTCTCTAAAATATTATTTTAAAAGTTCAAATTTGCAATTTTTTTTATTGTTTTGTATGCTAAATATGAATTAAATTTATTTTTTTCAACAACTGTTAAAAATGGTGTTTTCGTAATCATTTATACATAAAAATTTTCATAAAAGGGTTTTTTTTATTTATCTCTTAACTACTAAAACATATTCTTATCTTCTAAGTATTTCGTGTCTAAAATACTCTCTAATTTGCAGTTTATAATTACACATTAAAATGTTTAGCAAATAATAATAATAATAATAATAATAATAATAATAATAATAATAATAATAATAATAATAAGATTCACAAAATCCTTGCGTTTTCTCTTTAATTTTGTTACATTAAAAGAAAAAAGAATTAAAAAAAAAGAAAGAAAAATCAGTAAATTAAATAATAATTTTAAATACAAAACTTATTCCGTGAAGCAACTGAAATAAGTCATCAAAGGATTCTCGTGTTATCTTTAATACATAAAACAATTTCCATTGAGGAAATGGAATTATAAAAATGGTCGAAAAATAACAGAGATCGAAAAATGGTTCAAATGCTATTCTGCTTTTTAAAAGCTCTAATAAACAGAATTTTAACGAGATAAGTTTTTCAAAATTATTCTTTATTATTTTGTATGGTAGGCAACAATTAAATTCATTTCTTTTGATCATCTGTTAAAGATGAGACTTTCGCAATCATTTCATCATAAAAATATTGATAATTGTTATTTTTTTTTCTTTCAAATTTATCTTCTAAGTATTAAAATCTCATCTTCGGCTCTAAGTATTTCATGTCTAAAATACTTATTTAATGTTTAAATTTCTAATTTGCTGAATATTTAACTACGCGTTTAAATGTTTAACTCAAAAATAACTTTCATAAAACATTTGCATTTTCTCTTTAATTTCGTTGCATAAAAAATAAGTAAAATAAGTAAAATAAAGAATTATTTAAGATTACATTAGCGTACTCTACGAAGCAAACTAAAGGAAATCTTCAAAAGGGTCTCGTTTTATCTTTAATACATGTAACATTTTCTATCGAAGAAATGTAATTATTAAAATGGAAGAGAAATAACAGATATCTGAAATGAGTATATAAGTATTGGTATTTAAAATGTTTAAAATAAAATTTAATTCATAGAATTTTTAACTTATTTCCTGTTAAGTGATGATTAAAGAATCTTTAAATTTATATTTAAATTAAAGAATCTGTCTATTCTAAAAAAAAGTAACATAATAAATACCGCTGCTGCTGGCGTAATTAAATTTATGTAACCTTTACAATTTCTTGGCGTATCCTGCAAAAACTATTGCTTATAAAAACGTGAATTGTAATAGATTTATAGAGAAATGTATGATAAACACGTTGAAGATGACAATTTTTATATCGAAGGATTATTTTAAGCGCTACTTAACGTTGAAATTAGTCAAAGATAGTTCAGTTATATAAGTTTTGCAGGATTAAAAATTAGCGTAGCAATTTAACCACATTTTGCAGGCAAATAGTTAACTAGATTGTGGTATGCAGTGTCGAATCATTTTTTTTTTGTTTAATTTTTTTTTCTTTTTAAAACCCGAATACAGATTTAATTCATAGTATGAAAATGCCGTTTTTATCTTTTGTTGCCAGATTTTGGAAAGCACAAATAATAATATTTCCAAACTCTTTTCGATTGCAAAACATATTTACGCGTGAATATTAATGGTGAAAATTAAGTCATATTTAAAACGTCATACTAAAAACGATTTTCTTATAGCGTCTTCTAAAAAAAAAAAAAAAAAAAAAAAAAAAAACGTTTTTTTAGACGTTATAAGGACGGAGGCAGCGACATTTTTTACTTAACCCTTTTATGCAAACTGATTTTTCAAATGTGTAATTGATCTTACTGAATCACGAAAACAGGTTGTTGGACACCGCAGGATGCGGGCTTGGGAACTAAAAAATCCACATTCAAAAAGAAATGAATGGCAATTCTAATATTACAGAAGAACGCCACTGCCGTGATAACCTCACCCAATCCTCCATAATCGGGTAATCTTTTAAAGCAGGGCTAATCAGTTAGTTTTTAGAGCCTGCAGGATCTGGACGAGGACTGACGAGTGTAACTCGTAGTAAGGAAAAAAAAACGTAGTAAACTCGTAGCAAGGAAAAAAACGCAGCAATAATAATTATCCGCATTTTGTCTTCCGCAATCGGGGATCTCGACAGTCTTCACTAACAGGACACATTTTATCACAACCTACAAAATTGGAATGGCTGGATATGTTTATTGGTATGTTAACAAACTTAATGAAGTTCTTTTTTTTAAACGTCAGTTTTATATACATATATTTTTATCCCTATTGACTCATATTATTATACAAATTCAAATACAATTCCGCCAATTTCTTTTTATTTATAACTGTCATAATGAGTAAGGATTTTAAGTTTCTTAAAGTGTTTTAAAATTCTTTAAAAATCATTTTGAAAGAGAATTGAATTGTTATTGATGGCATAGAGGAGAAATGTTCTATCTGATTCTGAAGCCTTTGCACGGCCAGTGTTACATAGCATAAAGGTTAGTGAACATAAAGAAGCCGTGATATATCCCTTGTCTATTCTCGCTTTCTGTTTGATGTCCTTTTTAAAAATTACTGTAAAACAGAACTCATGCTTTTCTGCTATAGTTGTACAATGATATTTTAAAAGAATAATAATTGTGACCTTTGCAGATTTTTGCCAGTGGTTGGGTATAAATAACAAATTTGCTATTTTGAACAAATTTACAGGCACATGAAAATCACGAAACGTCGTGATGAGGCAGTATTTATTATTATTACTTATTTCTATGTAAGAAGAGATTTTTAGATGAAAAAATTAATCTTGAAAATTTTTTTAGGTAGCTTTCAATAAAAAAAGAAAAAAGCTATTTATTTTAGCCGTTCGGAGGAAAGCAATTCCGGAAAATTTCGGTATATTTTCACCGACTCCAAAACCACCTTCCCTCAGACCTTAAAACCAGAACTAAATGTGTGTATTAAGCCCACCAATGTCTCGACCGAGTTCGTTGGCCAGCTTGGTCCGCCATCTTGTTTTAAAATGGCGGCCACTAAAGTATTTAAAACTAAAAATATATAAAAACAAAATTCGGAAATCAAATTTATGTGTTACGTCTAGATACAAGGATTCCGATGCATTTTTTTGTTTTGCCTCTATCTTAAAAAATGGTTGAGATACAGCAGTTTGAGATTCTAGGGTGGCTGACATTTTGAGGGATTATGAGTTTTAGTGGGCGGGATTTCTCGCAAAATTATCTTTCATTGTTGTAATCATTTTCACAACCATACACATTAAATTATATGCATATCCGTTAGTGTCAAATTTTCGCTAAGCTTGGCGATATTTGTCGAAATATATATATCTGACCAAACTATAAGTCTCCATAAATGAAGCCAACTTGACTATAGCAGACTAATTTGGCGAATTTCTTATTCAAAGTCAATATTAACGAATCTTCTGTAAAAAGGTTCTTTGTATTTTAGCTTTCTGTTTTCGTGTAACAACAGTTAAAATCTTAAAACGAAGATATAGGAAAGCGACCTTTTCCTCCCGCTACAGACCGGAAAGACTTTTTAATGTTATTAACACTTTTTTGTTGCATGCTTTTGGTATTGAGCTCGGTCAGGCTCAGGTTCTGATGGCAGAAAAATTTTCGGGCTCGGGTTCCGGGAAAAAAAAAAAAAAAAAGAATTCATCTTTTTCCCTCTCACACACACACACACAGAAAGAGAGAGAGAAAGAGATACACACACAAAAATAAAAAGGTTGCAACAATGAAATTAAATTCGCACCAAATCACGCTAGCTAAATAAGACAATTCGGCTTCTTCATAGGGATTCGTGACTATTAGGAGACGCTAGTTAACAATAAATGATTGTCACAAAACATACTCTGTGCTAAACCACTCTTATTAAAAGATGTGAACGAAACAAGTAAATATTATTGCAAAAAAGGTAAGAAAAAATCCCTTAAAGCCGTGTTATTTTCCCTTTAAAGATTACGTATTAAAACTTTCTCTCCTTTTTTCAAAATCGTGGACTTATTGCAATATAGCGTTTTCTGAACATGTGTCTACGACGCAAAAAAGAGGCCATACTATAAAGTTTTTTTATGTATTGTAAAACTACGGAAATAAAAAAAAAATCCTTTATAAAATAATGCTTGGTGTCATTTTTGAATGATTATTTTATACTTCTATCTATTGTTCGAAATCTTTAAATAATTGTATCAACGTCATCTTTACCTAATCTCTTACATACGCGAAATACATCAATCTTTATTTAGGTATTGTGCTTTAAAAGTGCGAATGAAAGCTACTCTTGAAAGTTTTTTGTTGTTATACAAGCTGTTTTACATTGGGGTTTTTTGTTTCAGACTTCCGTCTATTCTTCAAAGTTTTGGAATGATTGTACTATAAGTATTTTTACATGTGTCAGTCTCCTAGGGCCACTAACATTTTTTAGAAATATTATGAGAAATGTCTTCTAATAATGGATGCCATATCATTTCATTTAGATTTAATTTCAATAACTGGAAATTATTTATAACCAACTTCTATTTACTAGTAAATCTTCAAATCCGTGACCTCAACATCAAAATGCACTTGAAACGATTATTTCCCATTGACTGTAATGTAACGGAATACTTTTGACTGTCCTTGTAAAAAAACTATAAGTGCTACACACTTCATTTGCAATAGGGAATATGCTGTAGTAAACGACAATAACATACAAACATTTCAGAACAATCCGAGTATATTTACGTGAGTTAGGGCACGGACAGACGGCAGACAAACGGAAGTCATAAACACTTTTCAACTAGGTTGGGAAATGTTAAAAAGGGATACCTTCTTACAAATAAAAAATATTTCAACACTATTAGTTCTAAACTTTACATCAGTATAATTCCTAAACAACTTGACAGAATGACTCCCCGTTTGGTACTCTGCAAAAAATAATACTTGCAATACATTAACAGTAATAAACAGTAAAATAAGCAGTAATACGCGAGAAGAGGCGTATTACTGCTTATTTTACTGTTTATTACTGTTAATTTTACGGTAAAATACTGGCAGCTGGGGTGTCAGTATTATACCGTAAAATCAACCTTTTTTTTTTAGATAAAATCGATAACTTCCACATTTTTCCAACAGAGGCGCTCCATTCATTCTCATTTGATAATTTTTGTAAAGGTAGACAGACACTTGTTCCACAGCTCTAGCTTTATCCCATCCAAAGTTATTTTGGTGTATCTGGACTTTAATTTGAACCTTGTAGAAAGTATCAGTATGGAGTTATTTGGGTGTATCTGGACTTTAATTTGAACCTTGTAGAAAGTATCAGTATGGAGTTATTTGGGTGTATCTGGACTTTAATTTGAACCTTGTAGAAAGTATCAGTATGGAGTTATTTGGGTGTATCTGGACTTTAATTTGAACCCTGTAGAAAGTATCAGTATGGGGATTGGTTATTTGGGTGTACCTCGACTTTAATTTGAACACTTTAAAAAGTATCAGTATGGAGATTGGTTATTTGAGTGTATCTGTGGACTTTAATTGGAAACCTGTAGAAAGTATCAGTATAGAGATTGGTTATTTGGGTGTATATGGACTTTAATTCGAACCCTGTAGAAAGAATCAGTATGGAGATCGGTTATTTAGGTGTATCAGGACTTTAATTTGAATCCTGTAGAAAGTATCAGTATGGGGATTGATATTTGAATACCTTACTTATTTATCTTATAAATTTCAAATTTTTCTTACATCAGACTTTTTTCTTTCGTAAACTACAAGTCAGAAAATGGCACGTCGGATGCATATTGGGTTAAATGAATGACTATTTTCTTGAAACTTGTATGGAATTTTATACTAAAAACAATTGCTTTCTGTTAATGTTATCGCTTTTACAAACCCCGCTGATATCACGAAAGAAGATTATGACGCTTGTATGTAGGATTCGCACGGTTGCTACTTTTCTCATAAATATTGCTGAATAGTAAACTTCGCCTTACTTAGTCGCAGAATTTCAGTAATAAAATAAAGTAAAAATTACTATTAGGAAATTGTGGCACTCAAAAGTAGCAAACGTGTAAGCCCTGTCTGGATGACGTTCGACAACGACATTCCTGTAAGCTGTGAAGCGCATAGAAACTGAAATTTGATAAAACGTTTGCGAAGAATTTAGTTACTGATCAAAATCGAAAAGATGGTGAGAGAAAATTTATTTTTTAAAAAAACCTACAAATGTAAACAAACAAACACTACTGAATTCATTCAATAAATTTTTTGTACCTTTTATCATATATATATATTTTTTTTTTTAGTAATACTATATGTTATTATTAAAAATACTTTCCTAAATTTTTTATTGCTATCAATCGGATGTTGTTATCAAAGACTCATGATCCCGAAGTGATCACATTAAGCCTCATCGTCTATACGTACTCCGATTTGAACTGCTATAAAATAAGTCGATATTTTCACCATATTCAGGGTTCTGCTTGAAAAATAAATTCAAAGCATCTGGGAAACATTTCCATATAACACAGAAATGGTTATTGGTTATGTGCAGTTTGTAAGAAATATTTTATTTAGTCACTGTTAAAATGTACCTTTTAAGGTATTTGTATATTTATGGATTTATAAGATATTACATTTAGCTATATTTTATTTATTTAGTTAGGTGTCACTCTTGGATGAGGTCCCACTTTTAAAAGAGTACTTATTATGATAAAATGAACTTAAGCAGAATTATGTTTCCAGGAATTTAATTTACTTATGCATCTTTATATTTTTTTATGCAAGTATTGTTTATACTTTTGATTACATTTTTAAAATATTGTAACTTAAATTATAAGTAGCGAAAAAAAAATCGAAATAACATTTTTTAATAAATTGAATTTGAGGAAGCTTTTTATTTTAAGTTTTCGAATACTTTCTTTAAGTAAAACTCCTAGGAGAAAATAATAAGTTTGCTTAAGGCAGTTTTAATGCTGAAATACGACTAAAATAACATTTTGCGTTTTGTATAGTTAAAAAAAGTTTTTTTTTTCTGTTTTATTTAAGAATATGTTACTGTATAATTTATTCATAGCTTAAGTTATCAACAAAATTCTAAAAATTTCTAATCTAACTGAAACATGAAAAATAAATAAATAAATAAATAAAAAGTAAATGTAGCGTGAATATTTCATTTTGTAGAGTTCTTTTTAAAATGTATTTAATGCTTCTATAGAATTTAAATATTAATGTTAGAAAAAATGTCAACATTTGCAGACGTTTTAATTTTCGTCCGAGCTGCAAAATAAATGTTAGAATATACAAAAATGTGAAATCAAAAATAAAGAAAGAAATAATTAAAGAAGAAAAAGAAAAATTAAAGTAAAAAGATCTGTAAACTCTTCATATGCTGTTTTGAATTGTTATAAAGCTTGCATAAAATTAAAATATTAATTAAAAAAAAATTCAATATGTGCAGGTGTTTTACTTTTTGTTTGGCTCTAAAATAAATTCTAGAATATACAAAAATATCATACTAACAAAACATAAAGAAGAAGAAAACAAATTACGAAGAAGATTCTGCAACTACTACTAATAATAATAATAATAGTAATTTGGCTTGAGCCCTGATTATGGATAATTCAATTATTTGATTTACGCTTGTTAGAAAGCGGAAACTCGTGAAATTATTAATAAAATAGATAGTTTTTTATATGTTTCTTTTTTATGGCAACAGGAGGCAATTTTTAGGCATTTTGTAATGGACTTCAATGTTGTATATCAATTTCAGTATGTTTGAAATAGCTTAACATCATTAAAATATACTAAAAGGATTTTTCCACATAAATCGTAATGTAACGGTATTCTTTTGAATGCCCCTGTAAACGAAATGTAAATGCTTCACACTTCAATTTCAATACCGAAAATGCCATGGTAAACCTCAATAACTTATATAAATTACAGGGCAATCCGAGTATATTTACATGAGTTAGAGCACGTACAGATAGACAAACCGAATTCATAAACACTTTTCAACTATTTTGGAAAGTGTTAAAGAGAAGAAATAAGTCCTTCATCTTTTTATAATCTTTAAAATAATTATCATATGTAAAGCAGGCGATAAAAAAAAGAGAACATATACTTTAATCTCCGAATTGTTTGAAAGAAGGTTTCGACTGAAAATTATGTCTTCTTTCAATTTATATTTTGAAAAAATAAAAAGCTTAGGGGGTCGTCTTCATATTGAAATTGTACCAAACCCTGAAGTGTCCAGTACGAACACTTATGTTTGGCATTATATTTGGTTTTATCGGTATATTTTACTATAATATACCTAACGGGAAGTTATTCGGTCAAGTAGTTCAGGAAATATGAAGGTTTAAAATTTGGTATTCATAATGCTACACTGCAAAAAAAAAAAAAAAAAAAAAAAACGTTGATTTTGCAGTATAATACTGGCAGCTGGGATGCCAGTATTATACTGTAAAATCAGCAATTTTTTTTCAGTGTAAATTCCTTTGTAATCCTTGCAAAACAGATTACAATGCAGGTAGTTTTTTCAGCTTAACTCAAGACCTACTCTGTGGAATGAGCTGTAATTTTGATTTTGTATATTTGAAGCTTCTGAAAATCAATTTCTGTTAAAAAATTCATAGGTTTCACAATTCCAATTTTTTTCTAATGTTAATTTTTAAAAAAAATATTTTTTTTTTTTAATTAATTTTTGAGATAAATATGAATAGTAACCTATGATTTTTATTACATAAATCGAAATAGAAATGTATCTTAAAAAGTATATTCATAATGTCATAACAGCTATCTGTGTCATGTCAGCTACCTGTGATATAGCTTTCAGTGTTTATTGCTCATACCTTCACTTCTAAATGCAATTGTTACATCATTGAATAGGTAAAAATAATTTACTTTCAAATGAATTTTTTTTTTAAATTAAGCCCGAAATTTATTGATGTTTTTAAAATAATTTTCAAGCATGATTTTTTTAAATCAATCTCAACAATGAACATGCATTTGCTACAATAATATAAAGTAACTGCAGAGAAAGTGGCAGAATTACCAAACATAGCTATTGATTGCCCAAAGCTTGGTGAGAGCAAATACAAAAAAAAAAAGCATTTCCTTTTCCTTTTTTACATTAAAAAAAAATATATATAATCGACTAATCTTTCGTAATTGGGCCCACTTCTAAGCGTTGACGTCATGACTTACCATTAAAGGTTTTAAAAAACACTCTTGCTCCAAATTACGTTTCCTCAAATATTGGCTATGGACCTGATTACGGAACATTAATCATAAGATTCCGTCTTTTCTATTTTTATAAGTATTGAAACTGCACTAATGCAAAACAATACTTACAACAATGCACAATGCTAAACTGAAATCTATCAACAAAACGATTACATGCTCGTTTTATGTTGGCTATAAAATTAACATCAAGTTAAGTTGAATTGGTTATAAGATATTTTTTTTCTTTGCTGTATATAGTTCTATCTTTGTCTTTTCCCCCTGTATTTTTTCCATTTGAAATTTTTTCTTACAGTGGTTTTAATCGCGAATACGTACTTTGTTTCAAAGTTAGCATTTGTTATACATATGTGTGTGTGTGTGTAAAACTCATGTTATTCTTTTTCTATTTTAGGTGAGTGAAAATTCCGTAATTCCTTATGTAAAATAATCATCTCATTGACAGCCTTTCGTAAGTGTTTCTTTTTTTTTTGTGTGTGTGTTAAAAATATTCATTATCTTGTAAATACGATAATTATATCAATTCAAATTCATATAATTGAAGATAAAAGAAATATAACTTTTATAATTAGGGGATCTTGCATTTTATTTCCCAATCGAATTTTCATATTTCAATTTCCCGCTCTCGTTATTATCAAAACTTTACTTTATGTAGGAGTGAATATAAAATAAGTATTATACTATACTAATTACAAGTTGCATGCCTTTAATGTAAAAATTTCACTTGTTTTGACTTATTTAAAGAACTTTCTAGATATTCTAGATAAATTAATTTATAAAAAAATTAAGTACCCTTGACCAAAACCTTTTAATTATAATTTGAACTTTTTTCCCCTTTTCTTTTATCTTTTAATTCCATAATAATTGAAATAAACTAAAAAAAAAATATATTAAAATAACAACTGCTACAAATGGCGGGCTTCGCATTATAATTCATAATCGCATTTTCGTAATCCTCTGTATTTCAATTTACCGCTTTTATAATTATGAAAACAGCTTATTTTGCTTAGGCGCGAGCTTTGAAATAGACATTTTACTTTGCTAATTACGAACTGCATGTGTTAAATAAATGTTAATTTTCATTCGTTTTGACTTATTAAAGAACATTCCACACAAGGCATTATAGATAAACTCACTTATAAAAAAGTAAGTAGCCAGGACAGAAATATTTTAATTACATAGAAATTCAAAAAGATTATCGGCTTATACGTCGTTGTTGTCGTAATTAGCGGACCCAGATTACCACCTGATTCTCTGCGCAAGTACCAGTTATTACTTCTTCCTACGTTTTTACCTCGAGAAATGTTTTTTTTATGCTGTTATGCCTCCGCATATGGGGATACGTGGAGATAATTAACGTTCTCCGCCTCGCTTTTAAGGATTTGCAGCTTATTTTACCAAGATCTTTTGATGAAAAAGATTACCTTTTATGACTTAGGTACACAAAGCTTGTGCAAACATAGAAACGGTTTTTTTAATGTCGCTGTCCGTCGAATTGTACGTCATATGACCGTACTTAGATCTAAGTGGTTCATTCTTCTTTTCTCGTTTGTTTATTTTGTCTTTTGTTACTTTTACTAATTAGAAAACAGTATTAAAACAAGAAATATAACTTATAAATAAAATTTTAAATAATACGCTTTTCATCCAAAATTTAATATGAATTCAAATAATTTATTAAGGCAGCTTTGTTAAAAATTAAATTAAAATTAATTAAGTAATGATGGCTACAGCTTTGAAAACAGCAAGTTGGATATCTCGAGAAATTAAATACCAATTAAAAACGAAAATAGGCGTATGTGCACCTGAACCCGCCCTCAGGGACATACGAGCCTGAAAATACTTGAATATGTATTGCCCAGGTCGACCTTAACAGAGCCGGCACCCTTTTTAAGGTTTATATCTATTAACTCTGCCAGGGGAAATAACATTAAAGAAAAAACATTTCTGTTGCATCTTAGATACAGTTTATTATTTTAACACAATTATACTTAAGGGTGGAGATATCATGCAAGTTAAATTTTTTCTAACTGAGTGAAAAAAGTTCTTTTTTTTTTAACTTGCAGGATATCTTATGAAAAATGGATATCTTAATATATATATATATAATTCCATTATTTAATGGAGCTCTTTTACCCGCGACTTATGTTATTTCATATCCTCCATGTCCAGCGACAGCTAGACTTGTTCCATGAGGTTATATACTTGCAAAAAGTCCAGAATCAATAGAGGATCTCTACTTATTTCATCGTGGGTGAATTGGAGTAGGGATGTAACGAATATTCGGCCACTATTCGGTATTCGGCCTATTCGGCCCTTTTGCCGAATATTCGGCATGGCCGAATATTGAACCGAATATTCGACCGAATACCTGTAGCCGAATATAATTTGATATTTTGCCGAATAGTTGCATATTTGGCTGAATATTCTAAGATATTTGGTTAAATAAGTTCCAGAAAATCAAAACAAAATGTGATTTTAAATATTTTCAACAAACAATATTAAAAAATTATATCTAAATATACATTAATTATTATAAGAAAAAGAAATCCTAATACTTATGTAATTTTAAAGCTTCACGACAACTTATAAATAACTGTATATAATGATATTACATAAATAAAAATATTTTTCTTGCTGCATATTTAGGCATTGTGTGAATTTAAGTAAGTATTGCAACATTAATTTCTTTTACATTAAAATGCAAAATATATACTGCATTCAAAGTTTAAATCTCTTCAGTGAATTTAAAAATATTAACTTTATATTTATTTTTTAATCTGATTTATAATGATGATAACAGTTTTTTAAACAATAAAATTCATAAATATTAAAAATAAATATTTTATTGTCTTGTAAAAATGTTTAATCTTTCACAAATTAAATCATTTTTCTAGTTTTTAGTTTTACTTTTAAATAAAAATTTTTGAAAAAATATAGGACTATATAATTACTTTACTAATTAAAAATTAAACATTAGATGTTGATTAAACAAACTAATGAGTTTGATACATTGAAAAGAAAAAAACTATTACCTATACTGAAAAAGCATTTAATGAGTGTTACTTCAAAATAACATACAGGGGTAACAAAATAATTTATCACTGTAAAGCCTGAAATTGTGATGCAAAAATAATAACTTTTCAGCATTTTCAAGAAGTCTGTTTCGTTTGGTTTCATATATATTACCAGCTTCAAAAAACAAACGTTCACTATATACTGTGCTTGCAGGAGCTGAAAGATGATTCCTTGCTAAATTTGCAAGCCTTGGAAAGTTTTCTGCATTTGTTTTCCACCAGTTAAATGGACACTCTGTCCTAGCTCTTAAATGTTTATCAAAATAGCAATCTACCTCTCTTAATTTATCTGCTGTATTATTATTAACTTCATTTGACAAATTTGGCAGTGATGACTTCTTATTTTTTATTTCTGAAAAGCAATCCCAAAATGAAAATGAAATTATATTTTAAGAAAATAACCCTTTTCTTGACATACAGAATGTAAATTTACTAAGTTTGAGTTGCATGAGAAAGGATATAAAAAGACAGAGGACACATGCAAGTTTTTATTTTGGGGGGGTTAAATGATTTTACTAAAATAAAAAAAGTTTCATTTTTACAGAGGTAATGAGTTTCTATTTTAGGTGAAAAATATATAAATTACTAGAACTATCTATGGATTTAAAAAAATGTATGAATTAAATTATTATTTTTATTTTTGAAAGTCAAATATTATCTTATTGGCATTAAAGTATTTCAAATATTACAAAAAATACATTCAGCTGTTATGATTTTTGAACACTCAAACAAAAAAATTATTTCAATTAGTCCTTAATTTAATTTTTGATTTTAAAACTGAAAAAATAAATAAATAAACAATTAAAATAATTTTTTTAAATCAGTATTCGGCCGCCGAATATTCGGTATTCGGCCTAAAATTTGGCCGAATATTCGGTATTCGGCTATTCGGGCAAATCACTATTCGTTACATCCCTAAATTGGAGGCAGTTCAAAATGTGGTCAGGAGAAGCATTCCCAGAAGCATACTTATTGCAAACCGGGTAAACCTTTTGTCCCCCATAAAAAGCAAGTACCCTCAAATGACCACTGGCAAATCTGGATAAGATTGTCTGAGATTTTCGGTCGCAAGTGAGGCCCAAGGATCCGCCTGGACTCGATCTTGTGTACCATTCGTTTTCTGGAGAGACCTGCCACTTAACATTGTTCCTCTTTTTCGTAATTGATGAGATTTCATTTAAAGTCCAGACAGGAGCAGGGGACGGGCCTCTGAATCCACTCAGTAGGAGCGCAATCCAACATCTAAAAGACTGGAGTGATGCGGGTGATAGCACTACTATTTCCATTCTAAATATGCTGAAACGGATCTCCCAGACTCGAGTAATACATCTGCAGTGGATACCCTCAAATGTGGACATTCAGGGAAAAGAGGCTGCAGATAAACTTGCAAAGACCCGCGACTTATTCTGATGATAAGCTTATCAGCAGACCAGATGCACTATGTCCGAGTGATTTGTGTTCGTTCCAGGTAGCTCAATTGCAAGAGCATTGACAATTTAAGCCAAAAGGTTCGAAACACGACCTGGACACTTTTTCACTAAGTTGGAAAATTTTTAACTTATATAATATCTTAGATAGCTGACGAACATTATATGACATTTAAAAAGGTTATTACATACTTTACAACATTTCACATATTAAAATCGGTTCTGAAGGGACATACAGTTGGTTATATTCAGTTAACTAGAATACTAAATTTACAATTTTTCACAATTATTACATGCAGATCCATTTAGGTAATAATGAACTTGTATGCAAGATTGGAATAAAATCGGTTTATTTGATGCCTGATTGCAATCAAAAATGTAAAGGCGAATTTTTCCCATGGAACCTTCCTCTGTACGGCTAAGAAATTACGCGAATATCACGTTGTCATCCACAATGAACGTGCGTGCAGCATTTCAGGAAAATGGGTTCAACAGAAGTGATCGTCATAAATCGATTTCAACATATGACTCATCAGGCAGGCAAAAAGACAAAAAAAAAAGTTGAATAAAAGCGTATAAAAACTATAATTATTGGCAGATTTTATTTAGATAAATTAACTCTTTTCAGGGTGGTGGCGACATTTTTATCCCACCTAATTTTCATCAAGATTTGTGCCAGAATTTTGGAACAAAAAATTTTATTTCTATAAATTTGGTGAAAAAAAGCGTATAATTGCATTTTTTTAATTTTCAAATAAATTTTTTCGAAAATTGTGGCGTGAATTCTACATCACAGAAACAGAATTATTTTTGCTCAAAGAGTTAATCTATATACAATCTATACCGCATATATAAAAACTTTCTCTACAATTAAACCATAGAAATATAAGATATTGACCAAATATTATGAAATCACTACAATAAATAGCAGAGTCATAATACAAATAAAATTATGTAGTCTTTATGTAGTATTATGTACTATGTATAAAAATAGACGTGTCCGTCCTTATTTCACTTTGCAGCCACAACTACCCAGTGCAGACCATTGGTGTTTGTATGCGGTAGTAGCCTCGAATCTCCCATCGTGAACTATGGTGGCTGCATGTCGGCAGCTGTGGGGATGTGGGAGATAGGGTGGTTGAAAGTGATGGACCTAGGGCATTTTCATATATAAAAACTGTGTTATTTGAAGATTTCGTTTAGATAAATTAACTCTTTGAAGGGTGGTGGAATATTTTTTATCCCACAATCCATTTATTTTTATTATAAATCGTGAAAAACGGATTTATTCCATCCCTTTTTCAGGCTTGTTAGCTGTATTTAAGTATAAATCGTGAAAAACTGATTTATTTCATCTCTTTTTCAGGCTTGTTAGCTGTATTTGAGTATAAGTACCTAATGACAATGAACAGGACAATGAAAAATAATTTTAATCAATTTTTTTTTTCATTTCCGCAGAATTATATAGCACAAAGAAAACAATTCTACCAATATATTTTTTAATACGGTGGGATTTTTATTTTCTTTCGAGAAATTGATATTGTTGTATATTATTAACAATATCAGTTTCTCGTTTCAATTAAACTGTATACACATTTTCAACAATGACCTATCCTTAACTCTATCACAATTTTTAGACTCACTAACTGCTGCTGCTGCTACTACTAATAATGCCATTATCTCTCAATGAGATTTTTCTTGCATTTCCACTCGTGTACCAAATGGCACGTAGAAAAAATAAAAATAAAAGGCTTTTATTAAATCTCTCTCCTTTTGTTTCTGTTCAATTTCGTTAAGGGTGCAATCAGTGTCCCATCAATTTAGTTTTTGCAGTCGCATTGCAGCCGACATTTATTAGCAGGCTTTCATAATCATTTGTCTAATTGTTCTTCTACCAAAAATTTGAGAAAGAACAATAGACAGAATTTCATCACCAATTGCTGTGTACAGGTATAGTCAAACTTTGATGTCTGGAATCTCACGGAAAGAGGAATAAATGTGAAAAGGAAAATAGATTTTTTTTAACACTTTTTATAAGTATGCAATGTTTATCTTAAAATTACCGCTTAGTTTTATAACTACAATTCATGTTGGTCTAAAAAAAATTCTGTTGCACTATGTTAAATTGGCGTGATCTCCGATTATGAAAAATTCACCGCTTTGATTTACTATTGGTGAAAAATGCGAACTAGTAAATTTATTTTTAAAAATTGTAAGTTTTGTCCTTTTTCTTTTAGGTAGCTTTCATTACAAAAAGCTAGCTATTTCAGCCG
Source organism: Maratus michaelseni (assembly GCA_963931845.1). Classification (NCBI taxonomy): domain Eukaryota; kingdom Metazoa; phylum Arthropoda; class Arachnida; order Araneae; family Salticidae; genus Maratus; species Maratus michaelseni. Next base: position 207,680,011 of record OZ007596.1, on the reverse strand, counting down.
TTCGGAGGAAAGCAATTCCAAAAAATGTTGATATATTTTCACCGATCATGAACCCCAGACCCCGAAGCCACCCTCCGTTCAAATGTTGATATATATATATATATATATATATATATATATATATATATATATATATATATATATATATATATATATATATATATATATAATAAACTCCAATGAAAAAACACATGCAGAACCAATATCTCAAAAGCCAACTAAAATCTATAAACCACATAAATACAAAACAAGAAAACAAAACAAACAACTTAAACACAGAACCAGAAATCACAAAATAGCGGCCAGTTATTTTTTTTAATTTTTTTAAAAATTCAAAAAGATGTATAAAAATATATAAATTGAAAAGTTATTTCCGTTAAGTGTTAAATCGCGATACAAGGATTCCGGAAATTTATTTGTTTTGGCTATATTATCTTAAAAAATGTCTGATATATGGCAGTTTGAAACTCTAGGGTTGCTGAGATTTTGAAACAATCTAATTTTTGTTACGCTGTAACTCTCATGCTGAAATTCGCATTCAAATTCAGTATTAACGAAAACCGGGATTGAATCTTCTATAATCGGGTTACAAGCATTTTAGCTTCGGATGTTTGAGTAAAATGAGTTGAATTTTTTTTTTTAAACATGCACTATGAAAGCTACCTTTTCCTACCGGTACAGGCAGGATGGACTTTTTTAGGTGCGTTCGTAATTATATAAATACGTAGCACCTATAGTCGTCGTTTGGTCCGTCCGTCTGTCCGTCCGTCTGTCTGTCTGTCTGTCTGTCCGTCTGTCTGTCTGTCCGTCTGTCTGTCCGTCCGTCTGTCTGTCTGTCCGTCTGTCTGTCCGTCCGTCTGTCTGTCCGTCCGTCTGTCTGTCTGTCCGCATATAACAACGCAAAAACTACCCAACCAAATGGTTTGCAATTTAAAATATATTATCTTTGCAGAATTTTGTCGAGACATTTCAAATTTTATTAAAATCGAATCAAAACTTTAGGAGATATTAATAAAAATATTTATTAAGAAATTTGATTTTTTTTTTTTTAAATCGGTGCTTTTTTGTTATAGGAGCTTCCGATGGATGTTAAATCGTCAAGCGACCGAGATACTTATTTTATGACAGAAATTAATCTGCAGACGATATAATTCATTTCACAGAATTAAAAATCATCAAGATCTGAATATTTATATAACTAGCTGATACATATATATCTGAATATTTATATAACTAGTTAAGATATTTGTATGAACAGTGTCATAAAATATATACTTAACTAGCTGTTTAACCCGTTCTACGCACGGGATATCATGAATTTAATTCTAAAACGTGCGTACGAACGCACCTCGTTTGTAACGTTTGACGTACAATTTCCAACTTGTTTAGATATGTTGACAGAAAACCAATCTTTTATTCAAGCTCATCTATTCAGGATTTGTAAAATGTTTTTTCAACTTATAATTATAGTTTAATTTATAATAAACTATTTATTTATAAAAGCGTATTTGAAAAAAAAAATATGCTCTTTATTTTTATTTATTTTTTATTTTCTACTTTTTAGTATTCAAAATAATTCATTGTTGTAGTTTCACAGCCAATCGGCATATTTTAGCGAGCGGGGTTTGGCGGATAATTAATTCCATTGTTGTTGTAACCAAGTAGGTCTTGTTTGTAACACGTAAACAGCTGTATAAGCTTAAAAAACATTTGGCGATTTATCACTTTCGACCAACTAATGAAAAAAAGCCTTAAAATTAATTTATTAATTCACACTTAAGTTCAAGTAATCTAAAGACGAGTGGAGTCACTCCAAATTTTTTTTTTCATAAAAAGCTGTTTAATTTCACTGACTTCAAATTTTCGGTAGCTATATATACGTAGACGAAAGGGGAAGGCAGGAGGAGGACAAACAAACTATTTAATTTCTGAAATTATGTTGTTGCAGAAATATGAATTTTGAAATAAATTTTGCGACCTACAATTATGTATATATCAAGCAAAACTAATTTTGGTAAATTCAATATTATTAATTCGATGAATTCTATCGGCTGTATACTTTTTTGTTGAATTTGATGTAGAAATCGTTAGACTGTGCTAAAAATATTTTTATATTTTCCCATAACTATTTCGTATATTTAATTTATATTTATTAGGTAACTTTCATTACAAAAAGTCCTTCCGAACTGTATAGGGTGGAAAAGGTAACTTTCATATATCTTCTTTTTATAATTTTAGATAATGTTACTCGAAAACAGCAAGCTAAAATGCAAAGAACCCGATTACAGAAGATTTGTTAACACTGAATTTGAATAAGAAATTTGCCAAATTAGTCAGCTATAACCAAGTTTCAAAAACACATACATAATTACGTCTGGATAAAACTAACATTCATTAAAATAATATTCAACTACAGACTTTAATGTTAAAAATACATAAAAACAATTAAAATTATCAAATAGACGTTTCGTGCACTTTGTGTTCGTGCACTCTGTTTCGTGCACTTTGTGTTCGAAGTACTGATGAGGTGTACGAAAGTGCACGAAACATCTATTTGATAATTTTAATTGTTTTTATGTATTTTTAACATTAAAGTCTGTAGTTGAATATTATTTTAATGAATATAACCAAGTTGGCTTAATTTATGGAAACTTATTTTTGATCGCCAAATTTGGCTCTATTTCGGCTAGTGTCGCCAAGCTTGGCGAGAATTTGACGTTAATGGATATGAATATAATTTTACGCGTATGATTGGGAAAATGATTACAACAATGAAAATAATAATTTGTAAATTCCAGTTCGCTAAAACTCATAAATTAATCCCAGATTTTTTGTAATCTATTGTCTTGTTTCAAATTGTCAGCCACCCTAGAATTTGTAACTGCTATATCTCAGCCATTTTTTTTGAAAGAGGTAAAACAAAAAAATGCTCCGGAATCCTTGTTTCAAGGCCTAACACTTACGGAAACAATAAATTTGAATTTCGAATTTTTTTTGTATATGTTTTTCTAGTTTTCAATCTTTATTGGCCGTCATTTTGAAACAAGATGGCGGATGAAGCTGGCCAACGAACTCGGCCGAGATATTGGTGAGCTTAATGCACGCGCTTAGTTTCATCCAAATAGGTTTATAAATATGAGTGCTACTGTATGACATAGATTAAATAAATATATATATATATCAACATTTGAACGGAAGGTGTTTTTGCGGTGTGTGGGTCTTGATAGATGAAAATATACCGAAATTTTCCGGAATTGCTTTTCTCTGAACGGCTGCAACAGATAGTTTTTTATTCTTTGTAATGAAAAAGCTACACCCAGAAAAAAGTTTTGTTGAATCAACAAAAATTTGGTTGACCTAACAAAACTTTTTGTTTAAATATAGGTCAATGGAAATTTTGTTTGAATCAACAAAAAAAAATTTTTTTTTGCAATTCCAAAAAAAAAAAAAAAAAAAAAAAATGTATCGTCAGCAAAAAATGTTTTGTTAATTCAAGTAAAATGGTTCAATTTTAGTTGAATTTTGCTAAAACAACCAAAATGTACTCAACAAAACATGTTTTGTAGTTTTAATCAATTCCTTTTTCTGGGTGTATCTAAAAGTAAAAAGCTACCTATTTCACCCTTTCGGAGGAAAGCAATTCCGGAAAATTTCGGTATATTTTCACCGATCATGATCCCCAGACCCCAAAACCATCCTCCGTTAAAATGTTGATTTATATATATACAAACATACACATATATATGATATTTGTCATACGATAGCACTCGTATTTGTAAACCGATTTGGATGAAACTAAACGTGTGTATTAAGCTCACCAATATCTTGACTGAGTTCGTTGGCCACCTTGTTTCAAAATGGTGGCCGCTAAAACATTTAAAACTAAAAAAGGTAGCTTTCCTATATCTTCGTTTTAAAATTTTAACTAATGTTACTCGAAAACAGCAAGCTAAAATGCAAAGAAACCGTTTACAGAAGATTTGTCAATACTGAATTTGAATAAGAAATTCGCCAAATTAGCAAGTTATAGCCAAGTTGGCTTCATTTATGGAGCCTTGTTTTTGGACGCCAAATTTGGCGATGTTTCGCCAAGTGCCGCCAAGTTTGGTGAGAATTTGACGTTAACGTTATACGAATATATACTTTTATGCGTATGATTGGGAAAATGACTACAACAATGAAAGATAATAATTTGCGAGAAATCACATTCACCAAAACTCATATATTAATCCCTGATTTTTTGTAATCTGCTGTCTTGTTTCAAAATGTCAGCCACCCTAGAATTTCAAACTGCTATATCTTAGCCATTTTTTAAGATAGCGGCAAAACAAGAAATGCTCCGGAATCCTTGTATCAAAGCCTAACATTTAAACAAAAGAATAAATTTGATTTTCTAATTTTTTTGTTTAGTTTTTTTTTAGTTTTGAATCTGTTAGTGATCGCCATTTTGAAACAAGTTGGCGACCATCTAACTCGGTCGATAAACCATCGAACTCGGTCGAGACACTGGTGAGCTTAATACGCACACTTCGTTACATCCAAATCGGTTTAGAAATGCGAGTGCTATCGTATGACATAGATCATATATATATATACAGAGAGAGAGAGAGGGAGAATGAAAGAGCTAGCTAAAATATGCGATTTATTTATGTGTTTTAATGACCGGGATTTCTCGCAAATTAGTATCTTTCCTTGTTGTAATCATTTTCCCAATCATACGCTTAAAAATATATTCATATCCATTAGCGTCAAATTCTCGCCCAAACATGGCGACACTTGGCGAAATGTTGCCAAATTTGGCAACCATAAATACGTTCTCCATAAATGAAGCCAACTTGGCTATAGGTGGTTAATTTGGCGAATTTCTTATTCAAATTCAGCATTAATGAATTTTCTGTAATCGAGTTCTTTGCATTTTAGCTTGCTGCTTTCGAATAACATTAGCTAAAATTTGAAAAGGAAGATATAGGATGCTACGTTTTCCTCCTGGTACAGGCCGGAAGAAATTTTTTAATGGCATTTATAATAATTTTAAGTGCATTAAAATATTTGTAAACCGTACAAGGAATGATTTTCTTAAATATTGCAATTTCTCTTTGTATATGTATCTATAGTATAAAGCAAAAACATACCGTGAGTACCGCTGCCGTCATATTGACGGTGGCAACATCTGATCAATAAATCTTTCTTTTACTGCAATTTTTTTTTAACTTCTAAACGCCACCGAATTTCAATTTTTGCACTGTGGAATAGGAGTAAATTTTCTTTGAAATGCAATTTGTTTGAAAATTATACCTCAATTTACGGATTTTTTATGGTCTTTAAAATAATTTTCAAGCATGATTTTAAAAAAAATTTATCTCTATCGCGTGAAGCCCGATTACGAAAGATTAACCCGTTTGCATTTAAAGCAGTATAAACAGTTCAGCAATTTTTTTCGACTAATATCCCATAACGAAATTAAAACTTCATCAATACATAAATAAAATAATAAAATAATTTAAGTAAAACACATATTTAACATACATGTAATTGAACTACGTGCTGTTAAGGCTGCTAAAAAGGCTGCTGTAGTAGAGTATGTTTTGGCGATTTTTTCGGCTATTAACTCCTGACATGCCGCTAATATGAAAGTATCGCTTTTAATAAATATCAAAACGTTATTTGAATACACAATTGATTTTTTTCATATATAAATATTTTTGGGGGCTGTTAGTATGCAATTTAAACAAATATATATATATATATATATATATGTCACGATTTAAGGATGAGAGATGATGTAAGGCAGTGGCACTTCCATTTTATATAACTGGTTTTCTAAATGCTGGATGTGATTTTGTGATACTCAGCCGAGAACGGTTCCACGCTAGGCGTTTCAAGGTGCAGTCGTCGTATTCATAGCAGATGTAGGTATGCATAAGCAAAATAAATACTCGAGGAATCACCAAAAGGCTTTTATTTCAAGCTTAATAGGCTGGGCGGAGAACGTCTTTCACAATTGCCCGTCATTTCAAGATCTTAAGACAGGCTCCAATTATTAATGACATTAGAGCAGCAGATATTATTAGCTTAAATCAACTCGAAGACAAAATACAGGCATTAAAAGATGTTAGAATTAATCAGACATAATAATCCATAAAGAAGCAGTATCGAGGAAATGATTTGATCTCCATTTCACCGATACCAAATACGTATTCGAATTTATTAGGAGCTCAGACGCCAAACACACTCTTCGGGTCTCTCTTTTCGTCTGCCGTTCGGAAGCACGGACCGCGATATATGGTTTCAATGAGTGTATGAATACAAAGATCACGTGACGGCCGACTTTCCAATGGAGGACTGGGATTCTTTCATGGGAGATGTCAGAATTTTAGAGCGAAGCGGTTTTCTGTCCAAAAGCGCGCCAACGAAATTTCGAGATTTTTCCATCATGTTCTCCAGACTAGCTGTGAACCGGATGTGTTTTAAAATAACTGATTATTGCTAATTATTGAATCGAGGCTATGGAATGAATTTTACGTTTACGAAAAGGAAAGAAATAAAAATAAGAGAAATGGTTTATTGATTTTGGATTAAAGCCAAAATGGAATTAGAATAAAATGTTTTACATTTTAAAATAAGAAAAGGATTTAAGATTTTGCGAGGTACATTTAATATTGGAAATTATTAAAATAAACACAGACTTTTTAGGAATTTAGAAATATGAAAAGACAAGAATACGGGGTTTAGAGGGATGAATATTGGGAAGCTTTTATAATTTAAAGATAAAGACGCAATTTATTTAGTTAACTAGTCGCCTTTAAATATTGAATTTAGATATGAGGTTTTTGGAATAAATATAGTTAGGATACATTAATAAACGGAGGAAATAAATATTACAGAGTAATTTAGAATAGGATGGGATGAAAATAATTTAGCAGATGGCGATAAATTTTAAATTTTGTTATATATATATATTAAATGCAAAAAATCTATTTTCAAGAAAAGAAAGAAAAAGTTTTCAGCTATATCCTGTAACTTTTGAAACCCGTGTTGGATCTCCTAGTCCTAATAATAAAAATACTTAGAAAAACAAATCGAAAGCCTTGTCATCTCCTGCTCCATAAAAAACCTGATCGCTGATTACCGTTCTGTAACTCAATTTCTCTTCCGTTACTTAGATTTCTCTGGAGATCTCACGTCACTTCTAGTGTAGCTACCTGTTTTGACATTTCCCGGCAGGTCGATTTTTGGTCAGAAACGACGAACTTATAAAAAAGGCCTTTAGCAGACGATCGATTTTTCTTTCTTTCTAAATATCTGTGTATTTTTATCTTCTGGAAGCCTTTGAAAAGCAGAAGTGATTTAGAGTGTCTCTTCCAGCATGGCTTCTGTTGCTGATAAGAATCCAATTCTCTGATATTCTTGGAGTATAATTCCATTTGAGATGTAATCCAGTTTCCATCAGTCGTTACAACGATGATAAAAAAAAAATAATAATAATAATATGTTCTTGGTATTACATGTTATAACCCATCAGACCCAAGACATGTGTTTTAATTCATTAATCTTAATTGCAAGGATTTATATAGGCTTCGAGGTCTTAGAGGAATTCGTGAAAGATTAGTTTTCGCTGAATTGCACTTTATAAATACTTATTCCTATCTCCGAAAAATAAAAAAACCTTGATTTGTTCTCAGGTTACAGTTTTATACTACTCATATTTGTTTTTACACTTTTTTATTTAACTCAACCTGTTTTTTGTATGTAAAGATCGTATTTGATTTCGTATTCGATTTTTCACTCATCTCTTGAAAGGCTATAGAATTATAAACTAGTCGCTCGTAAAACAGTAAATGTTTTTTGTTTTTGTTTTTTACGACCAAAATTTACCAAATGATGATACTTTGAATTTTATGAAATTTCGGTGCTTTTCGGAACTAAACAAGTGTTTTCCGTTTTCCATTTTGTATTAATCCTGTCTTCACGAATAAAACCCAAAAAAAGATATTATGCACAGATTATGCAATATTACTAGATCATGTTCTCAAATTACAATTTATATATTTTCCCTCTCTTTTTTTTCTTCTCTTAAAGAGAAACATATACTAAAATATTTTTGTGATCATACTAATTAATCTCAATGCTTCCAGGTTAAATTTCTTATATTCTGTATCATCTTATGAAAAAAAAAAGTAGCCGTTTATTACTTTTGCCTCGAGCTAAAGTTAACATAATGCATGTATTATTAATAAAACGTCTCTCTCTTTCTCATTTTTTGAATTATTCATAATTTCTGTTGCAAATTAAAGGAACGGAATATGAAAATACAAGAAGTTATTTCATATGGATACCGGAACAAAATTACTGCATCCAGCCTGATAAAATTCTATATATTGTGATCATACTACTACAATAATCTTTTCTTTCAGCTACACTAATAACGAGAATTGAATATGAAGGTAAAATCCTGGAATGTTACATTTATGTTATTTCTTTTTTTCTGTAAGTCTGATGGGGAAAAAAAAATGTAAGCTCGTAAAAAAATGGGAAGCGAAATTGAATCGCTATATTCTATTTCGTCCTTTTTCAGGTACGGCAATAGAATATCTAATAAGTAATAGAATTTTTTTCGAGTGTCCATTGAAATAGTAATCGAAATTACTGAAGCGTTCCTGGTAAATAACCGAATAAATGCCGTAATAATTGGATGACATTCTTTTTTTAGGAAGATATAGATTCTTCAAGAAATATTACTTTCTGACTTATTATTTTTGGCGCAATATCTTCTTGCTTGTGTTTAGTGTCTAATTTAATAGTTTTTACTTGTTCACCATGATAGTTACCGAGATATATTTGTGCTTTATAAAACTTCAGTTCGCTTTATAAGATGAGATTCATATTTCGAAGTCGATCCAAATACTGTGAACAACAAATGACATACAAATGAGTGTTTTTTTTTTTTTTTTTTTTCGAAAAGACTGTTCAGCTTGAATTATCAATATCATTCTTAGATCATTGAAATTGCATGTAATTGCCATTAATAACGTGTTTTAATCTGTTCACTTATGGTTCAGTTAACTACTGGTTTTAAAAATAGCTTTTTTACATCCACGAAATGATTATTTTAAAGTGCGTCTTCATAGCTCTATGTGTATGCAAAAAAAGGTTTTTAAGAATGTCCAATTTAAATCTAATTGAATTTACTGAGCGTTCATGGTAAATATCCGGAGAGATACCTTCGTAATTGCGGGTGGTATATCCTTTTTAAGAAGATACTGACATTTCAGGAGATATTTCTTTGTCTGTCTTATTATTTTCGCAGAATAACTTCTTGTTTATGTTAGTGTCTATTTTAAAAGTTTGTGCGTTTTCAGTATTCTAGTTACTCAGGTATCTGTGTCTTAGGAAACTACAGTTTATTTATTAAAAAAGGATTGATATTTTACAGTCGATTAAAGTACTAATGAGTGTTTTTCTTTCGAAAAGAACTCTTCAGCTAATTTTAAATTTCTATCCATACTTAATTATCAACATCATTATCAATATCATTCTTACACCATTCTGTATAGTTGCCATTGTTAATATGTTTTATTCTATTTACTTATGGTTCAGTTAAATACTGGTTTTTAAAATGGCTTTTTACATCGACAAAATGATTAATTTTTTTTAAATGCGTCTTCATAGCTCTATATGTATGCAAAAAAGGTTTTTCAGAATGTCCATTTAAATCTAATTGAATTTACTGAAGTTTCATAGTAAATATCCGGAGATATACCTTCGTAATTGGATTGTATATCCTTTTTAAGAAGATACTAACATTTCAGGAGATATTTCTTTCTGTCTTTTTATTTTCGCAGAATAACTTCTTGTTTATGTTAGTGTCTAATTTAAAAGTTTTTACGTTTTCAGTATTCTAGTTACCCAGGTAGCTGTGTCTTAGAAAACTCCAGTTTGCTTTTTAAGATGGGATTGATATTTTAAAGTCGATTAAAATACTAATGAGTGTTTTTCTTTCGAAAAGAACTCTTCAGCTAATTTTAAATTTTTGTCCTTACTTAATTATCAAGATCATTTTCAATATCATTCTTACACTGTTGTATATAGTTGCCATTGTTAACACGTTTTATTCAGTTTACTTATGGTTAAGTTAACTACTAGTTTTTAAAATAGCTTTTTTACATCAACAAAATGATTATTTTAAAATGCGTCTTCATAGCTCTATATGTGTGCAAAAAAGGTTTTTCAGAATGTCCGTTTAAAGCTAATTGAATTTTCTGAAGCGTTCATGGTAGTATCCGGAGAGATACCTTCGTAATTGGATGGTATTACTTTATTATGAAGATACTGATATATTTCAGGAAATATTTCTTTCTGGCTTATTATTTTCGCAGAATATCTTCTTGTTTATGTTAGTGTCTAAATTAAAAAAATTTACGTTTTCAGTATGCTAGTTAAAAAGGTATTTGCGTCTTAGAAAACTCCAGTTTGCTTTATAAGACGGAGGCTGATATTTTAATACCGATTCAAATACTAGTGAGTATCTTTCTTTCGAAAATAACTCTTCGGCTATTTTTAAATTTCTGTTCTTACTGAATTATCAACATCATTGTCAATATCATTCTTACATCATTGACATCGCATGTAATTGCCATTGATAACATGTTTTAATCTGTTCACTTATGGTTCAGTTAACTACTGGTTTTTGAAATAGCTGTTTTACATCAACAAAATGGTTAGTTTAAAATGCGTCTTCATAGCTCTATATGTATGCAAAAAAGGTTTGTAAGAATACCCATTTAAATCTAATTTAATTTACTGAAGCATGTCTGGTAGATAACTGGACAGGGTTCTGCGTCAATTCGTCGCGCACAATTCATCGCGGAACAATTCATCGCGCACAATTCATCGCGGAACAATTCATCGCGCACAATTCATCGCAGCATCAATTCGTCGCGAAGGCAACTCATCGCAGCGTCAATTCGTCGCAAGGAAAGTGTTTTTGAAGGCTATGATGATAAAAATAAAGCTAATTTAGTAAAATTATTTAATATTAATTTGTTTTTTAGATATAGAGAATTATAACTAACAATTTACAGCATTAAATAATTTTACTAAATTATCTTTACTTTTATCATCATAGCCTTCAAAAACATTTTCCTTGCGACGAATTGACGCGGGCCGACCGTGGCTGAGTGGTCAAGGAATCATCGCTTGCGAGTGTAAGGTGGGAGCGGGTGACTGTTTGTGGAGCTTCCGGCTGAATTTCTGTGTGTTGTAAATTTCCTTGTGTGTGCTATCTCGTCCCTGTATATATTGACGATGACTTATAAGCGGGCGCTTGACGCCAAGCACACAGGTCAGATGTATGTTAATAAAATGTCAAATGTCGAATTGACGCTGCGATGAGTTGTCGCAGCGACGAATTGACGCGGCGATGAATTGTGCGCGATGAATTGTTCCGCGATGAATTGACGCGACACCATTGGACAAATACCATCGTAATTGAATGATATTCCTTTGTTACGTAAATACGTAATCTCCGAAATACCAATTTCAGGAAATATTTCTTTCTGACTTATTATTTTCGAGGAATAATTTCTTGTTTACTAGTCGATCCCACGCAGAGCATCTGCGCTCTAATGTCTACTCGTATTAAAGCATATTAGAATACGAATTTCATCATTATATGTATAAATTCTACGCATAAAAACTTCTTCACTTAGGATTGGGTACTTTGAAATTAAAAAATATATACACATCATAAGATACGGACGCCATTTAGAAATATGAAAACAGAGGTACTTTTTCAGCATCATGCATATAAAAACTTTTGTATGCACACAATAGTTACTGGATACTCTTTAAAATTAAAAAAGTGTATATATATTATATTGAAACTATCTACACCATTCACAATTATCAAAATATTTTTATCTTTTTTTTTTTCAGCATCAAAAACTTCTTTATGCACACAATTGTAAATTTCAAAGCTCACATATACTACAGTAACTGAATCAAAAGATCTAACTCTCGAAAGACCAACACACAACTGATCATTAGCTAAAAACTGGATTTGACAAATCTAAGCAATTTCTTTCAAAAGTTTGACCCTGGGATTTATTTATAATAATTGAAAAAGCTAATCGGATACTAAATTGTATACGCTTAAATGTAAAAGGCATATTATTCTCTGATGGAATAAGTGGTATTCGAGGGGTAAGAAAAGTTTCATTAATATTGAAATCAATTTATTTTGCTTCAATATCATTATTCTGTAAGTTACTAACTATAAGTCTTGCACAGACCTTTAGAAGGTAATAAATTTCTTGATAACATTATGATGGCCCCTGGCCTTCATTTCAGTTTATGAGGTGGCATTCCAATTGGTGTTAAACTGTTTAAAAATTCTCCAGTATATGCAAGTTGATCTTGTGCATCATAATTTATGATCATGTCAATACTTTCATAAACCCTTTCCGTTCCTAGCATACATTGTAAAACACGATTTTTAATTTCAAGTGACAAATTGTTTGTCCTGTTAGTATGGCTCTTCCTTTAAGCTTTTGAGGTGTCACTGTCCTAAAACCGATGTCACTAAAAAGTTGATGCACTGGATCATGTATATAGATAGTAGGATCTGGATAGCAAATCTGGATAGCCCAACCTCTTTGACATTCGCCAAACTGTAACAGCCACCTTGCTAACTCTCTCTCTGTTTTAAGGGTACGTATATTTTCTGTAAGTTTCAAAATTTAAAATTTAGAACCAAGTCTATGCATCTTTATGCAACGCTAAACTGTTAGCGATCTTGAATCTCTAAAACTGATAGGTAGGACATGACGGAAATCTCCACTCTATAAGACTATTTTATTCATTTATTATTATCGATTCTATATTATAAATCACAAATATGTGCATCAGTAACATTCACGTCATAAAGATGCGGACAGCAATGGGGTTAAATTGCATAAGTTAAACAATGGAGCTAATGTTTAAATTTGTAACAAAATGGCGCGTTTTTTGGTTTGACTTCACACTTTATTTTCTTTCCTTTTTAGAAAGTAGCTAGTTTTTTGCAAAAAATAAGAAAAAATACAACCCCATTTTTACAAAAATCGCATTTTCGATGCAGAAATTTTTTCTACATAATGTGTGATAAGTTTTAAATCGATACCTCAAATACTTTTCTTAATATTTGCAAATTAGTGAAAACAAAACACTCGTTGCCACCGGCAAAAAAGAAATAATCGTGATTTCTGTGCCACGTGCGATAGCGTAATATATATATAGATGTTAGTGTCTAATTTAAAAGTTTTTACGTCTTAAGTACGTGAGTTAAAACGAGACACACCTGTCTTAGAAAAGTTCAGTCTTCTTAAAAAATTAAATTAATAAATAAATAAAAATAAAAAAGAGAGAAAGAGAGATCGATATTTCGAAGAAAACTTTAATTCGCTTTTCATGCAGAGATTGATATTTCGAAGTCGATTAAAATATTAATAAATGCTTTTCTTTTGAAAAGAACTCTTCAGTTATTTTAAAATTCTGTTGACGATATTAGATTATTAACATGCTTCTTAGATCATTGATATTATATGTAGATGCCAATATTTACGTAGTTTACTGTGTTTTCTTATAATTGCCTTGATTAATGATTTTTGAAATAATTATTTTATGTCAACAAAATGCTTATTTTAAAATACGTCTTTATAGATTTATATGTATGTAAGGATTATTTTTGAGTGCCCACTGAAATTGTAATTGAATTAGTAAAGCTTCCTGGTAGATAAAAGGATTTTTAAATTAAATAACTTCGTAATTGGATGATATTTCTTTTTTCAAGAACAAATTGATACTTCAAAAAGTATTTCTTTGTGACTTAGTATTTTTACGAAATACCTTCTTCTTTATATTGGTAATTTAATTTTTTTTTTAAGTTTTCAATATGCTAGTTAAGCATTTCTATCTTTAAAAACTTCTGTTCCCTTTTTAAGAAGAGATTGATGAGTGATACTTCAAAGTCGATTCAAATACTGATGAGTGTTTTTCTTTCGAAAAGAACTCTTCAATTATTTTTGAATTATGTTGATAATTCATCATTGACCGTCATTGCCAACATTATCTTTTCATGTATTGGCCGATAGCGACGGATTTGATTCTCTTTACTTATGGTTCGCTTAAGTAATGGTTTTAAAATAACTTTTATATAAAAAACGTCTTCTTAGTTCTATATGTAAAAAGAGATTTTTCGAGTGTTCAGTGAAATTGTTATCGAAATTACTAAAGGGGACCGGAAATATAACCGGTCAAATATATACCTTCATAATTGGATGATATTCCTTTTTCGCGAAGATAGTCATACTTCGGAAAATATTATCTTTATGATGTCATTTTTGACATTTGAATGAGATTGCTTTGAGATCTATAAGCTGCAAGTCTCGAATGATCCATATTTGTTATTCACAGAAATACATACAAGATTTTGACAAATTACATAAATCTTCTTCTTGAGGACGGGATAGACACAAGGAAGTAGACAGCACTGAAGACACTACCAGGATTCGAACCCGGGCCCTCACCGTGGCGGTTGCCTTCGCTACCAACCACGCTGCTGGGCCGGCCTTCCTGATGTATTTGTTGTTGCTGTTGTTGTTTTTATTGTTCTACAATATCTTCCAGTTTACGAATATAAATTTTTTTACTATATGCTTTCGGTATGCTATTTAGGTATTTCTGTCTTCTAGAAAAAAAATCCGTTCGCTATTTAAATATAGCAATACTTCAAAGTTTATTAAATACTGGTGAGTGTTTTTTTTTTTTTTTTTTTTTTTTTTTTTTATCGAAGAGAACTCTTCAACTAGTTTTGAATTATATTATACTGAATTTTCTACATCATTCTTACTGCATATAATTGTCAATATTAATTTATTTTATTATTTTTACTTATGGCTCTCTTAGGCGGTTCTATGGATGCAAGACCTTCAGTCTTGGAGAGATTTTTGACTGATAGTGAATTCTACTTGATATACTTAAATTTTAGAAATTTTACAATCAAGAACTTTTAATCCGGTTCTTTTATTGTAAGAGATCAATTTTTAGTCATAATGCAAGACATAAAAATCTTCTAGCCCATTTCCATTCGCGAATGGAAATAGATTTCTATGTCTTGCATTTTAGAATAACCGCGGTTATTCCTAATACTCAGAAAAGTTTTCAATCTTGGCTTAGATGAACTTCTTGCACCCATGGGTGGTTCTCAAAAAATATATTTTCCCCGATCGACAACGCAAAACTTTCTGACTCCTTTAAAAAGAAAAAAGAAAAAAAAATCTGGATACGACCAGGCATTAATAGTGAACTGATTTGTAATCGATCCGGTATTTCATTTTACGATAAATGTATTACATCTTGAGTTATAACCGATTGTTGTCTCAGGATGGCCGTTTTTTTTCTTTCTTGGGCAGTAACGCTCACGTTCAGAAATTAGGTTTCCACTTTTACAGAATTTTGTGAAAAATCTTCTATACCTTTACCGAAAAACTGAAACAACAGTTCGATTACATAGTTTCTTAATACTATTGCCTGCCAATTTGATACGTTTGCGAACAAAAATGAATTTAAAAAGGGATCCGAAAATAGACAGCTCAGATTTGAGAAAAACCTTAACACTAATTGGTGCTGTGGCCGCTGCTAAAATCGTTGTTACGTGTGTGACTCAGAAAAGTCACACACTTAATAACGACTTTACTATTTTTTTTAATTGTTATTACTTTAGACTAAAGGGTGTCACTACAAAAATGATTTTCTGTGTCCTGTAATAGCAATAAAAAAAGTAAACCGTTATCTAAATAACTTCACTTCCAAATTTGCAAAAACAAT
Organism: Maratus michaelseni; assembly: GCA_963931845.1. Classification (NCBI taxonomy): domain Eukaryota; kingdom Metazoa; phylum Arthropoda; class Arachnida; order Araneae; family Salticidae; genus Maratus; species Maratus michaelseni. The sequence continues at coordinate 207,664,147 of OZ007596.1, read as the reverse complement.
TTGCAAAAATTCCAATTTGAAAAAAAAAAAAAAAAAAAAAAAAAAAAAAACATTCTCTAAAAGTCACACACGTAACGGTGGAATCGCCCTTGTACAGACAAAATTTATTTTACGAAATTTCCTTACTTGCAAACAAATAATAATAACAATAAACGTATTTTAAGGGTATTGTGAGACAGTCGGGAAATACAGAATAGGGGGTTTAAAATGAGGAAAACGAACAAAATTTGGCAAAAAACAGATGTAATGGTATCAAGAGAGTATGATCAAAATATAGTGTTTAGGTGCAACCAATATGCTTCACATTTCATACTTCAGATTTGCAGAAATATAAGGATCTGTCTTTGCGCCACCATAATCATGGAGTATTATGGAATACTGGTATTCCATATAATCCGACACCGCCGGTTTGGGTAAAAAATTACTGTATGTTTATTAGTGTGAATCGCGAGCTAAAAAACGAGTATTACATCATAAACTGTTAGTATTTCGGTGTAAACTATGTTTAATTTCAATGTAAAAATATCACTTCTAATAATGAATACAAAATATTAAAATTATATTATGAATTTTTCCAAAGACGAAAAAAACATACAACGCGCCCTGACGCCGACCGACGAATTGCGCATTCTGGAAAAGTTCTTAAGAAGTTTATGATATTGTCGCTTTGTGGCAGCCCTTTGCCTCTACCAAACAGAAACTTTGGTATTCCATATTACCCCACTATTTCATAATGCCCTAAGTTCCTCTACCATTGTGTTTTATAAAATTTCATTTTGTTTGTTTGTTTTATTATTATTTTTTTTATAAGTTAAAAAAAAAACTATATGGAAACGAAATGGCAACATGACACCAGTTGCGCACAAAAAATTCACGACGCCAGTTAAAGATTTACTGATGGTTTTTAAAATATCTATTTTACATCACCAAAATGGTTATTTCACAATGCGTCTTCATATCTCTGTGTGTATCTAAAAGAGGTTTTTGGACAGTCCGATAAAGATGTAATCGAAATTACTGATGCGTTTCTCGTAAATGCTAATCCTTTTTACCTTAGGGAACACTTAAACCCATGGTAAAATTTTCACTGCTCATTAAAATTCTGCTGATGGGAAAGAAAAAAAAAGAAAAGAAAAAAAAACTAGACAGGTGCGAGTAGAATTCAAAACATGAGGGCTCCGTACCGTTATGTGATAAGTGATATTATCGTAAAGCTTAGTAAGTACCTAGTTTCTTTACAAATGTACAAAAAAAAAGTCCTTCCGACTTGTACCGAAAGGAAAAGGTAGCTTTCATAGTCCATGTTTATAAAAATTCAACTCATTTTACTCAAACACCTGAAGATGAAATGCTTGGAACCCGATTATAGAAGATACAATCCCGGTTTTTGTTAATGCTGAATTTGAATGCGAATTTCAGCATGAGAGTTACAGCATAACAAAAATCAGATTGTTTCAAAATGTCAGCCACCCTAGAATTTCAAAATGCCATATCTCAGCCATTTTTTTAAGATAAATCCAAAACAAAGAATATTCCGGAATCCTTGTATCACGATCTAACACTTAACGGAGATAACTTTTTTAATTTATAATTTATATATATATTTTTTTTAATTAAAAAGAATAATAATAATTAACTGGCCGCTATTTTGAAACAAGATGGCGCATGAAACTGGCCAACGAACTCGGTTGAGACCTTGGTATGTTCTGTACACATGATCAGTCACATTCATATCGGTTCATAAATACGAGAGTTGCAGCATAACAAATATGAGATACTTTCAAAATATCAGCCACCCTAGAATTTCAAACTGCCCTATCTCAGCCATTTTTTAAGATATCACCAAAATACAAAATATTTCTGAATTCTTGTGTCACGTTCTAACACATAAGGGGAACATTTTTTTAAATTTATAATTTTTTGTACATCTTTTTGAATTTTTAAAAAAATTTTAATTTTTAATTGACCGCCATTTTGAAACAAGATGGCGGATAAAGCTGCCCAACGAACTCGGTCGAGATCTTGGTAGGTCCTATACACAGACTTGGTTAGATCCAAATCGGTTCATAAATAAGAGAGTTAAGCATGACAAATGTCAGATATATATATATATGACGGCTTGGGAGACTAATAATTGACAGAAACACAGAAATAATTTGAACTCTGAACCTTTTTGTGGATCGAACTCTTTTATTGGCCGCTGTCTTGTACATTTGTAGTGGGGAGTTCGACCAGAGGCCCCGCGAGCCATCTTCGGTCATATTTGAGATCTACATGGCCGGGGATTTGGCTGACCGCTAAAATGTGCCAAAAATATGTCTTCCTGGCGTTGCATGCTAGTTTTAATTAGAATTTAGGATATTTCCCAGCAGAGGGAGAAAGAGTTAAATGGGGAAGGTCATTTATTTTAATTGGTCAATTAGCTTTTGATTGATGACTGGGTTAGATTTTGCAGAGCATCCCGGGCAATTACTCATGCAGACCTAACCACAAGGAGAAGAGAATTAATTGCACAACCGTCAGTACTTTTAATCTTAAATAAAGTTTAAGTTTGGAGTCTGGAAGTAATAAGTAAAATAAACTTAACAGGGGCAAGTCAGATTTAGGCATTGGATTTATAAGTTAGAAAAAATGTTTTGAGATTTTAAATTTTAATTTTTGAACTTTAAATTTAATTTTGAATTTTACAAAAGGGTTCATTTATATCCTTTCATATATATATATATATATATATATAATATATAAATCAACATTTGAACGGAGAGTGGTTTTGGGGTCTGGGTGTCATGATCGGTGGAATTATACCAAAATTTTCTGGAATTGCTTTCCTCCGAATGGCTGCAATAGGTAGCTTTTTGTAATGAAAGCTACCTAATAAGAACTGCCTACTTATACCTAGATGCTTCTTGTAATTGTTGTATTGTAAAGCGTGTTGTAATTTATTTAATTATCTATTAAATCTTAACCAGATTTGTTTGTGGTGACTGAAAGAAGAATGAATTACACCACATGGTACGTCAAAAAAGTGACTGTAAGTGTATTGCTACTAGTAGTACTTTCGCTTATTAATGGCTGCATGCATTAATGGCGCACAGTGGTTCCGCGGGACGGGTTTTAGGATTCTTGAAAATCGCGATGTCCTACGTAAATCGGGACACCTGGGAACACTATCCAAGTCTCACTGGTTCAGACTCAATGGCTTATCACAGCAGAGAAATGTTTGATTGAAATGGACGAAATGAAAGAATTCATAAAAGAAGCAATTAGGGATATTGATTCAGATCGCAATTTATGTCAAACTGTGATGTGCGCCAAAATTTTTCGGATAGGTTGAATGCATGTTGTACGTTGACGGAAGACATTTAGAAAAGAAACAGGATTGAATTTTTTGAGTTTAACCCTTTCCCAAATTACCAATTAAAACAGTAGAACTACAGGGTTTCTTATGCCTAGAACTACCGGGTTGAGTCATAGCTGACCCCATGGTCTTTAGTGATGTTGTTCTTGTTTTGTATGGGAGATTCAGACATCATAAGGTTTGATGCTTAATACAATGACTTTTAATTAATGATTAATAAAATTTAGCTTCTAAAATATTACATAATATGAAATATAATGACCAGACACCATCAAAGAAAATTTAAATTTCTAATTTCAGTATAGATAAATTGAGTAACGAACAAGTGGAATTTTTCATTGCTAAGCTGAGCGTAATGCCGACAGAGTGAAAAATGTCCCAAGACATTTTTCACTCTGTCGGATTTACGCTCAGTTTAGGAATGAAAAATTCCACTTGTTTGTTACTCATTAGTTTCGGGCGAATTTCACTCCTGAAAAATTCATTGTGAATTTACTTCTAGATATTTTGAGATTTTGACTGCTCGTATGAAATGTAAAATAAGAAAATCTTTCAAATAATACACATTTAATTATCAATTTGAATTTCGTAATAATTAGATTTAATAAGATATTAAAACTGACTAAAAATTTAATACATATAGCTCCATGATTTTTTACTTACATTTTACGCACGGAAATTCTAGGTATACAGAACTGTAGATAAAAAAAAGTATTCGTTGGATTTCAACTAAATTTGCGTTAAGACATTGTACTGTAGAGGAACTTCGGGTATTACGGGAATACTATATACATTTGAGGCAATACAACATCCCGATATTGTTTAAAACCTGAAAACCGAATACAATTACAAACTTCAACTATCTCCGAACAGTTTTTATAGACAAAAATTATTTTAAGAAATGTCATCACTTGCTATAATGGAGTTTCCATTATATATGCTTTTCTAAATAGTTAACCCTCTCTTCGTATTCAATATGCATTTAATTTAATTATTTTAAATTTATATTATAAATTTAATTTGTCTGTGCATCCCATTCCCTGCATTTAAATATATCTCTTTTTATTATTAAAGATATCGCTTTCATTTCAAAATCATCCTCCCTCACTCGATTTTGTGCAGATGTAATTTTGCTCAATTAAAAAATAAAGAAGAAAGAATAATTCCTTCTCATGTCGGCATTTCTGCATTTACACATAAAAATGTAGCCGTTAGATATGTCTATTATTAATTCATAGTTTCTACAATCTGCGGATGTATTGTCTAAATCCTTGAGATAATTTTCTGTTCCCAGTAAGACTAACTTTTGCCCTGTCGCAACCCTATGTTGGTATGCATTGAGGATGCAATTTTTCATAGATATCTCATTTGGTTATTTTTAACATCGATGTGCTCTGTATCTCTCTGCATATATTATCGCCAACTCGGTAATTCTTCAAAGGAATTTGGCGGAAACCGCACGCCAAAATATGTACCAGCTGTCAAGGACTTTGAAGTAATTTTTAGGCAATTCTGTTCCTGATCTCGTTGGATAATGTAGCCTCAAAAAGGCGCTCTGTGCTTGGTCGGGTCACTCCCGATGGGTAATGTAATCGCCCTTCAATAACTGCTATTAAACATCTAGAAAAATGCCACTTTTGAGTTCTCCTAAATTAGTCTCTTCACGTGCCTGGTTATTGTTCGAACGCAATCTTCCATAATCTAACTCTAGGTGCATTTAAAATCTTCTCTCCCGATATATTGCTATGGATTACGGCCATCCAACGAAAAACTATACTATACTTGCAAACAAATATTACTAATAAACTTATTGTGTGTGTTCGTGAAATACTCGGTAAATGTGGTTTTGGGGTTAAAAATAAAGAAAACTAACAAAATTTGGCGAAAAACAGATTTAATAGTATCGAGAGAGCATGATCAAAATATTATATCTAGGTAGTGAGCGAATATACTTCAGTTCATACTTCAGGTTTGCAGAAATCACAAATATATGAATCTGCCTTCGTGCCACCATAATCATGGAGTATTATGAGATTTAATTTCTGAAATAAATTTGTTTAATTTGAAAGATAATTTTACAGTAAATGATAAGATTTAATGACCATTTTTATAGATGACGAGTTCCTCGTTAAATTTGTGCATTTAATTCCTGAAATAGAATTTTTTTTAACTCGAAAATTGTGGTATTGTTAACGATGGTATTTAATGGGCACTTTCCTCCCGAACTTTTCATTAAATATAGGTCCCATATTGCCTCTTTAGGTATTTATTAGTATTTTTTATCTCATTTTCTTGTTTTAAGTGAAACAACTTAATGAGATAAGTGTTTCAAAACCATTTCACATCATTAACTTAAGATTAAAGAATATTTGTTTTGTTAAACAAATAGCTTAGGTGTGCTTGACCGCTTACTACTTGGGTTACATCTGCGGATGGAAGGTTACATAAAATGAGCCGCTCGTTTTGAAATCTACAAAAGTTATCCATCATTCTATATAAAATTGTATTTAAACTATTTAAAGTATATGTTTATTTAACTGTAATTTACGCAATAAAATGAGTTTTAATAAGTGGGAAACAAAACATTGTTATGTGTGCCCCTTTTATAGGCTTACAAGAACCATGGCCATTTCAGACAAAGAATATTTAGTTATATGTAGATACAGTGAATTGTGGTTGATGCGTATCCGGTTAATGAGGATAATTTCGTTTTCCCCACTATTTCCTATTGGCAATTAACATTAAAGACGTCGCTTATAATGCGTGCTATGCATCGGATAATACGGATTTTTACGGACAGAATCGAAATTTGATTTTGTATACTATTTCTTCAAAAACAACTTTGATGTAACTTTGGTTATTGAGGGATCAACAAATTGTCAGTGACAGTGATTAAGAGGCTACTTCACTCAGACGAAAACACCCGCTCGCTAATGTTAATCCTATGGGGGAAATATTTTACGATATTTTGTTCGCATTTCAATATTTTTAAAAAAATTTTTGCATTGGATAGCTGAGGTCAATCTCTATGCTCCTCCTTTGTACTTTTTCGATTTTTGTTGCAGTTTTTTTTTATTGAAGATACTTTTACTTTCGGAACCGGTTTCGATGAAAATCGAAAAAGTACAAAGGAGCGTGCATAGAGATTGGCCTAATCTATCCAATGAAAAAAAAATCATTTAAAAATATTGAAATGCGAACGAGATATCATAAAATATTTCCCCCATAGGATTAACATTAGCGAGCGGGTGTTTTCGCCTGAGTGAAGTAGCCTCTTAACAGAGAGAAAACATTTCGATACTAAAAACGTGAAAAGTTCAAGAATTGCTAACGGCTGTTCACCAATATTACCAATCAAAATGTGATGTAACTGATCGAATTTTTGAGTGTAAAGCGATAAGAGGAAAAATCATTTGTTCAACTATCACAAAGAAACGGGAGATATTACTTTAATTAAAATTAATTTATGTAATAACGACAATTTGTTTACCTATTTTGTTTGCTCTGATAAATTTATTCTCTTGTATTAACAAATAGCCATTAACTTACTTTTTTACTAAAATTACTACATTAAAATTAAAATGTATTTCTTTTAGCATACAGTTGGTATCCTATTTAATGTTTCTCTCTCGGGAAAAAAAAAAAAAAAAAAAAAAAAAAAAACGATTGTATATTAATCAACGAAAAGAAATATTTTAAACCATTGAAATATTTGCATCTTTTAATGCGGTCGAAAAATGTCTTATTTATAGCAGAATTTTTAGCAATACACTTTTGAGAACTTTAGCTCAGAGGTTGTCTCTACACTGCTAAAATGTTCATGCTTAGGTTGAACCAAATTTTGTTGTTGTAGTAACTGCATCCAAAAGATGGTGAAAACATTTTCTATGATTTGGTTCATTAAAAAAAAAATAATAATAAAATGGTTTAATATTGGACCATAACCTTAAAGAAGGTCATGTACAAATCTTCTATTGAACGATTGTTGAACGATTGTTGTTTCTTGTTGAACGATTAACTGGTAAAATATAGAGCCGACAATTGGTAAAATGTAGAACCGACAATTGGTAAAATGTAGAACCGACAATTGGTAAAATGTAGAGCCAAGAATTGGTAAATTGTTGAAAAATAAACTTTTTTAAATACTGAGCCTTAAAATAGCCATGGTTATCCTTTGCAAGCAAGGACTAATCAGACCAGGACCTCTGTCTGATCCGTAAGTCTTGTTGCCAATTTTTTGTGCATTGTGAAGTATACTATACATATAGCATATATACATATAGTACACTGGGATTCAGCGAATGTGATAACGGAAGATCCTACACGCTGCGTACATCACCCAAGCCTGAACCGGGATTCAAGCATAAAAATTACATCTGTAATACGTAAAGATTATTATTTTTCAAAAATGAAAATGATGTATTAGAAAACCTATGCTGCTGTATTAAAATAAATAAAAGTTAGTTAAATAAACATATATTTAATTTCAAAGCTTGAACTTTAAACTCTTCAAGTACGAAGCTAATTTACCGCATAAGTGTGAGAGACGCGTCCATAGATTGAGTAACATACTAAATATTTTCTCACATTGAACAGTGCTCTGGGTTATTTTTAAAATATACTGCATTAGACTAGAAGCTTACAGTAGGATCTCTCGTTGTGGGCTTCGCGTCGTATATTTCTAATGATGCTCCTCCATTTAATATCAACACAATGAGTACATAACTATTTTTACATTCTTTTATTCAACTTAACTCGATTCATGCATGTAAAGCTGCGATTTTCTAATAAATTTTTCACTCGCTTCCTTATATGCCAGAATTATAAAAAAAAAAAAAAAAAAAAAAAAAAAAAAAAAAAAAATGTGTACACAGTCGTCTTTCCGATGGCAATACAACATTTTAATACTTTTAGAACATAATTATAAATTATAACTGTATTTTAAAGCATTTTTCTGTTAGCCAGGCACAGGTCATCAATCGCCAAATATTCTTTATGGTTACAACCATATATGAGTTACAACAACAATGGAACTAATCATGCGCCAAAACACGCTCTCTAAAATATGCCAACTGGCTGTGAAACTGCAACAATGAATTATTTAATAAAATTAAAAGTAGAAAATGAAATATAAATTAAAAATAAAGCGTGTAATATTTTGTAAAGAAAAATATGCTTTTATCCTTTGTTTTACTTAGTAAATAAAATATTTTAAGAATCGTTTCAAATTTTCACCAAAATCTTATAATTTTACACGGTAACAAAAACATTGTGTTTATTTTGCAGAAAAAACTGTCAGCTCGAAAGAAAGTAAGAAATTGCTTATTTGAAGGTAAAATCTCTGAAAGTAATAGAAATTGAGTAATAAATACAGATTTGTTTTCGAAAAAACCCTACAGGTTGTTTATTTTAAAAGCAAAATCTGTTAAAGTTACAGAAAGTCCTTAAATACAGATGTTTTACGTAAAATAAACAACTTTTTCTTTGGCGTCCTGGCGGATAGTTTTTTCTCTAGAAACAAATTATGGGGTGTGTGACTTTTAGAGAGTGTTTTTTTTTTTTTTTTTTTTTTTTTTTTTTGCAAATTGAGACAAATTTGGAAGAGAAATTATTTAGATAATGTTTTACTTTTTTTTATTGCTATTACAGAGCACATTCGGAATCAATTTTGTAGTGACACCTTTAGTCTAAAGTAATAACATTTAAAAAAAAATAGTAAAGTCGTTGTTACGTGCGTGACTTTTCTGAGTCACACACGTAAGAACGACTTTACTATATTTAAAAAAAAATGTTATTACTTTAGACTAAAGGTGTCACTACAAAAATGATTCTGAATATGTCCTGTAATAGCAATAAAAAAAAGTACCTCTCGAGTAAAGAGTAAACACTCTCTAAAAGTCACAGACGTAACGGTGGAATCGCCCTTATAGATAATGATTTAACAAATAAATCTATTAAGAAGAATATTATGAAAGATTCCGCCTAAATATATTTCAGACTGTTTAAAGTTCAATTAAATCTTTTGTACTGACGTCATGGTTAACAGTTTTTTTTTTTTGTGTGTGTGTGTGTGTGTAAAATGAGCAGATTTTTTATACATTGTACCTGTCACCCTTATAACCTGGCGATTTGAATTAAATCTTATACGTTGTCAGATAATCAATATTATTGATACACAATAATATTAAGCATTGCATATGTATTTGTATTTGTTTTAGTTTAAATGAAACACCCTACTGTGGCCCCAGCATCTATAACAAACGGGAAGTATTCATCAATTTTGTGTGCCACTTTTGAGTAGCTACTTTTGACTGACATTGAGTAGGGTTAATCGATCAACTCATCTTTTGCAAGTGAATTAATACTTTTTGTTGTTGTTGTTGTTGCAACAAATTGTTAAATTTAATAATTGCCAACTGCCATAAATATTCAGTCAAAAATACAGGGTGTATTACTCCAAACCAAACGCGGATTTTTGTTCAAAACTTTAATAATAATAAATGTATTTTAATGAAATTTGCAGCAGATTTACCTTTATTTATGTAAAATGTAACTACGTGACGTGGTAGAAATAGTGCTGAAATACTAGACACTTTTTTTCCGAATGTAACTCGCATTATATACAGTTTAATTTACCGAAATAATATAACTTCCTTCAACTTTCATGTTGCAACAAAGCAATGTGTCTGTTAAAAATTTCTTTAAAATATCTTCATTTTTGTTAAAGTGATAAGTGTCTTGTTAAAGTTATAAGTATTTTGTTAAAGTTGAAGTATTACAGTACAAAACTTACAAGTACAAAAATTATGTTAGCGTATGCTGCATCACCCCTTTTAAAGTTTAAACAATCAAATCTCATACACTCTGTAAAAACTAACTTTTGAGTAAAATAACTATTCAACTCAAAACTAAACTAGTGTACCTTATAAACACGGTTTCAGTTAGTTATAGTTTAACGATCTTTTTCTTTACTCGCTTAATTCATAAGTTTTGGAACTAAATTACATTTACGCTCATTCCATTTGTAATTTTAATGTATTTGCACAATGTTTTCTTGCATAATATTTAATGCACTTTGTAAACGTAATTTTTATAATTAATTTTAACCGAAAAGAGAAAGGTAGTACATAATCAAATCAAGCGAAAAAACATTACATGCTTCTAGTAAAAAAAAAAAAAAAAGTAATCTAACTTGCTAAATAAATTATTAATGTCCCTTTTAAAAGATGTTCCAAACATCTTGTTACTTAAGTGCAACTTCGCTACAATGTATTTCACTAATTTCATTAATTCTGAAGAACATTAAAATTATACAACATCAATCTTAAATAACTTCATTTCGCTATAAATTTCATTTTGTTGTATTATCAGCTGAGCTGGCTTAATAAATATAGTAATTTAGGAGAATAGATATTGATTATTAAAGAATCGTGAATTATTAAGGAGTTGTTCGAAGAAGATTTTGTATTAAATGTACGTACATGGCAATGCTCTTTAGTAATTAACGTCCTTCCATTATTCTTATGGTAATTAAATGATTCATTTTACTTGGTTAATGCTCCCTTTTCTTTAGAACTTGTCCTGGAAACTTTTAATTTGAAATACATGTCCCTGAGTTTATAAAAAGTTGAAACGTTTGAAAATTTTTTGCAAAATCATATTTAAAATGGTTTTTAACCTCAGTTAACATTTATAATGTTTTTGATATCTTTGTAAATGAATGGTTTAATAATTGAACGGATAAGTGAAAAAAGCATAACATTCCAAAAATATGAAAAATGAACTGATATAGATTAATTAGTAATAACTATTAAATAATCAGCATTTTTCTTTGAAATGTATATGATGAACCCTCATAGACTAGACCTACAATCGAATAATGATAAACATTTCTCTAAAATGTATATATATATATGTGTGTGTATTTTACATATATATATTTGTGTGTGTGGGTGTGTGTGTGTGTTTGGTCAACATTTACATCAGCTGGAGCATTTTTCTATTCACCCATTCAATTGCACCCTGAATTTAATATGTCATGCGAAATAAAGTTTTATCAATTTTTAAATGTGAACTCACACACTGCAAAAAAAAAATTGTTGATGTTACAGTGTAATACTGGCATCCCAACTGTCAGTGTTATACCGTAAAATTAACAGTAATAAACAGTAAAATACGCAGCGTATTACTGCTTATTTTACTGTTTATTTTACGGTATAATACTGACAGCTGGGATGCCAGTATTATACTGTAACATCAACATTTTTTTTTTGCAGTGTATATACTCGAGAATTAAAAAAAAATTAACAAATCTTTATAAGTTGTTGCTTATAATGAATAGAATTAACAAGTTTGGAATTAAATTTTAAAATGAGGATATCTGGTATTTAGTACACTGTTAAAAAAAATCTGAAATTCACTGGTATTTTTTTCCTGAATTTCACAGAAAAAGTCCTTTTTTGCGACAAAAGGGTATTTTCCGTTAAAAAACAGAAAATTTCCTCATATTTCCTGAAAGCAACGGAACGGACGGAGACGAAAGGGAATAACGGAGATATTCCGTTATCTTATCTGCTGCATATTTATTTTCAATGTTTAAAAAACCGACATGTTGTTGCACAGAAAAACTAAAAATTTAATAAATTAAAATTTCGAGTTTATTTAAAAAAAAAAAAAAAAAAAAAAAAAAAAAAAATAGTACTTTCGAATTAAAAAAAAGTAATAATTTTCCTATTCTTTTAAAATTATTTTAAATTTATTTTTTAAAGTTATAAGAAAATATTCGCACTTAAAATATATTCTAAACAAGCAGATTAAAATATATATATAATAGTTAAATTAAGTGAAAAAAAAATCTATTTTACTCAAAAAAGCAACATACAAAAATAATGCTTTCAAATAAAAAGAAAATAATATTTTTCTCATTCCTTTAAAATTATTCGCAATTTAGTTTTTAAAATAATAAAAAGTACTCGCACTGAAAATATAATCTAAGCGAACACATTTTAAAAATATATAATAGTTGGAGAAAAAAAAATCGCTTTTCTTAAAGAAGCAAAAGCAAACATTTTTTATCGAATTTAATTCAAATATAATATTCATATTTTACATCTAACAATCAAGTTAAGAATATATATAATTCACGTTTTTATCCTGTATTAATATTACAATTTTAAAACATCAATATCATCTCATAACGAAATCTCCTCGCAATTAACTTCAAAATTACCAAGCTTCTAAACCCCAAATTATGTCTGTTCTAAGCCGCCATTTTGAGAATTTCCAAATGATCCGTTCAAACTGCTAATCTAGCAAGCGCCCGCTGGTCAAACCGGCAAGGCGCTGGACTCGAGGCATTATCACCCCTGGTTCAAAACCCAATGTAGACCAAAAGCTGTTCTTGACGTATGTCAGATAGTACATACTCCCGCAAAGTCGACAGATGGCAGCACCAAGTGAGATGTCAAGATTTTTTTAAACCGAGTTTATCTAAAACGGAAAATGTCCTTTTCTGTCAGTTCTACGAGGAATATTTCCGTGATTTCTGAGAGCGTTAACGGGAAGTTACCGCTTCTGCAAACGGCGATTTTCCTTCTTTTATTTTTCAAAACGGAAAATCTACTAACGGAACGGAAAAAGTCCGGCAACTTCGCTGCCAGTACTTTTACCGTGAATTTACGGATTTATTTTTAACAGTGTAGCTGTTGCTGAAAATCATTATCGTATTCAGTCGCGGCTAGTGGATTGGCTTTTCAGAATTGCAGAACCCCCTATTTGAAATCCATATTATCGATAACATTCAGTATAATGAAACTTTTTCACTTTAACACTGCATTTATACTTGTACATTACATAATCCTTATGCTTAATGCCAGTACATATCGCATAGTTCACAAAAATTACAAAAATCCTTGTATGGAACTATGCGGTTTACAGTTCCAGTAACGTTATGCTCGATCAAGGGGCTCGCAGGCGCACGCACATATCCCAGACGTAAAGCAGCTTCTTACAGTTTTAGGTAAATTTCGTAAGAAATACTACCTATTACATTCTCCCCTGCGTTAGAATTTCTGAAAAACCTTTCCAGATCTATGCCGATCATGACTCCCAGAACCCAAAACCACCCCCAGTACAAAACTTTATCTATCTATCTATCTATCCATATCACTTTTTTATGGACACGATAACTTCCATAATTCTGCACAAATATCTTTCAAACTGATACATAAAATCAAGGGGCATAAAATCTCGGCCAAGTTCGTTAATGGGCAAAATCGAACCAGGAGAATGGGGGGGGGGGGGGGGGGCTTTTTGTGAATACAGAAAAACACCCATAAGCCATTTTAAAGCTTAAGAGGAAGTGCTTTCTAATAGAGAAAATTCAATTTTTTACACGATATTAAAATAATGCCGAAAAATGTTTGTCAAGCAGCACCCCTACCAGTTTTTTGCTATGAGCCTCCATTGATTTTATCTACCCTATATACGAATTTATGGAACGACTAATTCGGATATATGAAACGAATATATAATTGTTCAACTGAATGCAAACAGGTTAAAATTTCCTCCTTGGTTTTCTCTTCGATTTTGATGAGAAAATGACATTAATAAAAAAAAATATATATATATATAAATTTACCTCTCTCTCTCTCTCTCTCTCTCTCATTCACTACAATAACAAAAAAATCCCTGACGGCTCGGCCTACAGGCACAGGTAGATTTCGAAGACGCACACCATGGGGTACCTATTTATTGGGAATTGCAGAAGAAAGACCTATTTTCCATGATGCGGCAATTGGGACCACCTACTTCGAACTATACCTCTGCCTGTAGGCGGAGCCAGCAGGAATTTTTTCGTTTTATTTTATTTTATTTTATTTTATTTTATTTTTTTGCCGTAAGAGTTGGTCCTATAAAAAACTTGTTAATATAAAAGTTGTAGATAATATTAAGAAGATTTATAATAAATTTAAGCGGATTTGATAGCTTGTGAATTGACGAAGTTATGAATTTTTTTCTTCTGAAACCCCTATTTTTCCCCTCCTTTGGGATCAATTTTAATTAAATCAAAAATCTGTCATACAAAATTTTTTGGCCCTTTTCCTAAAAGTAATAATAGAGATTTCTGCAGAATTGTGGAAATTATCGTGTCCATAAAAAAGTGATATAGATAGATAGATAAATCAATAGATAGATAGATAGATAAAGTTTTGAACTGGTGGTGGTTTTGGGTTCTGGGAGTCATGATCGGCGTAGATCTGCAAAAAATTTTCAGGAATTCCAACATAGGGGAGAATGTGATAGATAGCATTTCTTACGAAATCTAGCTAAAAAGTTTACCGAAGGAGAAAATAGTATAATATTTAGCAGCAAGTTTTTAAAATCAGAAACTAAGATTGCTTCAAAACAAGATGGGTTTTATTTATTTATTCTACATTTTATGGAAAACCCGACCAAGCGTATCGGGCGTAACCTGCTAGTCTGAATATAACTACACTGATCTTATCATAAATATAACTACAATACTAAAAAATAGCATATGACTAAAATAATCATTCAACTCGAAACCAAACTAGTTTATCTTTTACATACGCGGTTTTAGTTACTGTTATAGTTTAACAACCTTTTTTCATTTCTTGTTTAGTCCATGACTTTTATAAAGTATAATGCATTTACTTTCATCCTAATTCTAATTTTAATACAATTTCAGAATTTCTCCTTGTGAAGTAATTAATTCACATCAAACTTTTAATTTACCCTAATCTTTATACGTTATTTTGATCGAAAGGAGAAAAGTAGTGAATAATCAAATCAAGCGAATAAAAGTTACGTGCTTTTACGAAAATAAAAAAACCTAACTTACTGAATAAATTATTAGTGCCTCATTTAAAAGATGTTCCAAACGTTCTCTTTACTTAGGTGAAACTTCGCCGCAAAGTATTTCGCTAATTTCATTAATTTTGGCGAGCATTAAAAGTATGAAACATCAATCTTAAGTTCGTTTCGCTGTAAATTTCGTTTTGTTGTATTATGAGTGAAACCTCCTTAATAATTACCGTAATTTCGAAGAATAGAAATTAGTTATTAAGAGGACATACATAATTAAGGTTTTATTCGAAGGAGATTTTGTATTAAATGACATACATGACAATGATCTTTAGAAATTAAAGTTACCCCGTTATTCTTATGGTAATCAAATGCTTCGTTTAATTTGGTTAATGCTTTCTCTTTTCTTTCCATTTGTCTTGGAAACTTTAAGTTTGAAATACATGTCTCCGAATTTTTAAAAAGTCGAAACTTTTGAAAAAGTTTTACAAAAACACAATTAAAGACTTTTGTTTAACGTCAGTCAATTACAGGATTGTATTGGTTTTAATCATGGATAATACCGGTTTTAACCATCCTGTTCAAAATACGTTTTGACCATCAGTGGTCAAATCTCATTTTTAGTGAAAACAATTGGAAATTGTGCGTTAAACGTGTCAAATGAGGTTCGTACTATAATTAGTTTCAGTGAAATGAATTATATCATCTGTTATTATGATATGATTAATTTCGGTAATAAAATAAGTACATTTTAAGTTAGCAACATTTTATCTTTTGATGACATTTACTGAAAATTCCAATGGGAAAGTTAAGCCCAGTCATGAAAGAGTTCCTCGTAAAGGAGGAATTCCACACTTTGGACATTCTCTGGATTGATGCAAAAATGCAAAGAAAATTGTAGGGGGGGGGGGGGGGTCTGAAAAATTTAATAATCGGACATTTCGTCTGCTCAAATCCTTGGAGTTTGTTTTTGAATTGCTGTGCAAAAGAGCCATCAAATGAAAGGCGCGCTTATATTATTATAAGTATCTGAAAGTCATGTATATAAATGAAGTTGTTTAAAGTGTCTTTGCAAAGTGAAATTTATTTTAAAGGAAGTTTTCATAAGGTTCTCTTTTTAATAGAATAAATTGTGTTATTTATACAACACTTTTGGATAATTTCATTGATGCATTTTTGGAGATTTATTTATGGAGCAAAGATTGTTTTGACGTGCAAATATTTAGCATGGAGAATTTTTTTTTCTTTTGGAAGAAGGGGAAAAATATTGAACAGCCAAATCATCCAGAATAATATCTGTTTCGAAAAATTAATCACTGTACATAAGTTGATCCGATATATTTGGATTTATACCTTTAGCAAACTGTATTCAGTTTTTATTTTTTGAGGCAATTATGCTATGCATTTATTGTTAGTTTAAATTTGTTTTTACTACTTTCTAAGTTATGGAAAAAATAACAATCATATGTACAGTTATATTGCATTTTATTGTATAAATAACTGTTAAAATGTGTCTAAATTATAAGAGTTTGGCGCCATTGTATAGATGGAAAAAGTTCTCCAACTTTTTTCCTGTTTCCCACTTTCATGACTGGTTAAACCTAGCTTTGAAAATTTCAGAAAATCCATATTTAGACTCTTTTTCCATTTAATATCTATTTCTCCGGAAACATCTATCCAAAAAACTGTCGTTAGATTATAGGATTGCTATAATTAAACAATTTTAGTATACAAATTCTGTTTTTAAATTCAGTAATACGGAAATAATAGGACTACATCTTTCATAGGACGTAATCACCAGGGCAACCTAGAATCATTACGTATAATGGGATATCATTGAATTAATTACGTATGATAGGATTTAATAGAATGAAGAAAACTTTTTTTAATATATTTTTAAGTTTGGATTCGATTTTCATAAAATTTGAAATGATTCAACAAAATTCTGCAACAATTATATATATTAAATATCAAACCTTTCGATTAGGTAGTTTTTGCTCTGTTATATGCGGACGGAAGCACAGACGGACGGACCAGATGACAACTATAGGTGCTACGTATTTATATAATTACGAACGCATCTAAAAAGAGATTAAAACTTACTTTCTTAAATGGTAAATTTAATACAACATTTGGACGGGTTTGTCCAAATAACATTTAACATTATTTAGTACAAAATTTTGAAGGGTTTGCAAATATTTTACTCATACTATATTTTATTTTTTATTTCTTTATATTTTAAGAGCACGGAAGTTTCTAAAGCTAAGCATTTATTGTAAGTGTTGAAATACTTTTAATAATTTGATTACGTATCTAATTTTACATAAAAAGTAAAAAGAAACTAAATCACATCAAACCAAAGAAACATTTGAAAAAAAAATATTTTTAACTAAAAATTGATTACAAATAACAATTTTTGCTATATTAAGCTCAAACCAAACTGGGAAAATAATCCTTCTACAGATGGAGAATTTACACAACAATTCATCAGATGCATTGTAAAACCTCCAAATTTCAAATCAGTATTTTCAAATTTTCAATTACCGCCCACCAACTTTTATGTCATGATGTATTAGTTACAATTTAAGAAAAATAAAATTTAGAAAATATATGTTTATGTTTGAAATACCATTAAATAAGGCAAAAGATTTCCATCTTTAATTAATAGTTATTAAAATAATAATTATTATTAATGTTATTTAATTGATTATACACAATGATCATATTAAAATTCCTTTAAGTATGTAGCTTGAGGAAATTATGTAACCTGAAATTATTTAATAGAGTTTTGACCAGTTTTGAGTGGTTAAAAGCATTTTTAAACAGTTTTAAACGGTTAAATTATGATTTGACCGCTGTCTTGGTTAAAATGAGTTTTAGCCGGTGAAAATTGCAACTCTAGTTAATTAATTAACATTTTTTAATTATTTTTTAGGCTTTGGCAAGTGAGTGTTTTAATTCTTGGAGTACGAATTTAATATTTGTCGAAGATAAATTTGTAATTAACTTCTCTTCCAACAAGATTTTGCTCCAGTACTGAAGTTTTCTTCGAGTGAAAATTTTCTTAAGTTTTTTTTCTTCCGAAGTTTTTTTTTTTTTTCCAATGCCTCGTCTTCCTTTCTGTTATTTTTTGCTCGTGGTCTTTTCTAATCTTTCTTTCCATTTTTTTTTTCTTGGGTCTCCCTCTTTTCCAGCTGGTATCTAATTTCATAATAAATTTAGGTAATCCCTCTTTATTCATGGCATGCCCGTAACACGTGAAAAGATTTTCGAGATTGACGTAGTAGTTTAATTATGTAAAAATAAAAAATAAAAGTTTTACCAATTTTCAATTGTGCATTCATATCAGCTCACAAACGTGTAGAGAATTTAAAAAAAAAATCTTTATAATTATTGCTGATAAATGGTCATTAAACAAATTTTATAATTAGGATATCTGATAACCACTATATTGCTCAAAATTATTGTCATGTTTGAAAATAGTTATATCTACAATACTAAAAATTGGTTACCTGAATAAAGTAGCCAATTAACGCAAAACCATAGGATAGTTTATCTTTTCGCACGTGGTTTTAAGTACAATGTTTAACAATCCCTTTTCTTTTTCTCCTTCATCCATACACTGTTAAAAAAGTCAAATATTTCGTAATCTAAAAAATTATAATATAACCACGAACAGAAATCTATATCATAAAACCTTTTCCGAGTACTAATGATTCCAGAAAGCATTTTTGTCTTTAGAAACTTCAGAAAAAATATTTTTTTTAATTTAAAAAATCATTTATGAAAAAAAGTTTCTTTTTCTGCCACAGATTTTCGGACCTGTTTTCGGGTAGTTTTTATGGTGTATTAATGAGTTTTCTCAACCCGGAATATAAGTTTTTCGGATGCTGTCAGTTCTCAAGTAAACATTGTCTGATAAATAAACAACATTAACATGAAAATTAATATTACTTTGTTACTCTTGCATGTAAAAATTCATTTACGCAGCTGAAAATGTTTAATTGACCATACTAAAAACTGATATTCCGGCATGAGAGAATTGATTAATACACTACAATAAAAAAAAACTACTCGAAAACGTATCCAAAAATCAGTGGCAGCAAAAAAAAAACTTTTTTTTTTTTTTTTTGTAAATGTTTCTTTAAATCTCGAAAATATATTTGTTTCTGGTGTTTCTAATGATACTGAATACTTTTCGAAATCTTGGGTAACTCGAAAGAGGATATTGTATATTTTCATTCGTGGTTATACCATGTTCGCACTGGATATTTAAGATATCTTAGATCGCCATTTTTGATGTGGTACCCTCCCGGAATTGAATACCTGTTCACACTGCAAAACTCATCTAAGATAGCTCACTGAACCTCATTGTGTCTGAGATCTGAACAAACATAGAATATACGCATGCGCATAAGTTTAAGCCAGCTTCAACAGCCAATCAGTTATAGCCCAGTCAAATTGTAGTTTGAGGTGGAAAATTCTGGTGTAATTGTTTTTAGTGGCTTATTTTATGTTTTTGGGGGTGCTGAATGTGAATCTGAAGATGTCCAACAAAATTTCTTTCGGCAAATTTGTTTTTTTTTTTCAAAAAACCTGTATAAAAACGGACTTTTTTTGGTTTTTTCAAAAGAACTCCAAAATTGTCCATTTTGTGTGTAAGTGGGCAATATATGAGTTAAAGAGAATAAAATTTCATACATTTTATGTACTGAAAGTTTTTTTCTATGATCAATGGTTTAGCCGTGAGAGTGCCGCAAAAATGGGTATTAAAAACAAAAAACTAAAAAAACGGGAATTACGGCACTGTATGTTGATGTAACATGGAAACGAACCATTTAACGCAAATATTAACCATCAGTGATACTAAAGATTATATTATTGACTATATTTTATGCATTTAAGGTAGGGAAAAAGTGTCGATCCGGCACCAGTGGAAGTTGGGAGCAGTGGAGTATCTCCACCTCCTCTCAAGAGTCAAAAGTGCTCCTCCTCCGGAGATCTCGTACGCTAAGAGAAGATAAAATTTTGAAAAAGGGGGTAAAATTAGGTACAGGAGGTAAAACTATCTAAAATCGTCGAAAAACAGTAATTTTTGGAAAATAGCAATAAACACTTTAAAAAGAACTTCAATTGAACAATTGCATAAATATAATAATGAAATCTCTTCAGACACACAAACTATATTTTTAATTTAAAACTTAGCATATAAATATGTGTATGTTTTTGCTCCCACCCCCTGTATTCTAGAAATTTCTGAAATGGCAGTTTCCTTGCAGGCAAATATGCAACAGATTTTCGCCATTTTAAAAAGATATTTACTGAAATATACAATTTTTTAAAAACAATATGCTTTTAAAAGAACTGTTTATAATGCTGTCCGAAAAAGGAAATATTAAAGTGCTGTTAAGCTCAAGATGAACGCAAATGAAATATGGGCTTCGGTGGGAATGGGAATTCCAGTGACAGTTTGGCGCGCTATTTCCCCCCCATGACGTGCGGGAGAGAAGAGTGATGTACAGATACAAGGATAGTGCTGTAGTTGTGTTCGATGGTTGCCCTGAAGTAAGTTGCAGAGGTACTAAATGTATCAAGCGAGCAAAAAAATCACGCAAACAAACTTCGATTTGATGTTCGACCAAACAATGGGACCTACAGTACCACAAGAAAAATTCCTAGGCAATATAAAAAACAAAGAGCGTTTGATTTTAATGTTGAAAAATAAATTTGCAGCAGCTGACATTCACACAAAACAGGCACGAGAAGATGCGGATACACCGATTATCACCACAGCAATTGACCTTGCGCAACAACATAACTCTGTAGTTATCGAGGGTGAAGACGTAGATTTGCTGGTGATCATGATTTGTCTGTGTAGGGGCATACATTCAAATGTATATTTTTTAAAGCCAGGTAAAGGGACGGTTTCACCACTCATTTTTTCTCCTGACTGCAATCTTGAACAATCGGTTGCTGACAACATATTATTTTTACACTAGTATATAACCCCGTCAAAAATGACAGATTGTTGATCTGCGTTTCTTTTTCATAAGACTTCATACAAACAAACAGCATGAAGACTTAATTATTGAAAGGTTTGTACTGTAAAAAAGTACATTTTAAAAATGACAAATGATTTCTACAAATAAAAATGATGAGGATATATATATATATATATATATATATATTACTCAGTATTAAATTCCTGAAGTAGTTCAACGATTGGACAAAACATTCAAATTAAATACTAACAAATAATCCATGTGCGAAAGTTTTTGTAAAAAAGTGTTATCAATGAGTTTCTAAGCCGATTGACTCACCACATAACTCATTGTTTGATTACATAAGCAAAATTAAATGCAAATTACGTTGTACTATGTATTCCTTATATTTTAATTAAGTTTGATAAGAAAGAATCATTTTACAGTATATGACCCCTTATCCGGAATTCCAAAATCCGGAAAAACCCGAAGTCAGCAAAAAAATTTCAAAAATTCTCTAAATTTGTATATTTTTACAAAAATTTTAGAATTTTTGAAATTTTTCGAAAATTTTACCGATTTCTAATTTTTTTTTTCAGAGTCCATTGTGTTTCAGTGTGTAATCACTAAAATATTGTTACTTCGGTAGCGGGTGAACACGCCCCCCCCCCCCTTCTTCCCGAAATTAGAAACAAATCATTTTTCTCTCAAATTTTAGTTTAAAATTAATTTATATTACGATTCGCTTGAAACAAAAAATAGTTATATATTTATTTCATGTGATTCTGTTCCGAATTTTCTTAAAAATTTAAGGCATTCGGTTTCGAAAATTTTAGTCTTCAGTCCAAAGATTCGAACATAACAAAATCTCGAATTTTGAGCGATCGTCGCCGAAAAAAACAATTATGTCTCTCGTTCGAAGAAAAAGTAGACAATTTCTTCAAAGTATTGCGGAAACAACTTGAATTTTGTCAAAGGATTGAAAAAAAAAAACGCAAATTTGGTCGCAGAATTGCGAAAAAATGCTAATTTTGTTAACAAATCGCAGAAAATACGCGATTTCCGACAAAGGCTTGCGAAGTTCCAAAGACTCCGAAAAAATGTAAAATTTCTTCAAGGGATCACAAAAAAAAAACACAAATTTGGTTAAAAGATCGGAAAAAAAACGCGAATTTTGTCAAATGATCGCGGAAAAACATGAATTTCTCCAAAGGATCGCGAAAAAAAACGCAAATTTCTTCAAAGCACTGCAAAAAAATTTCTAATTTCGTTAAGGGATCGCGAAAAAAGTGGAATTTCGTCAAAGGATCGAAGGAAAAAGAAACACAAATTTTGTCAAAAGATCACAGAAAAAATGCGAATTCCGTCAAAGGATCGCGAAAAAAAAACCCCGCTAATTTCGTCAAAGAATCTCAGAAAAAAAACTCGAATTTTGTCAAAGGATCGTAAATAAAAGGTAAATTTCGTCAAAGAATAGCAAAAAACGCAAATTTCCTCAAAAAATTGCAGAAAAATGCCAATTTTGTCAAAGAATCACGAAAAAAAAAAAGCATGAATTTCGTCAAATAATCGTGAACTTCGGGAGGACCCAAAATCCGGAAAATTCCAAAACTCGGAAAGCCTTTGGTACAGAGGATTCGCATAATAGATCCTCTACTGTATTTAAGATGGAAGCAAAATTTCAAAATACGCCAGTAGATGGCGCCAATGTACTGGATTGATCACTCAAATCCTCCGTACGAAAGAATTCACCGCTATTTCTGAAAAGAAAAGTGCTGACAGAAAAAAATATATACAGAAATGTTGATATACGTGTTTTATATGAAATAGTTTTTGAAGGTTTTAAACAAAATTAAAATATTTAAAAGCTCTAATATGCTTTTACAAATATTTTAACAGCAGAATCGGATGAAGAATAGCTTTTTCATTAAGCCTAACATGGCGTTTAACTATGGTCGATTCGCAAATCAGAGTGGTCGAGCCCGGAGCCTTTACAGACACTTTCTTGCCTTCGGATTTTATTATAAGTAAGATGCCATGAGTGGTTGTGATACTACTTCAGCCTTTTTCAAAGTAGGAAAGATGGGGTTTCTTCAGACTCTCAAAAGAAACCTGGCATTAATTAAAACCATTGAAATTTTTAAAGACCCTATGGCAGATGTTGATGCAATTACTGATGTTGGCAATCGTTTTTTGACTTCCTTGTACAAATTATCTGACAAGGAAACCACGTAATTAAACAAATTGAGGTATCTATGCTACCTTAAGTCTGCATACAGGCATCAACCCATTTGGCGTCCCTACCTCCTACTGAGGCTGCAGCTAAAAAACATTCTATAAGGGTGTATTTTCAAGTTCAGCAATGGCTTGGGAATGAAAAAAATCCTGAACAATGGGGTTGGAAAAGCACCAAAGATGGTCTAGAACCAATAACCACGCTAGAGCCACCAGCACCTCAAGCCATTCTAAAACTCATATCTTGCAAATGCAAGAAGACATGCCATAAAAACTGTGGATGTAAAAAAGCAGGCCTCAACTGCTCTAATATGTGTCTGAACTGCGAGAGCAGTTGTAATACCATGCCTATATTGAAATAGAAGAAAACAAGGATGACCCAGAATACCCTGAAGTACCTGAAGGTAATTGTACATAAATCATTCCATTTTTTAAACAATTAAAACTAAGTCATTAATTATTTTTTAAAGCGCTGCGTAGTATAATAGCTTTTTCGCTCCCTGATTGGAGGTACAAATGTGACCGATTCCTGAAATGAGCTGTAAAAGAGGGCTGATATTAAAAAGAGGTAAAAATAATGTTATGATAAAATTCTGTATGAAACTTAACTTAGTTATAATTGATTCCACCGTTTTAAAAAATATTGTACGCACCAGTTCTTCTCCGGAGCATAAGTTTCGATCCTCGGGACAAAAATGGCTTCTCGCGCCCGTATGCGTAAATAGCTATTATATAATTAATTTCTTTTTTATAGGTGTAGAAGACCTAGAAGGCATACCATCAGAAACCATGAAACCATTAGCCAAGAGGACTCGGTTTGACTGACAAGTTCATTTCAATGTCAATAATAATTGAGATTCGTATTCGGATTCGCTTCAGATTCGTATATATGTATATTCAGCACCCCCAAAAACATAAAATAAGCCACTAAAAACAATTACACCAGAATTTTCCACTTCAAGCACTTTTTGAACACAATTTTACTGGGCTATTAAAGCTAACCTCCACAGCCAGTCAAAGTGAGTGGTCGTGGCTGTATATAGCAATAGAAAATTCGAACTCACTGAGTGAGTTTGTGGAACTCACTCAGTGAGTTCGGCGGTCAGAGATATGTTAAATATCCGATCTGAGCAGGGTATTATATTATATTTTCGTAGGTTAAGAAACATTTGTCTTTATTTACAGTGCGCGTTTTTAAAACTGAAATATATTTATACTCCTCCTATTTCTAATTTTAATGTAATTTTAGAATTTCTTCTTGCTTAATGAATAGTTCACGTCAAACTTTTAATTTAACCTAATCTTTGCACTTAATTTTGATCGAAAACAAAAGAAACTGTAGTGAATAATCAAATCAAGCTAATTAAAGTATCTTTATAGAGGTGCTTTTACCAAAAAGCAATAATTAACTTACTGAATAAATTATTACTGTCTCGTTTAAAAGATGTTCCAAACATCTCATTGTTACTTAAGTGAAACTCCGCTACAAAGTATTTCACTAATTTCATTAATTTTGGAGCACATTAAAATTTTACATCTATCTTATCTTAATGAAATATATAGAATTTTTCTTTCAAACGACAATTAATTTATTACAAACTTTTAATTTATGTTATTATCTTGATTGGAAAGATTACACCAGTTAATAATTAGGTCAAATGAATAAAAGATGCTGCTTTCATTTAATGAAAAAAAAAAGAAAAATCCTATTTGTAATTTTAATGTAATTCGAGAAAGTCTCCTTGCGTATTAGTTCATGTCAAACTTTTAATTTATCCTAATCTGTATACTTAATTTTGATCAAAAAGAGAAAAGTGGCACATAATCAAATCAAGCTAATAAAAGTTATATGTTTTTAACAAAAAGAAATAATTAACTTGCTGAATAAATTATTGCTGCCTCGTTTAAAAGCTGTTCCAAACATATCGATACTTAAGTGAAACTCCGCTACAAAGTATTTCACTAATTTCATTAATTTTGGAGCACATTAAAATTTTACATCTATCTTATCTTAATAATTTCCTTTCGCTATAAAATAAAAAGTATTCTGTGTAAAATAACCATTCAATTCAAAACTAGATTAATTTATGTTTTTTTTATACATGTTATTTTTGTCTCTGAAATAGTTTATCGATGTTTTCTTATCGTGCTTAATCCATAATTATTGGAATGTGTAATTCATTTACACTCATCCCATTTGTAATTTTAATGTAATTCGAGAAAGCCTCCTTGAGTAATAAATTATTACTGTCTCGTTTAAAAGATGTTCCAAACATCTCATTGTTACTTAAGTGAAACTCCGCTACAAAGTATTTCACTAATTTCATTAATTTTGGAGCACATTAAAATTTTACATCTATCTTATCTTAATAATTTCCTTTCGCTATAAAATAAAAAAGTATTCTGGGTAAAATAACCATTCAATTCAAAACTAGATTAATTTATCTTTTTTTATTAATGTTATTTTTGTCTCTGAAATAGTTTATCGATGTTTTCTTATCGTGCTTAATCCATAATTATTGGAATGCGTAATTCATTTACACTCATCCCATTTGTAATTTTAATGTAATTCGAGGAAGCCTCCTTGAGTAATAAATTATTACTGTCTCGTTTAAAAGATGTTCCAAACATCTCATTGTCACTTAAGTGAAACTCCGCTACAAAGTATTTCACTAATTTCATTAATTTTGGAGCACATTAAAATTTTACATCTATCTTATCTTAATAATTTCCTTTCGCTATAAAATAAAAAGTATTCTGTGTAAAATAACCATTCAATTCAAAACTAGATTAATTTATGTTTTTTTTATACATGTTATTTTTGTCTCTGAAATAGTTTATCGATGTTTTCTTATCGTGCTTAATCCATAATTATTGGAATGTGTAATTCATTTACACTCATCCCATTTGTAATTTTAATGTAATTCGAGAAAGCCTCCTTGAGTAATAAATTATTACTGTCTCGTTTAAAAGATGTTCCAAACATCTCATTGTTACTTAAGTGAAACTCCGCTACAAAGTATTTCACTAATTTCATTAATTTTGGAGCACATTAAAATTTTACATCTATCTTATCTTAATAATTTCCTTTCGCTATAAAATAAAAAAGTATTCTGGGTAAAATAACCATTCAATTCAAAACTAGATTAATTTATCTTTTTTTATTAATGTTATTTTTGTCTCTGAAATAGTTTATCGATGTTTTCTTATCGTGCTTAATCCATAATTATTGGAATGCGTAATTCATTTACACTCATCCCATTTGTAATTTTAATGTAATTCGAGGAAGCCTCCTTGAGTAATAAATTATTACTGTCTCGTTTAAAAGATGTTCCAAACATCTCATTGTCACTTAAGTGAAACTCCGCTACAAAGTATTTCACTAATTTCATTAATTTTGGAGCACATTAAAATTTTACATCTATCTTATCTTAATAATTTCCTTTCGCTATAAAATAAAAAAGTATTCTGGGTAAAATAACCATTCAATTCAAAACTAGATTAATTTATTTTTTTTATACATGTTATTTTTGTCTCTGAAATAGTTTATCGATGTTTTCTTATCGTGCTTAATCCATAATTATTGGAATGTGTAATTCATTTACACTCATCCCATTTGTAATTTTAATGTAATTCGAGAAAGCCTCCTTGAGTAATAAATTATTGCTGCCTCGTTTAAAAGCTGTTCCAAACATATCGATACTTAAGTGAAACTCCGCTACAAAGTATTTCACTAATTTCATTAATTTTGGAGCACATTAAAATTTTACATCTATCTTACCTTAATGAAATATATAGAATTTTTCTTTCAAACGACAATTAATTTATTACAAACTTTTAATGTATGTTATTATCTTGATTGGAAAGATTACACCAGTTTTATGTCAAATGAATAAAAGATGCTGCTTTTATTTAATGAAAAAAATGAAAAATCCTATTTGTAATTTTAATGTAATTCGAGAAAGTCTCCTTGCGTAGTAGTTCATGTCAAACTTTTAATTTATCCTAATCTGTATACTTAATTTTGATCAAAAAGAGAAAAGTGGCACATAATCAAATCAAGCTAATAAAAGTTATATGTTTTTAACAAAAAGAAATAATTAACTTGCTGAATAAATTATTGCTGCCTCGTTTAAAAGCTGTTCCAAACATATCCATACTTAAGTGAAACTCCGCTACAAAGTATTTCACTAATTTCATTAATTTTGGAGCACATTAAAATTTTACATCTATCTTATCTTAATAATTTCCTTTCGCTATAAAATAAAAAGTATTCTGGGTAAAATAACCATTCAATTCAAAACTAGATTAATTTATGTTTTTTTTATACATGTTATTTTTGTCTCTGAAATAGTTTATCGATGTTTTCTTATCGTGCTTAATCCATAATTATTGGAATGTGTAATTCATTTACACTCATCCCATTTGTAATTTTAATGTAATTCGAGAAAGCCTCCTTGAGTAATAAATTATTACTGTCTCGTTTAAAAGATGTTCCAAACATCTCATTGTTACTTAAGTGAAACTCCGCTTCAAAGTATTTCACTAATTTCATTAATTTTGGAGCACATTAAAATTTTACATCTATCTTATCTTAATAATTTCCTTTCGCTATAAAATAAAAAAGTATTCTGGGTAAAATAACCATTCAATTCAAAACTAGATTAATTTATCTTTTTTTATTAATGTTATTTTTGTCTCTGAAATAGTTTATCGATGTTTTCTTATCGTGCTTAATCCATAATTATTGGAATGCGTAATTCATTTACACTCATCCCATTTGTAATTTTAATGTAATTCGAGAAAGCCTCCTTGAGTAATAAATTATTACTGTCTCGTTTAAAAGATGTTCCAAACATCTCATTGTCACTTAAGTGAAACTCCGCTACAAAGTATTTCACTAATTTCATTAATTTTGGAGCACATTAAAATTTTACATCTATCTTATCTTAATAATTTCCTTTCGCTATAAAATAAAAAAGTATTCTGGGTAAAATAACCATTCAATTCAAAACTAGATTAATTTATCTTTTTTTATACATGTTATTTTTATCTTTGAAATAGTTTATCGATGTTTTCTTATCGCGCTTAATCCATAATTATTGGAATGTGTAATTCATTTACACTCATCCTATTTGTAATTTTAATGTAATTCAAGAAAGTCTCCTTACGTAATAAATAATTCATGTCAACCTTTTAATTTATCCTAATCTCTATACTTAATTTTCATCGAAAAGAGAAAAGTGGTGTATAATCAAATCAATCTAATAAAAATTGCATACTTTTACTGAAAGCATCCAAGAAATAACCTAACTTGCTGAATAAATTATTATTGTCCCTTTTTAAAAAATTTCCAAACCTGTCGTTACTTAAGTAAATCTTCGCTGTGAAATATTTCACTAATTTCATTAATTCTGGAGAACATTAAAATTATGCAACATCAATCTTAAAAACCCTTGTTTCGCAGTAAATTGCGTTTGGCTATATTATGAGCGAAGTTTGCTTAATAATTACACTAATTTCGAAGAACAGATATTAGTTATTAAAGTGTCATGAATTATTTAGTTGTTCGAGGGAGATTTTGTATTAAATGTACGCACATGGCAGTGTTCTTTAATAATTAACGTCACTCCGTTATTCTTATGGTAATTAAATCACCCATTTTATTTACTTAATGCGCCTTTCTTTTATTTTTTCTTAAACACCGACTTTGGATTATTTACCACTGAAATTTAAAAAAGTCGAAACTTTTTAAATGAGTTTTTGCAGAAGTTACAAAAAAGTATTGTTAATGTCATCTAATTAATTCATTAGCATTTGTATTGTGTTTCACGCTTTTATATTTTTTGAGTATACTCAAAGAATATCAAAGCCTGAAACACAATACAAATGCTAATTTATAAATTAGTAATTTAAATTAATTATTATTTGTAAGTGTTTTTCTTTTTTTTCAGATTTTTTCTTTTTATTTTTGAATATTGTACATGAGTATGGTTTAAGAGCTAGAGCATTTGAATTTGATATTTGTAGAAGATAAATTTGTAATCAATTAGGTAAAATGCAATTTCTTATCAATCTCTATAAGCTCAAAAATAGTCCAGTCAAATTAGGCAGATTTTGGGTCATTTTGGGACATAATTACGTAAGTTTTCAAACTTGGTGATATTGTTTGGGAGGGTCTACCAATGAACATACTAAAAGTCCTGATGGGTAGGGGGTGAGCGCGAGGGGGGGGGGAGATAAAATAAGGTACCATTTTCCGGTTTTTTGTTAATATCTCGTAAGCTATAACTCCTACGGAAAAATTGTCAATGCAAAAAATAAAGACAATTAAATTCTCTACAAAATAGGTTATATACATTTTTCTCTAGAGTCCATAGGTAACGAGATAATCTCATTCAAAAATGAAGAAATTTGTCAAAAGTCACACCAGCGCCAGAGAGCGGGTCCACGGCACTTACATTACATCTACTTAACCTAAACATAAACGAACATTAATAAATAATAAATGATGTGGTCAGAAGAATGAAAGCCGGAACAATAACTTTATCAAATGACATTTTTTGTTAACATAAAACATACAAAAATGAAAAATGCGTAAAATACAATGATATAGGATTAAACAATATATTCAATATAACAATATATTCAATAAACAATATATTAGTTTAAAAATGCGTAAAATACAATGATATAGGATTAAACAATATATTCAATACAACAATATATTAGTTTAAAAATGCGTAAAATACAATGATATAGGATTAAACAATATATTCAATATAACAATATATTCAATAAACAATATATTAGTTTAAAAATGCGTAAAATACAATGATATAGGATTAAACAATATATTCAATACAACAATATATTAGTTTAAAAATGCGTAAAATACAATGATATAGGATTAAACAATATATTCAATATAACAATATATTCAATAAACAATATATTAGTTTAAAAAATAGTAATTTTTGAAATATCAAACGATCCAATTGCGTTGTACTAGGGTTTATTTAATTACTTCTGCAAAAATATTATACAACCAACCAACCGAAAGCAGCCGGAGAAAAACAAGTCGAAAACGGTTGACTTGCTCTCTTTCGCTGGTGTGACTTTTGACAAATTTCTTGATTTTTGAAAGCGATTATCTCGTTAACTATGGACTCTAGAGAAAAATGTATGTAACCTATTTTGTAGAGAATTTAATTTTCTTTATCTTTTGCATTAGCAATTTTTCCGTAGGTCTTATAGATTATGAGATATTAACAAAAGACCGAAAAATGGTACCTTCTTTTACCTCCCCCCCCCCTCGCGCTCACCCCCCATCCATCAGGACTTTTAGTATGTTCATTAGTAGACCCTCCCAAACAATATCACCAAGTTTGAAAACTTACGTAATTATGTCCAGAAAAAAACCTAATTTGACTGGACTAAAATGGTTACAGAATAAAAAGAAATTTGTATAATTATTTCTTATAATCGAGATAAGCAACAGATTATGCATCCAATTTTAAAATCATGTCATCTCAGAATGATTTATTTCTAAAACTCAAGACCAAAAGATAAAAATGTTCTTTAAAAAAAAAAATCATAATACACATTTTTACAGTTATAGCCTGTTATCTATGTTTTATGATAGATTCAGTTACCTTTTACACTGTATGTTTTTGAACCATTGTAGGTAGGTTTTATACCGTTTATTAAGTAGTGTGATCATTTATTTATGAGTTTATGCAAAAATAGTGAATTTTTCTATGAAAAATGCTTTATCTCGCAGCCTAGTTCAGTAAACTTTCACAGCTAAAATGGTTAACTCAATTAAATATGCATGATAGCATTTCTTTAAAAGTTCGTTATTCGTTTAAATCGATACAATTTCTTGAAAAATCGTACGGAAAATATGGTTTTAAAATTTTTAATTCATTGGTATCAACTACTTTTTTTAAGGTATTCTCACACTGCTATTTGCAAAAGTGATATTTCCTTCTTAATCACAGAAGTTCTGAGATAAATTAATGTGGAAGATTTCTATTTTTTTTTTTTTTTCTTTTAAGTGGTAACTCTGCTGCCCGCGGTTAGCATAGGGAGTACCACTGTTTTAAATGCTCATTTTTGAAAATTATGAAGCACAATTTTTATTTTAAATGAAATTCTAGAATTTTCTTTGAACGACAAATGATTTATTTCAGATTTTCTGTTTATCTTAATCTCTGTGTTTTGTTCTGGTTGCAAAGAGGAAAGCAGTCAATAATCAAATGAATCGAAAAAAAGTTACACTGCTTTTTTGTAAGAAAAATAGTTTTCTGAATAAATTAGTGTATTGCTTAAAAGATGTTTCAGAACTTTAGTTGTATAAGTGAAACTACACTGCAAAAAAAAGTTGTTGATTTTACAGTATGATACTGGTACCCCCAGCTGCCAGTATTATACCGTAAAATTAACAGTAATAAACAGTAAAATAAGCAGTAATATGCTATAACCCATGCACGGTAAAAATTGTGATAAATATTATACATTTGTAAACTATTTAGTATTTCTTTAAGTAAATTCCATGAATTTTTAGATTAAATATTTTAATGAAACATATATAATTTTTCGGATTTTATTTCTTTAATTTATTACAAACTTTCAATTTATGTTATTATCTTGATTGAAAAGATTACACCAGTTAATAATCAGGTCAAATGAATAAAAGATGCTGTTTTTATTTAATGAAAAAAAAATGCTGCATTTAATGAAAAAAAAATAGAACTTGGTGAATAAATTATTAGTAACCCATTTAAAGGAAGTTTCAGAAATTTCGTTATTTAAGTGAAATATCACTGCAAAGTATTTCGTTTATTTCATTAATTCTGGAGAACATTAAAATTTTGCAACATCTATCTTAGTAATTTCACTTCGCTGTAAAAAGAATATTTTTAGTAAAATAACTAATTTATTATGACTAATTTATCTTTTTATACATATGATTTTAGTTTATACTGCAGTTAATGATTTTTTCTTAACTTGCTTAGTCCATAAGTATTGAAACCTGTAATACATTTACACTCATCCTATTTGTAATTTTAATGTAATTCGACGATGTCTGTTTGCGTAATAACTCATGTCAAACTTTTAATTTATCCTAATCTCGATATTTAATTTTGATCGAAAAGAGAAAAGTGGTACATAATCAAATCAATCTTAATAAAAGTTATATGCTTTTACCAAAAAGAAATAATTAACTTGCTGAACAAATGATTATTGCCTCGTTTAAAAGCTATTCCAAACATGTCGTTACTTTATATCCCTAATTTCATTAATTTTGAAGGACATTAAAATTTTGCATCTATCTTAATAATTTCATTTTGCTGTAAAATAAAGAGTATTCTGAGTAAAATAACCATTGAATTTAAAACTAGACTAATTTATCTTTTTATACTTATGATTTTAGTTTCTGCAATAGTTTAACGATCTTTTCTTATCTTGCTTAATCCAAAAGAATCTTGCTAAAAGAATCCTAATCGCTATACTTAATTTTGATCGAAAAGAGAAAAGTGGCACATAATCAAATCAAGTTAATAAAAGTTATATGCTTTTAACAAAAAGAAATAATTAACTTGCTGAATAAATTATTGCTGCCTCGTTTAAAAGCTGTTCCAAACATCTCGTTACTTACGTGAAACTTCGTTACAAAGTATTTCACTAATTTTATTAATTCTGAAGTACATTAAAATTTTGCATCTATCTTAATAATTTCATTTAATTGTAAAATAAATAGTATTCTGAGTAAAATACCCATTCAATTTAAAACTAGGCTAATTTATATTTTTATACTTATGATTTTAGTCTCTGCAATTGTTTAACGATCTTTTCTTATCTTGCTTAATCCAAAAGAATCTAGCTAAAAGAATCCTAATCGCTATACTTAATTTTGATCGAAAAGAGAAAAGTGGCACATAATCAAATCAAGTTAATAAAAGTTATATGCTTTTAACAAAAAGAAATAATTAACTTGCTGAATAAATTATTGCTGCCTCGTTTAAAAGCTGTTCCAAACATCTCGTTACTTACGTGAAACTTCGTTACAAAGTATTTCACTAATTTTATTAATTCTGAAGTACATTAAAATTTTGCATCTATCTTAATAATTTCATTTAATTGTAAAATAAATAGTATTCTGAGTAAAATACCCATTCAATTTAAAACTAGGCTAATTTATATTTTTATACTTATGATTTTAGTCTCTGCAATTGTTTAACGATCTTTTCTTATCTTGCTTTAATCCATAAGTATTAGAATATGTAATACATTTACACTCATCCTACTTGTAATTTTAATATAATTTGAGAAAGTATCCTTGTGTAATATTCAATTCATGTCATACTTTTAATTTATCCTAATGTCTATATTTAATTTTCACCGAAAAGAGAAAAGTGATGCATAATCAAATCAAGCTAAGTTATATGTTTTTACGAAAAATAAATAACCTAAGTTGCTGAATAAATTATTGTTTCTTTTAAAAGATGTTCCAAACATTTTGTTACTTAAGTGAAACTTCGCTGCAAAGTATTTCACTAATTTCATTAGTTTTGGAGAACATTAAAATTATGCAACATCAATCTTAAGTAACTGCATTTTGCTATAAATATCATTTTGTTGCATTATGAGCTAAGCTGGCTTAATAATTACAGTAATTTCGTAGAATAGATATTAGTTATTAAGGAGTCATGAATTATTTAGTTGTTCGAGGGAGATTTTGTATTAAATGTACGTACATGGCAATGCTCTTTAGTAATTAACGTCATTCTATTATTCCTGTGTTGATTAAATCCTTTTTATGTAATGTTTCACATGTCTTTAGCTTTTTGGGGAAATTTTATGTTTAAATCACACACTCCTGATTTTTAAAAAGTTTGAAACTTTAGACAAATTATTCAAAAACTCATAAACAACTTTAAGAATTGTGATGTTTGAAATATATTTACATCCATATTTAAAAAATACTGTATTTTGAAACGATTGCTTTAAGAATTAGCCTCCTAATTTCATATTTTTGAAAGATAAATCTATTAAGTATCTGAAGCATTTTTTTAATTGTTGCCTACAAAATTAGTATAATATAAAAAAATATATGAATTACTTGTGTGTGATTTTTTAGAATGTTATAAATTTTCTATTCAGTTCCTCGTGGTATTGAAAATTGAACGAAAAATATAATTATATTCCATATTTATATTTTTATGTGAAAAAGTGACAATTGTTAAATTTTACATGTTTCATATGCAATCACAGTGTAAAAATTATTTTCTCTTTTCAGGTATGAGTTCGTTACCTATCAACATTTCATAAGTAGTAAGTTTTTTACTACTTTTTTTTTCATTTCAATCATTTGTCACTTTAAAATTTTGTTTATATAATCCGTACAATGTCTTTTATTTATCTGAATTATAGGGGAGATGGGGGATGAATGGGACATTTTCACAAAAATTTTTATTTTAAATATTTTATTTAAGTTATTATCAATATTATATATCACATTTCATATATTAAGTGTTTGACTACATCTTATGCACAATATTTATTCAAGATTATTATTATACAGAAATATATTATGAAATTAAAAAACAATTTCTCTATGTCCCAATCATCCCCACAGCAGGGATGAATGGGACACAAATATTTTCCTCCCTTTATTCAATGTTAAGGACTAATAGCTGAAAAAAATCCCTTCTGGGCAAAAGCTGAGAGATTGTAAATTGTAATATGATCTCCAGAATTATTTGTTAGCCAATCATATTGGACTCATCTCAGCTTTGTCTTAAAAGGCCCATAAACGGAAGAATTCAATGGCTGAAGACGATAACTACAATGAGGATGAAATGTTAAAAGAATAATTAC
Organism: Maratus michaelseni; assembly: GCA_963931845.1. Taxonomy (NCBI): domain Eukaryota; kingdom Metazoa; phylum Arthropoda; class Arachnida; order Araneae; family Salticidae; genus Maratus; species Maratus michaelseni. The sequence goes on along the minus strand of OZ007596.1, from coordinate 207,628,861 downwards.
TATAAATTATTAATTTATCAAACTACATAATATTATTTAGCTAATAAATATATTTTTCAGCATCCTATAGGGATGAATGAGACAATCCCATTCATCCCATTAGAAATGTCCCAATCATCCCCATGATGCATATATTCAATTATCAGCCATTTTGTCTCAAAAATTATTTTGTTACAATGGTTAATATTCATTCATTTTAATTACCAATATTGAGCCTTGAAATAAAAAACTACAACACATCTTAATTGTTTATATTGCATAAGATACTTAAGTAACTTCAAATGTAGAAAAAAATTACTTTTAAGCGGAGTTTTCAGGAAATGACAATTTGAAGGAAACTGGAAACAGCCATGTGGTCTTGCTTTTGGTTCTGAAGCACACTATGATAGTGAAATCTATGAGGATAAGAAGCAACTAAAAAAAAAGTTTATTGCCTGAAATATTGAGAACGTCCCACCCATCCCTTGTCCCATTCATCCCCCATCTCCCCTATATTTTCAAAAATATCTTCATAAAAAATATGCATTCAAGCTTTGGGCAGTTCAATTTAGTATACTGATGAAAGCAGTTTTTATGCAACTTTATTAAAATGCTTTTAATGAACTTAACAGCCAAATCTTTAATTTATAATTTATTTTTATATGAAAATAATTAAATTATAAATTTGAATACAATTCCAAGCATATTCTGATGCAGTGTGTATCTTTTAACTTTTATATATAACTAATATTAATTTTATGTTCAACATAAAACAAAACTTAAGTCTTTTCCGTAAAAATAAGTCTTTTCCGTTGACAGATTTTAGTAGTTTAACGCCAAAGTATGAAATCTTGTGGTAGTACATCTGTTGATTTATTTTTTCTCTGGGCAATCAATTGCCAATTATAGAAAATTCGTCACTAGTTACTTTACTTTTTTGTAGCTTGGTGAGATTAAAAACCATTCGTGAAATTATTTTAAAAGTCACTAAATTTAGCTACTTTTGTCAAACAAATTTCTTTCGAAAGTGCATTTTTTTCCCTATCGATGATGTAAAAATTTAAATTATGCTAGATTTAGAAGTAATGTATGATCGATAAAAGCGAAGGCGATAAGCAAGTCGCTGCTACCATTGTTAAGCTGCGATCACACGTACTATCCTGGCACAGTCAATTTATGAGATTTTTTTCCCTCATAAACAGGTTCTTGAAAAGGGAAAGAGTCGAAAATGCACTTTGTGATAATTTAGCTTTTGTAAGTTTGTCAATCTGGAACTTATCGCTGTTTGTGTTTTCTACGATACATAACTGGAATTCCACAAATCAGTGCGTTCTAAAAATAATTGTTCTCCGTTCTCGGACTTTACACTATTTCAAAATGTTCCGTATGGTTCATCCATTTGCTGGTTCCGTATAGTCTTGAAAATAACCCTAGAAACGTTGCGAAAGACTTCCTAGAAGTAAGCGAAAGGCAGTAGCATACAGTTCAGATCGTACAATAGTACGTGTGTATGAAACTTTGTACTTTTCTACTCTCAAAAATACTCTCAATGCCGTCGCCCCGCTCGGCTTTAAAGGGCTTCAAAGGGCTAGGCTCAATCTCTAAAATATGAGCCTTTAACCTTCCATCTGCTCTCATTACACCTGGATCTGATTTAAAAGGATCAAGTAACTAGAAAAGAAATAAAGTCAGATTCCAGGAAAAACTGTTTTTATTTCGGGCATGACTACACCTGTCAAAGGAAATTTGAGATGCGCCGTGGTATGAGAAACATGGAAAGAATGGAGATGACGTAACGTGACCGCGTGAATCTACTTATCTTACACACACGCACACGCACACACACACACACACACACACACATATATATATATATATATATATATTGAATATGAAAGACTCATGGCCACACAAATAAATAATCTTTAATTTCCAAAAAGAAAAAAGTTGATTTGTGGTTCCATTTAAACGCTACTTTACACAGAGCACGCTGAAAAACGTCGTTTCCAGAAAACCATGTTTAAGTTTTTATTGTAAAACAGGAGCATAAAAAAGTTACTTAATCGTTATATTTTGTAACGTACAGTTAGCCTGCGATTACTAGATTTATACCTACGAAGCAGAGAATTCAGCAAGCGCGCAGCTGTGTCCCGCCGAGTCCGGTAAATACCTGTTTTTCCGTCTGTCCTCGTTCGTTGGCTTTCAAATGACTGTAACATCTTAAATATTTAGCATTTTCACCTAACCGTTCTAGGGGCTTATTCTGCACACTATAAAGATTCAAAAACTGTAAAAAAAAAAAAAATCTTTTATTATTATTATTATTATTATTATTATTATTATTATGAACGGTAACCTATTTTCAATAGTGACCTTATTTGTCTACAGTCTTGAGACATTTCATCATGAAAGACATTAAATTGCTTATTAGTGATTTAATTATATTTTTGAGACAGGCATTACGATAAAGAATGTCTGGAAAAAACGTTATTACAAAAGCAACTTGAAGCAGCGGTTTAATGTGGTTTTAAAGTGATTTCGTAAAAATTTTCATTCAATTTATGAATTAGTTTGCTATAAAATTAATTGTTAAGCATATCTCTTGGTTGAAATTTATTTAAAATGAGCTATGAAACACAGAATTGCGAAAACGAAAGTAGTTGTTTTTTAAGAAATAGAGATAATAGTGTTAGGAAACAAACTACTGGAAAAAAAATTAAAAATATGTTAACTTAAATTATTTAGAAATAGTGGGGGGGGGGGGGGCGGGATACAATAATATAAAAGGCAAATAGAATTTAAAAACTTTCCATATTAAAATAACTCAAATTGATTTTCAGTCAAATGTCATAAATTGACAAACTAAAGACATATATTTAAGAAATAGTATTGAATTTCTTATTACTTACCCATCATACGTAGTATAGGGTAAGTCTTGTAATCGTTTTGAAAATCGAAAAAAAAATTTTCACTGATTTACACGTTTCAGACACTGGAGATTCCGAAAAACATATTTTTAGAAAAAAAAAATTGCCGTCCGTGTGTCTGTCTGTGTGTCTGTAAACGCTCTATTCTCGAACAAATTGAGAGAGAGACTTGAAATTTGGTATGTACTTAGTACGTAATAATAGGAAGAAGCTTATTGAATTTCAGTAACCTCGATTATCCGGAACTATTTTTTCAGACTCTCGAAATATTCGTTCTGATAAAAGGTATATAAAAATTTTCGAAATTGTTTATTTTAAAGAGTGAATATAAAAGAGAATAATAAAACATAAATTTTGCATCAAGAATGAAGTCGATCGTATAATTAGTTGCCTAGATATTTGTAATCCTATTTTCTACACTCTTCGATTTTTCATGACCCTGTATTTCATTCCAATTTCAATTCAAAGATACATTTTAATTGGAAATGAGACGCTTAATCCGACGCAGTAAACCGTTAGTTAATAGGATTATCAATTTTGGGGTTATAAGGATGTTTCGTTTACGCAATTCAGTAACAGAGCATTTAAAGCGAGGCTAACGAAAAAGACAGGCTACCGCGGTTCATTCCACTTATCTTTTTTACAGACCGCTAGAGTGACGTGATGCTCTTTTTGTACACTTGTATTGGTGGATTCGAGCATCACGTGACTCCCGCGGTCTGTAAAAAAAGATACGCGTAAAGTACCGCGGTAGCCTTTCTTTTTCGTTAAGGCTACCGCGGTGCATTCAACTTATCTTTTTTTACAGACTGCCAGAGTGACGTAATGCTCTTTTCGTACACCTGCATTGGTGCATTCGAGCATCACGTGACACCGGCGGTCTGTAAAAAAAGATACGCGTAAAGCACCGCGGTAGCATTTCCTTTTTCGTTAGCCTCGGATTTAAAGTTTATGACGTCATCGAGCCACGATTTTATTCGAATTGTAATGCATTTTATAAATAATTTACACATCTTTTATTTTCATATTTCATATTATGCATATCCATGATGGGTAAGTATTACGGTGGCCCCGAACGACTAGTTTGAATTTACTATAGTTTTGTTTATAGTTTTCTTTGGAAAACTTGAATCTTGACTATCTCGAAACTTGCATTTTTTTAGTTACCAATGCGTACACTCGACACTTTCATTTTTAAACATTTTTAACCTATTGAAGACTTTTTCCCTTCATACTTTCTTTCTATGTAAGCGTAATTAAACAACTCAGTGATGAGTAAGTAACTTTAATAGCTTGCTTTATAATTTTCGTGGTAGTAGTATTCCCTAAACAAGAATTGAAACTAAAAAAGTTTTTATTCTGTCCATGCTTTATTCACCAAAGTGCCTCTTTCCTTCGAAAGTTTGTTCGCATTCAAAAAAATAAAATAAAATAAAATAAATCACATGGTTCGACCAACGCTTAACGTATTCACTTCCTGACCAAAAATACAAAGAGAGTTTACTTTGCATCCAGTCATGTTTTATTCATAGTAATGTCCTCTTCCGTTGAAAGTTTTCTTTTTGTTTCTTTTCTTTTTCTTTCTTTTTTCTTTTTTTTATTCCTTTTGAACAGTCAAGCAGTTTTCAAATCCTTTAAATTATCTGTTTTGTTCCTTAAAATAAAAACTATTTGTAACAGACATTATATATTAAAAAAAAGATATATCTACTTTTTATCGAATTTCAGTCATTCTCTCATATTTTTTTTAATTATATTGTATGTAATTACGAAATAAAATCAACTCTCTAGGTAAATTTTAGTAAATTCATAGTTACATGTAATAACTTCTTTAACCAGTGTAACGTTGTTATAACTTTAAATAAATCCAGAAACATTTTAATGTTTCTGGATTCTTCCAGAAATATTTCAATGTTTCTGACAGTGATATTATATAACAAAAATCCATGAATTATTATTTTTTTTTATTGAATTTCTGCTGTTTCATTAATATTTTAAAATCACATTGTATTTGTGAAATCATTGCTCTAAACTCGGTAGAAAAATTTCATAACTTGTTTTTTCTGAATAATGTCGTAACAATTTTATAAAATACTGAAACTTTTCAATGTTCTTGACAATGACATTATATACCAAAACCTATACATTATTTCTTTAATTGAATTTAAATTGTTTCCTTAACATTTGTAAATCTATCATATTTAAATATGAAATCTAAAACACTTCAGCGTTTTCAACAATGACATTATATAACAAACGCGTATGTATTATTTTTTTTAATTTGAATTTCTATTGTTTCCTTAACATTTGTAAATCTATCATATTTAAATATGAAATCTAAAACACTTCAGCGTTTTCAACAATGACATTATATAACAAACGCGTATGTATTATTTTTTTTAATTTGAATTTCTATTGTTTCCTTAACATTTGTAAATCTATCATATTTAAATATGAAATCTAAAACACTTCAGCGTTTTCAACAATGACATTATATAACAAACGCGTATGTATTATTTTTTTTAATTTGAATTTCTATTGTTTCCTTAACATTTGTAAATCTATCATATTTAAATATGAAATCTAAAACACTTCAGCGTTTTCAACAATGACATTATATAACAAACGCGTATGTATTATTTTTTTTAATTTGAATTTCTATTGTTTCCTTAACATTTGTAAATCTATCATATTTAAATATGAAATCTAAAACACTTCAGCGTTTTCAACAATGACATTATATAACAAACGCGTATGTATTATTTTTTTTAATTTGAATTTCTATTGTTTCCTTAACATTTGTAAATCTATCATATTTAAATATGAAATCTAAAACACTTCAGCGTTTTCAACAATGACATTATATAACAAACGCGTATGTATTATTTTTTTTTAATTTGAATTTCTATTGTTTCCTTAACATTTGTAAATCTATCATATTTAAATATGAAATCTAAAACACTTCAGCGTTTTCAACAATGACATTATATAACAAACGCGTATGTATTATTTTTTTTAATTTGAATTTCTATTGTTTCCTTAACATTTGTAAATCTATCATATTTAAATATGAAATCTAAAACACTTCAGCGTTTTCAACAATGACATTATATAACAAACGCGTATGTATTATTTTTTTTAATTTGAATTTCTATTGTTTCCTTAACATTTGTAAATCTATCATATTTAAATATGAAATCTAAAACACTTCAGCGTTTTCAACAATGACATTATATAACAAACGCGTATGTATTATTTTTTTTAATTTGAATTTCTATTGTTTCCTTAACATTTGTAAATCTATCATATTTAAATATGAAATCTAAAACACTTCAGCGTTTTCAACAATGACATTATATAACAAACGCGTATGTATTATTTTTTTTTAATTTGAATTTCTATTGTTTCCTTAACATTTGTAAATCTATCATATTTAAATATGAAATCTAAAACACTTCAGCGTTTTCAACAATGACATTATATAACAAACGCGTATGTATTATTTTTTTTAATTTGAATTTCTATTGTTTCCTTAACATTTGTAAATCTATCATATTTAAATATGAAATCTAAAACACTTCAGCGTTTTCAACAATGACATTATATAACAAACGCGTATGTATTATTTTTTTTAATTTGAATTTAAATTGTTTCCTTAACATTTGTAAATCTATCATATTTAAATATGAAATCTAAAACACTTCAGCGTTTTCAACAATGACATTATATAACAAACGCGTATGTATTATTTTTTTTAATTTGAATTTCTATTGTTTCCTTAACATTTGTAAATCTATCATATATGAAATCTGAAACACTTCAGCGTTTTTGACTATGACATTGTATAAGAAAAGTGATATATTATTTTTTTAATCGAATTGCTATTTTCTTTCTTTAATATATTTGAAGGGCTCGGTTGTACACATTGGTAGCTGACAGTTTTGAATTATTTTCTGATTCTCATACAAAATTTGCTTATATGCATCCTGACAACCTCTTAAAACTACAATATTCATTTTTTTTTTGCTCCATATATGCTATAATAATCAAAGATTAATTTTATATTTGACTTTTCATAACGAAATCTTTTTGCATTTAAGTCCAATAAAATAACAGCTATCAGACGAAAAATGTTGTGCATGAATTAACTGAAGGTCCAGTCTTAACAAATCAAGTGTTTTCGAGGAAGCAATTACAATAGTTTTCTTTGTAGTTTTCTTTAGAAAACTTGAATCTTGACTATCTCGAAACTTTCATTTTGCTAGTTACCAATGCTTACGCTCGAAATTTTCATTTTTAAAGCCTGCTGTATGTAATTGCAAAGTCATTGCTCTTAAAACTAGTTAAGTTAACTTTTAATAACCTGTTTAACTAGTCGCTTAATAACGTCGTAACAATTTTATAAAACTAGAAACACTTCACTCTTTTTGACAACGCCAAAAAACAAAATGATACATTATCTTTAAACGAATTGATATTGTTTCTTTAATATTGGCTATCATATAGTATGTAAATATAAAATCATTATTCTCTAAACTCACTAAATAACTTGTAATAGCTTTTCGTAGTAGCTTTAAATAACTTCTTAAACTAATCGCTATATAACATTGTACTAATTTTATAAATTCCAGAAACGTTCCAGAGTTTCTGACAATGGCGTTATATAACATATGCGATACACTACATTTTTTATCGAACTACTATTGTTTCTTTAATAATTTTAAATCATATTGTATGTAAATGTAAAATCATTACTTTCTAAACTAGCTAGGTAAATTTAATAACATGTTTAATTAGTTTCGGAATAATGTCGTAACAGTTTTATAAAATTCTAGAATCTTTCAATGTTCTTGACAACGACATTATATGACAAAGGCGATACATTATTTTATTAATCGAATTTCTATTGTTTCCCTAACATTTGTAAATCTATCATATATAAATATGAAATATGAAACACTTCCGCGTTTCCGACAATGACACTATATAACAAAAGCGTTACATTATTTTTTTTAATTGAATTTCTATTGTTTCCTTACAATTTGTAAGTCTATCATATATAAATATGGAACGCTATGTGTAAAACTCCACACATCCGCGTTTTCGACAATGACATTATATAACAAAAGCGTTGCATTATTTTTTTTTATTGAATTTTTATTGTTTCCTTACAATTTGTAAATCTATTGTATATACATATGGAATCTGAAATACCTCAGAGTTTTCGACAGTGACATTATACAAGGTAAGTCAAAATGATTGCCCTGGTTACAAATGACAATGATCGGTATAAACTCTCTAAACACGTCGTAGAAAGAAGCGCAAAGTTTTTTTTTTTTTTTTTTTTTTTTTTTTGCATACTTTGTAACTGTTCCATGAGGCTTTTTAAGTCATAACAAAACATTGATGAAATCGACCAATCAATCAATCAATCCATTTTGCGCCAGATATTGTGAATAATGTTTGTATAGACACTCATGTCAGTGTATTTTCTAAGTGCACTTTCAGTTGGATCACTTTTATAGGCAAAGAAAGTCATAGAAAGAAGCTCAAAGTTGTGTTTGCATACTTCATAACTGTTCCATGTGGCTCCTTTAAGACATACACAAAACATTCATGAAATCGACCAATCAATCAATCCATTTTGCGCCAGATATTGTGAATAATGTTTGTATAGACACTCATGTCAGTGTATTTTCTAAGTGCACTTTCAGTTGGATCACTTTTATAGGCAAAGAAAGCCTTAGAAAGAAGCTCAAAGTTTTGTTTGAATACTTCATAACTGTTCCATGAGGCTTTTTTAAGTCATACACAAAACATTCATGAAATCGACCAATCAATCAATCCATTTTGCGCCAGATATTGTGAATAATGTTTGTATAGACACTCATGTCAGTGTATTTTCTAAGTGCACTTTCAGTTGGATCACTTTTATAGGCAAAGAAGGAATATCTCCATAAACAGGAGTCATGCACAATGTCTGGTGAAAAATGGACTATCACTTTGATATTTTCTGTGTGACTAAAATACGCCACATAGATCAACTATGAAGTGTGCAAAGAAAACGTTGTCCTTTTTCTGTAACATACTTAAGGCGTTCTTTCAATTATTTTTTACAATTAAGTTATTGTCATTTTAAATCTGGCCAATCATTTTGATTACCCTGTATAAGGAAAGCAATACATTATTTCATTAATCGAATTGCTATTTTTTTCCGTAATATTTGTGTGCAAGAAAGCCATAGAAAGAAGCTCAAAGTTTTGTTTGAATACTTCATAACTGTTCCATGAGGCTTTTTTAAGTCATACACAAAATATTCGTGAAATCGACCAATCAATCAATCAATCCATTTTGCGCCAGATATTGTGAATAATGTTTGTATAGACACTCATGTCAGTGTATTTTCTATATGCACTTTCAGTTGGATCACTTTTATAGGCAAAGAAGGAATATCTCCATAAACAGGAGTCATGCACAATGTCTGGTGAAAAATGGACTATCACTTTGATATTTTCTGTGTGACTAAAATACGCCACATAGATCAACTATGAAGTGTGCAAAGAAAACGTTGTCCTTTTTCTGTAACATACTTAAGGCGTTCTTTCAATAATTTTTTACAATTAAGTTATTGTCATTTTAAATCTGGCCAATCATTTTGATTACCCTGTATAAGAAAAGCAATACATTATTTCATTAATCGAATTGCTATTTTTTTCCGTAATATTTGAAGGGCTGAGGTGTACACATTGGTAGCTGACAGTTTTGAATTATTTTCTGATTTTCATACAAAAATTGCTTATCTGCATCCTGACAACCTTTTAAAAACACAAGGTTTATTTTTGTTCTCGAGATATGCAATAGTAATCAAACATAAATTTTAGATAGAAATTTTCGCAGCGAAAACTTTTTGCAGGTAAGTACGATAAAATAAAATTTTATCAGACAAAAAATGTTACGCATGAGTTAACTGAAGGTCCTCTCTTAACAAATCAGCTGTTTTAGAAAAAAAAATCACAGACGTTTTGTTTTTAGTTTTCTTTAGAAAATTTGAATGTTGACTATCTCGAAACATATGCATTTTGTTAATTATCAATGTTTACACTAAGGCCTTTCATTTTTAAAATCTACTGTCTATAACTGTGAAATCATTGCTCTCGAAACTCACTAGTTAACTTTTAATAACTTGTTTAACTAGTCTCTACGTAAAGTCGTAACAATTTTATAAAACTCTAGAAACACTTCATTGTTTTTCATAAGGCCATATAACAAAATGAACATTACCTTTAATCAAATTGCTAGTTTTATATATATATATATATATATATATATATATATAATCATACCGTATGTAAATATGAAATCATTGTTCTGGAAACTTCTTAAACTAGTCGCTAAATAATCATCGTACAAACTTTATAGATTCCAGAAATACGTCTCAGTTTCTGACGATGTAGTTATGTAACAAAAGTTATGCACTATTTCTGATAGAATTGCTACTGTTTCCTTAATATTTTTAAATCCTATCGCATGTAAATATGAAATCATTGTTCTCGAAATTCGCTAAATAACTTTTAATAATTTTCGCAGTAACTTTAAATAACTTCTTAGGCTAATCGCTAAATATCATCATACCAACTTCATACATTCCAGAAACACGTCAGAATTTCTGACAATGACGTTATGTAACAAAAGTGATGCACTATTTTTGATCGAATTGTTGTTGTTTCCTTAATATTTTAAAATCATATCATATGAAAATATGAAATAATTGTTCTCGAAACTCGCTAAATAACTTTTTCGTAGTAACTTTAAATGACTTCCTAAAATAGTCGCTAAATAACATCGTGTCATTTTATAAATTCTAGAAAAACAGTTCAGAAATACTGATTGTGACGTTATGTAACAAAACGATACATTTATGTTTTGATCGAATTGCTGTTGTTTCCTTAATATTTTTAAATCTTATTTTATGTAATATGAAATCATTGCTCTCGAAATTTTCTAGATAACTTTTAATAGTTCATTTAACTAGTTGCTGAATAAAATAGTAACAATTTTTTCAAACTCCAGAAAAATTTTAATGTTTCTTAGAATGACATAATACAAGGTGCTCACTCTTATCGTTGTTCAATAGCTCATTCTTAAGTCATTAATTTTAAAGCTATAGTTCCAATTGCAAAAATATTTCAAATGTTACTCTTCATTATATAAAAAGCCATTTACGTCAAAAGTATTATTTTTGTAAAAGTTACAAAATTTAATTTTTTAAAGATGCCCACCGCTTCTATAAGTTATATTTTGAAAAGCTTTCACCATGTTTTAAAAAGTAATGCAATAAAAATCCCATTTTTATGACCGAAATTTACCGATAAATCTTACTATGAAGCTTATGATTTGATTCTTCAGTGTTTTCTGGTACTAAATATGCATTTTCCTGTTTTTATGCTGTAACAGCTTGTAAAGGTAATTTTTCCTGACTTCGTTTGATTGGTAGTACAAAAAGTAAAAGACAAATTTAATTTTGATAAAGCTTGTTACATTGTAAAAAAAAGTGAATAAAAAAAGAAAACTGCCCAGTTAAACTGAGGTCAATAAGCTCACAGGCTATTCACACTAATTATATGTTATACTCTTAATTCAAAGAATTTGAAATAAGCCCACGAAAAATAAAGAAATCTACAATATATTAAGGGGGAATCCTCCCCCCGCCGTTTCCGCCCCCTTATAATTAACCAATGAACCCCAAAACTAATCAGGGAAGCGCCTTATTACAATGAACCTATATACAAAATTTGAAGAAAATCGGACAATTCTGCATAAAAAACCCATTTATCTAAATTAAGGGAGGCGGATTAGCCCCCCGTTACCCCCTTTATACTTAACCAATGAATCCCCAAAACTAATTAGGGAAGCGCCTTATTACAATGAACATACATACAAAATTTAAGAAAATCGAATAATTCTGGATGAAAAGCCCATTTATCTAAATTAAAGGGGGGTTAGCCCCTCGTCCCCCCCTTTATACTTAACCAATGAACCCCCAAAACTAATCAGGGAAGCGCCTTATCACAATGAACCTATAAACAAAATTTGAAGCAAAACGGTTATTTCTATCAAGAGTTATCGCGTTACGTACATACATACATACATACGTACGTACATACAGAACCGGCGGGCACATTAGCTCTCAGGCTTTGATAACCTGTGAGCTAAAAAGTTTCCAGCACAAACGGAGGAGAGTTATAGGAGAAACGCTTAAGAAAATTCTGTGTAATCTCGTAGATACTTCAGACACTTTTAGTCAGTGACTAATCAGAAATGTCAGAAGCTAGTAAGTTTCTGCAATTAACAGAAATGTTTTCTTTTCCGAAACTTACGGTCAACAAAGGGACCCCTGTTATTTCCTAATTGTTTTCTTAAACCTCGGAGGCCTATTCTTTTCTTATATTTCTCACTGGTTCTACTCCAGGTTGCAATTGAATGTTCATTTTCAATTTATCCATACGTAATGAAAACAAAGAACTACAGAACCTTAGACATCTGCACAGTCGTGATGTCTGGCATCAAAAGTTTAAACTATTAAGTTAGAAGTCACCTTCACGATCATTGCTGATGGGTATTTAGGCAATCTGAACTTAATAAGCAATAAAATAGAAAATAGGCCATCACGTTTGTAACGGCTTCTGCTTAACGGGATATACGTTCTGCTATATCAAGAAAACTTTCTGCAATTTTTTACTGTGTAAAATCTATATTTTTTAAATTACATTTTTTACTGCGAAATCATAGCCTGATGCCCATTGGCCGTGGTCCTGGGCCTTCAAATTTGTTATGCCATTTTCTTAAATTTTTTTTTCTTTCATTTGTTTTTGACCTAATGTTCATTATAAGCAATATTTTATACTTTTAGAGTAGGATGACGTTAAAGACAAAATATATATTTATTGAAATAGATATTTATATATTCTTACATGTTTTCTAAGATGCCGAAAATGCTTGAATTTTTTGTGGTAGTACTGGAAGCTGGCCACGAATGAATACCAGTCCCTCGGTTTCTTTTTTGGTTTGATTTGATAGGGTCCTGTGCACACTTGAGGCATTCACGTGGGATACTTCTGAATCGGCTAATCAAGGATTCATCACCAACATACGATTTGAAAAAAATTTCTTATACTCTATAAGCTTGTTTTATTCATTGTGTTTTATAACACATTAGCAGACCCGCCCGGTGTTGCCTGGGCCCGGCTCAAGTCTGACGAGAAAAAATAAACTTGGGCCCGTCCCCAAGAGAGGAAATCTCCCCGAGACCCACTCAGGATATGAACTCGCAAAAAAAGAAAAAAAAATACCCTGAACATTTTGATCGAGCACTTACAAATCGTAAAACAATAATCACTATAGAAGGGATCTTCCGTTAATACGCAACATCGCATAAATAATTTATTTCGTTAAAACGCGCAATCGTATAATAACTTTTTAAAGATGCACTTAAAAATGTCTTCGCAAAAAAAAAAAAAAAAAAAAAAAAGACTGTGCCAAAATAAATTATTTCGTTAAAACACTCAGTCATTAAAAACATGAAATCAAAAAAATATATAATTATATAATAAACAGAAATTTCTTTGTAAAAAAATAAATAATTAAAAATTACATCATAAATGGTCCTAACTCTAACCAACGCCCTAACGCATTTCAAAGTTCGTTCCCATTTCAAGAATTTTTTCCAGTGAGGCAGGACTGCTCGGGGAAGCTTTCTTCCTTCATTTAGCGGACGCGGCAAAAACTTACCCTAAACTATGTATATTTTAAAAATTCATGAGAAAAAAATCTATTTCATAGTTTTTGAATTTCTGTTTCATAAAGGATTCCCGAAGGTTTCCTCCATACATGGATATGAAATTTATCTTTGGATAACAAAGAATAGATACCGAGACAATTTGACACATTTTTTAAGTCACTTTTTGGCACTCTTTTTTATTTTAAAAGAGTGCCAAAAAGTGACTTAAAAAATGTGTAAAATTCAAAATTCGATGTACGAACACCGAATAAAGGTTATTGAAAAGAGGACAAAATTTACTATATTGGGCTAAAAGATTGAAATCTCAAAAATTGCCGCAAAACGCAAAAAACGCTAAAAATCGTATAAAAAACTAAATAGCAAAAAATCCAAAATCTTAACCTCGGATACATTCGGACCAGTCTTTGTCTATCTGGGACTAAATGGGAAGGCGTCTAAGTGCGATAGATTTCTCTAGCCATCGCCAACAAACAAACACAGACACACACACACATAATATAATAAGTCCTAAAGTAAAGTGTTCGTTCCAAAATGTATGAAAAAAATTTAAAAAATATTAAACTATACCTTCCTCTTTTATTTTATCTTTCCTTTTCAATTTTTTTTTTCGAGATTGAACGAATGAAAATCTCAAAACATGCCATTTTCCCATCTTTTTCGTACTATTATCGTTTTGTAAAGCTGTCGAGATATGTTGCAACTTTATCTGAAAGGAAACAGCCTTTCTTGACAGTTCAGTGCAATTTCTACTTAAGGCAACAAAAGTTGAATCGACTTTTTTTTTTTTTTTTTAAATATCTGTGCCCTACTTTCATCTGAAGTGATATTTCGCTATTTTCAAACATAGACGTTTTTCTGATTATTTTGCAGGAGTCGATATTTCTGTTATTTTTCAGTTTCTATTTACTATTTCTCTTTTGTATTTGAAAAAGTTTACCATTTCCTTTAGAAGTTCTGAGAATGTAAATAATCTCCGTATGATAGTTTTTTTAAAAACTGCCATTTATTTTAGAGGAAATTTCAGTTATCCAAATACGTTTGAAGTATTTTTTCCGAAAAAATACTTCAAAGGATAATCGAACTATATAAAGATTGTATAATGTATCATAACTATTATTTTTTGTTTGGCTTAAGTAAACATGTAGTGTAGATTATCAATAAAAAAAATCTCTATTATATTTTTCAAATGCGTAAAATTTTTTGGTAGTTTTTTTAAACGTCAAAGATTATTTGCGGAAAAGTGTTGAAGTTATTTCAATAAAAATAATAACACTTAACTATAAAAGATCTTTACTGGAGAGACTTATGAAAATGTTTTTAGAAAGTTTTGCGATAAAACAAATTAAATTTATGAAATTTTCTGCAAATTTGGAATAATTTTATCCATATTAGGTGCTATTATATTGTTATATTTACACAATAAAATTTCTTTTTGAACCTGAACTTACTCTTTATAGTATTTAATTTTTAAAGAAAAATCGTATTACAAAGGAATTAGCTATATGTTCAATTATAAGTAACTATATACATTTGAAGATTACCTCGTCGATACATATAATGTCGTATTATTCTATGTTACGTAATATTACAATATTTCTACCACAATAATATAAAGAAAATTCAACAAGAAAAATCTTAATAATAAAAAAAAAGAGTCCAATCACTGATTTATGCTTAACAATGAACGGCAAAGCTATACTATGCCAGAGGTTAGCTAACCTATGTCTGTGGCGGGCGCGCAAAACAATTTCTGTTGCCCGCGAAAAATTTAAATTTTGTAATTGTCCTACAGATAAAATTAATTTTTCTTTTTGTTATAATGAAAAAAATTTTGCTCAACATGTACAGAATATCGCAAATAATGCAATTATTTTTGCATAAATTAACACATTAGAAAATTTTCTTTTTCAATGATATGCAACAGTTTCGACATGTAACTAACTATTGCCTTTCTATGTGAATTTCATAAAACAGTCACATCGATAAAATATTAAGTGACACCAATTTCCCTGTGTAGATTACTAAAAATAATACTAATAATGAAATATGAATCAGATATCAAGCATTCTCTATCGAATGCACAACAGCAAAAATCTCATTATTAAAATATTAATATACAAGGTGTCCATAAATTATTGTTGGGATTTCCTTACTTCATAACTTTTGATTTAAGAACCTGACGAAAAATATTATTACATATTCGTAAATTGCAACTCAAAAAGTTTTTTTTTAATGGCGCAAACAATGTTCATGTTATTAATCAAATAAGGATAACAATCAAACTAATGTAAATGCCCGTCCTGTGACAGTAGGCAGGGCCAGATCATCACAGGGGCACATGGGGCATGTCATTTTACTACAAGGGTCATATTTTCAAAAACAAAATCTGTATAATCAGTATATAACTGAGAAAAACAACTGTACGAAGTCTCATAACTTTATCTTTCAAAGGTTAATCGCTCTCACCACAATTTTTTAACAGAATTTTTCTAATATTTAAATAGCAGAAATTGCAGATACCTCGTTTAATAGCAGGGTTTGTAATACTTTTCTGCATTTAAATAACGCGAAAAATTCTATTAAAAAATTGGTAAAAGCGTACGAACCTTGTTTCACATAAATTTTGATAAATCAATTTAAATATGACGAATCTTGAAAAATACATTCTAAGATAAAGTATATTTTAAGTAGTCTTTAGACAATCACAGACAGTACAGCGTAAAAAAAAATAATAATAATTTTTTTTTATCTAATTAAGATATTTCCACGCGGTTTGCGTCGTTTTGTTCTAAAAACTCTAAACACGCCAAAATAAATAAATAAATAAAATAAGCCAAAAAAATTGTAAATTTTCGAGATTTTTGTGTTTTGGATCACCTTAATGTAAAGTCACTCTCTTAGATCCACATTTGGAAATCAAAGATTTACTAGATTTTAGAATTATTCGTATTTTAGATTAAAACCTTTTTTAAATAATTCATTAAAAAGTAAAATTGCATGTATATGAAGAAACTTGTCATTTTAAAAAATAAGAAATTATTCAACCTAAAGAATAAAATAGTCTTTGAATTATGGATTGAAAAGTAATAATTTTATTTTAAATCCTCCTGCTTATGTAAGCTCCTCTTATTTCCGTGTGTCCAAGCTTCGAATGCATTCAATTTAGCTGAACAAATATACCTAAGAGAGAAGGTGGTACTTTGGGGTACCGTATGTTTCAAGAATCTAAATGCAAATGAACAGTATAGTACCCATGGGTAGGAATAGATTAAATAAAAAGAAAACTGCCCAGTTACACTCACGGCATTGGGCTCACAGGCTATAAGACTATTAAGACTAGCTATTAAGACAGGCTATTAAGACTATTGAGCTCACAGGCTCTAATTGTATATTATACACTTATTTCAAAGAATTTGAAATAAGCCCCTCGAAAAATAAATAAATCGACAATATATTAAGGGGGGGGGGGTCACCCCCCCGTTATCCCTCTCATAGTTAACTAATGAACGCCTTAAACTAATCAGGGAAGCCTCTAATTACAATGAATATATATACAAAATTTGAAGAAAATCGGATAATTATGCATGAAAAACCCATTTATCTAAATTAAGGGGGGGTTAGCCTTTCCCCCTTCATACTTAACCAATGAACCCCCAAAACTATTCACAGAAGCGCATTATCAAAATGAACCTATATACAAATTTTGAAGAAAATCGGATAATTCTGCATGAAAAACTCATTTATCTAAATTAAGGGGGATTACCCCCCCCTGTTCCCCCCTTTTATACTTAACCAATGAACCCCCAAAACTAATCAGGGAAGCGCCTTATCACAATGAACCTATAAACAAAGTTTGAAGTAAAACGGTTATTTCTATCAAGAGTTACTGCGTTACGTACATACGTACATACATACAGAACGGGCGGGCACATTATCTCTCAGGCTTTGATAGCCTGTCAGCTAAAAAAGCAATCTACTCCTGAGTGCAATATGAAATTCATGCGATGAACAGGTTAGAATTTGTATCACCTTCTTTGTTTTGACAACGTTGCTGTAACTTTATTCTGCTGATTTATTTTCTTAATATAAAGCAGATGAAATTGCCAAACTTTTTTGAACATTGACACCTTCTAGAATTTTTCAACTGCTTATCGTCCCCCACTAGTTTACTAATTTATAAACCATATTAATAAGCAAAAACCTGTCCGTGAATACCGGGATATTTTTTTTATAAATATACACTGCAAAAAAAAAAAAAAAAAAAAAATTGTTAATTTTACAGTATAATACTAGCACTCCTGCTGCCAGTATTATACCGTATTACTGCTTATTTTACTGTTAGTTTTACGGTATAATACTGGCAACTGGAATGCCAGTATTATACTGTAAATTAACTTTTTTTTTTTTTTTTTTTTTTTGCAGTGTATACCACTAACCAGGTCCCTACCTGCCGGGCATGAGTGCCTAGCTTGACGAGTTAGTACCTGGAAGCGGGGCGATATTAGCCTGATCACAGCATGTCTGTGATCTACCTGACAATAGCCTTGATGGCATCGCTGCAGTGTTCTCTAGTAGTTTGCTACAGTTTTCTTTGTTTGCCGGTTCATGGTTTCGATTTAACTTTGTTGAATTGACAGATTTTAAAAAAAAAAAAGCAAAAATTAAAAAATAGAAAGAAATTGGTCCCGTAATTTAGAACATTGATCAGGTGAGGAGATCTTATTTTATGCTTATTCACCTGACTAGGCACCCCCAGAGGTAGAATTCATAGGGAACTTGGAGGAGTTTACACCTATGACGGATTCTAAATGATGCACCAGGCGCCATTAGCGTACATAGCGAGTATCGGGATATTAAAGAACGACTGAAAATTTTCTGAAACATCACCCCCCTCCAATTTTAGCTACGAACCACCACTGGATACGCGTAACGGAATTTATAACATCGGGATATATATATATATATATATAGATATTTTGTTGTTGTTGTTATCCTCGCTATTTAAACAAAGAACATAAACACTGCAAGGAAGTAAACAAACAATGAATCCGTCATTGCTATATTCTGAGAGGAGGCTTCGGAGTCAACATGCGAATAAACGATCTCGAGATCGTGAAAGTGCAATAAACGGATACAGATATCACGCTCTAATACACAGAGTAAAAGCGTCATCTTCCCTAGAAAAATGGGAGGCAGTAGTTGAATCGAAAGTAAAACGTCTGGAAATGACAAATTATGACCCACGAGACATACATAAAAAAGGAACACAATATGCAAGTGATGGAAAGTAGGTCAGAGATGAAAAATAAGTATTGATTCCCGAGATAGAACTTGAGAGAAAAACGATATTAGAGAAGCGGCTGCATGCTGATAACTTACCATCTTTCTTGGCCAGGGAAGTAAAAGGTAATAATAGAAAATGTATGGGATATAAAAACGATATAAATTCTGCACAAGGATAGGAATAATATATATTGGAAACTTCATTATCAGAAATTATGTATTCCGACGACACAATGGAGAAAAGAAGGAAAAGTCTTATAAAAATTAGGCTGGTTAATATTTATTTAAGTCGAGACAATAAGATGCAAGGAAGAATAGAAATTCAAATAAATATCAATTTATAGCAGAGTTACGATTTTTCGACTCTTGAAGAAATCACTAATTAAAAATGAAGGAAAACGATGGATGTGCGTTAATGAAGCGTTCCAGCTTTGTTTTATTTTATTTTATTTTTATTTTTATTTTTTTTATAGAAGGTGTGTATAAGTTACAATAGAAACATTAGGGTGCAAGCACGTGAGAAAAATTCATGTTTTTAAATTCAGAGTCGATGCTAGTTTATTATTATTGTTTGTTGTAGTCGTTGTTTTTACCAAAGGATCCAGCCCGGACTTCCCGGTGTACAGAACGTGTGTGAAAATAATTTTGTTTATTTGAAGGCTATAATCGATTTTTTACATTTATTATATATTTTTTAAATTGCCCCCTAACAACAACAAAAACCATTTTTATATGAGAAATATCAATTATGTATTCAAATAAAGTTTCGAAATGTATTATAAACGATACTTTTGTATTAGCCGTGTGTCAGAGGTTAATAGACGAAGTAATCATCAAAGATTTTGCTAACATTGCAATAGTCACTATTAAATTCACACATCCTTTTCATTTTAATAGTGCAATAAGAGACATGTAAAGGCCGGTTAATACAGCCCAGAGTCTGTATTTAAAGAACGAAACAGAAAAAAAGGTTTTCTTCTACGCTCCTTCCTTTCCATTACTCAGTAGTAAATCTTACTTCATATGACTCCCTTTGGTCTTTCACTTTTTCAAGACCTCAGAATATTCCTTTGCATTTTCTTGGGTGGGTGTATGAAAGAGAGGGAGTGGGGTGCTTAAAGGTTGTAATTCTGCCTTGTAAAAATGATAAATTACTCTTGTAATTTATAAACTCATCAGATGTAGATTTTGTCGCACTCAACTATCCAAACATTTGAAGGATTCGGCAATCAGCATTTTTTGAACATTCCGG
The DNA here is from genome assembly GCA_963931845.1 of Maratus michaelseni. Lineage (NCBI taxonomy): Eukaryota > Metazoa > Arthropoda > Arachnida > Araneae > Salticidae > Maratus > Maratus michaelseni. The sequence goes on along the minus strand of OZ007596.1, from coordinate 207,608,622 downwards.
TTTATTCGGCCTTTACAGTATTTCTATTCTTTCTTTCTTTCTTTCATTTTTTTAAGATATATAATTTTAAGCTTCATTATAAAACTTACCTTTCTAAATTATGTACTAATCTAAACTATGTAACTATTAATTCTAAATTATGTACTAATCTAAACTATGTAACTATTAATTCTAAATTATGCTTGTTATTAATTTTTATGAATTAAGTCATAAAAAAAACTTTTTTGTGCATTTCAAAGAATCAGTGATGAGAAGGGAGAGAGAGGAGTGGTAAATATTTTTCACTGGTGACTAGGATTTTTTTGCTGGCTACCAAATTTTATCAAATTTGTAAAGCACTGGGTATAACACATTTTTAAGTTAAGTTATTTAACATTAAATAAATGCAGTATTCTAAAAACAGCAAATAGATCAAGTCATTTATCTCTTGCCACTGAAAGATGTGAGTGACACGAAATAGTTTCACTGTCATTTTCTAATGTCGCCGAAGTTAAACGGCCATGATTTTTTTTTTCTTTTTTCGAAAATTCAATTAAGTTAGCTTTTTGACTGTCATTAGGCGCTGCACTGTACCCCTTCTACGGATTCCCTCCTCAACATCCTCCCCATCTGGCGCCTTCAATAATCCAACCATTTTCTTTCTCTGGTTCATCTATAATGCATTAGTTGCGGATATGCGTCGTCGTAGTTCACTGCAGAGGGATTAAACCAAATGACCCTTTGAATAACGATCCGAAGGCGCATTTAGAAGGAATCTAAATAGTTGTAGTTGATAGATGATGCGTTCGATTGCAGTTTGATTTAGTCTCTGCTAAGGAATCGGGATTTTTTGGGGTTTATTTTTTTTTCCCCCCAAACGACTCTCTTCAATGTTTGCAATTTATATTTATTTGTGCACCTTTACATGTACTAGAGCAGTTCTGCCCATTCGAATGTTTCCTGTTACTAGCTATTTTTTAAATTAAAAACCTATTTTAAAGGATGCTTTCTTTAAAACCAATAATATTTGAATGTTTATTTTAAATTGTTACGAGTGATCGTTATTTAGTGTTATTAATTTGTTATTTAGCGATTAAGGTTTCTGGCCCCTTCACCAACAAAACTTTTGAGATAGGCTCTGTCTCTGTAAAATGTAATTTTAAATTTACTATGATTCATGTTATCTCTGCTAATTTTTTTACATAAGAGTTCCTGAATCGTAGAGGACTTGCGCCATGAGATGTATGTGTTTGTGCATAAAACACATAATAAGAAACTTGTAAGGGATAAGACTACCACTACTCAGGGCCTGATTGCCGCAGGCGCAAACTTCTACCAATATTTCAGAATAGTAATTTTCGCCTTATTTATGGGGGTAAAGTTTGCATTTATGAAAGACAACGATTGCTATTTTTTAAAAAAACTAGGGGGCTCTGCCCCCTACGAGCTGCGCTCGCCAACCCCGTTCTGACACCGCATGATTTAAAAACACTCTGATTTGATCATCTCTAAAACGATTACGGAAGATTGTATTATAATTAAACAACCAGTGGCGATCTGCTGTAACAGGGTTTCCATTCATTTTCCTTTGACTGAGGGATTTTAAGGTCGAATCAACTGCTGTTGAAACAGATTACAACTGTAACTGTCACCAAAATATATGATTTAGCGCCAAACGTGCATAATCGTGGCGTCGCGTCACTTTCAGTTGACATCAGATGCGTTACACGAGTTAGTTTTTTCATCGGGGAATTTTTAATTCAACGCTTATTTGTCTTTTGATACTTCTCCATTACCCCGTCAATCAATTTTCATTTAAAAAAAAAAAAAAAAAAAAAAACTATCGTTAAACTGTAACACCAAATAAACAAATAGAAGAATTTTGACATTGGAAAGGAAATATTATTTACGCTGTTTTAAAATTTGCAATAATGGGTAAAAGATATGTCGAAATAAATTGATCTCTCATGAAAATATAATAATTAATTGAAATTGTTTGGAAATATTGTTTTTTTTTATCATTTTAAATGTGACGTGAATTTCCCTAGTTACTCGTATTTCTCTTTGTAATATTCACGCGCAAGTATATTTTTATTAGGTCATTTTCTACATTTATTGCTTTTAACACGTGATCATTTAAATATTATTAGCCACACACAGGGTGGCTTATTCTTTCAATCTCTATCATTTTTCATGTTTATGAAAAGTCACAGCAATTCATCGTTGCCACAGATTAATCTCGGAAAATGAAACATTTGAAGTTACTTAAAAAATTAATAACTCGAAAAGTATTTGTCATAAAATTGTTTTACAAACTGCGTTAGAATGGTAAAAAATTGTATTTTTCTTGATATAAATTTCAAATCTAATGATTATGTCGTTTTTCAAATATTAGATTTCAAAAATTACAAAACTTCACAATGGAGTACCGTAGCGAAACTTTTACACGTAAAAAGATAATGATAAAGGCATTGTGGCTCGACGTGTATCGTGTATACTGGCCATAGCATGAGTAACGAATTATTGTAAACTTATTATTCTGTTAAAATATAAAAGTGAATTATGTATATACATTTTTAAAAAATAAAGAAAAACATTTTATCACAAACATCAACAAAATTTTTTCTTCTATTTATTCCCTTATTCCAAAGATATCGTTTTATCGTCTGCTGCCATAGCAACATGATTTAAATTTCATTTAAAAAAATTGCTCAGTGGTAGAAAAATATTTTCTAAATCGAATGGTTATTGAACATGAACAACTCAACACTTTAACAGGGGAATTTTTATTTGTTATTTAGATATTTTAAAATTGTTTGTTGTCATTGCGTTTTTATTCTGAGTTACAGCTAGTTTATTTATTTTTTAAATAAAAGCCGTGTGTGACAATCTATATTCTGCCTTATAGCAGAATTTTCCCCTCTTGTTTTAAAGTTTTATTTCTGTTTTTAATAGTCTCGTGTAAATACATTTCTTAATTGAAAGGGAATCTTATTACGTGCGCTATTTTACAAATTGGCAACGGTTCAAATAATGGAATTTATGAAATATGAAATAAATCTTCGTCAAAATAATGAAAATTTTGAATAAAAAATTGGCAACGGTTCAAATAATGGAATTTATGAAATATGAAATAAATCTTCGTTAAAATAATGAAAATTTTGAATAAAAAATTGAAATATAACCTGAAAAAATTACTCAAATTAAAAAAGTGATTGCAGTCTGCACTCCGCAAACTTGTCAACTATATCCTTACAAATTATGGTTAAATTCCTGCGGATAGTTTTCGTTCCTATAAAACTTTTTTCAAAAAACTGTTTTGACGAACTTTGATTTTAAATATCTCTTAAAATAATTCTTCGATTTAAAAACTGTTTGCGTGTTCAGCGTGTTTATCGAACATTTCTTTATAAAACTACCAATTTTTAAAATTTTACATGCAATAGTTTTCTAGATATTAGTCCAGAAAGACTTCAAGGCACAAAATCTTAATTGACAGCGGCGGCAGCGGTGGTTACTTTTTTTTAATATAGAGAGATAATAAGGAATTTAGCCTCTGTGGTAATAAGGTTCTACGCTCTACCACTAATACAGAGAAATAATAATGTTGCATGTTTTCAGTCAGGCATTATGGTGTCCTTCATTGTTTGCAACTAGCTGAGGTGCGCCCCTGTTTACTGAAATGTTGGACAGGCCTGTACTAGAGTCTTGCATCGGGTCAACCCGACCCGACCTGTGGTTCGTGTCGGGTAGGCGCTAATGTTAAACCAGCTGAGGTGCGCCCCTGTTTACTAAAGGGTTGGACAGGCCTGTACTAAAGTCTCAACCCGACCCGCGGTTCGTGTCGGGTAGACGCTAATGTTAAACCAATAGCAGAGTGCTTTACAAATTTCTCACTTCCATTTCCATATGTTTAAAAGATTTTTTTTTTCTTTTGCATTGAATATCTCTGATTGATTTCTATCTTTTTACTCTTTCAAATTTGTGGAGGTGGTCTCATTTTGTAAAATTTATCTATATCTCGAAAACTAATTATTGGAATGGGTTATACACTTACATATCAATTTTTTTTTTTTTTTTTTACAATTGTAGTTTGTTTTATGTGAAGATTAATGTAGATCATAATTCATAATTTTTTAATATGAATTTATAATTGATTGTCACATTTCAAAATAATTTTGTAAATTTAAAAAAATGCCCGAAATATTTTTGGGTCTATGCATTGTATCTCTTAAAAAGGGTGGATCAATTAGATGATTATTTGGGAAGATATAATTTAAAGTTTGTCACGTGAATTAATATTACCATCCTCAAACTTTGAACTCGTCTAACTCTACGAAGATCTGAGAAAAAGTAAGCAATCAATGCCTTTTTCCGGGCTACCTTGATTCAAAGAAGTAAAAATTGGTATCTAAAATTCGTGTTACCATTGGAAAGTTCCAACTCAGTTCAATTTTCAATATGTAGATGATACCTATTTCTAAAATTATGTTCAAATTCGAAAAGTAGACACAATTCCCAGTCGAATGTTACGCCTCTTTTTACATCAATATGGCGATTAAAAAGTATGGGGATGTTCTCTCTCTTTTTGTTAACGACTGTACAATATCACGATTTATCACCCCCCCCTCCTCCCCCCCAAAAAAAAAAGCCGTTCCGACATGACATGGTAAGAATAAATTCCCGGCCCGGCGAAAATTTACTAAAATAAAGAAAAAAAAAGAATAGCCCTAAACTCCGACTATTATGAAAAAAAATTGGCACGAGTTTGTATAAACATCGCCTAAAACATACTATCCCTTATCCCCCCCCCCCCTAAAAAAAAAAAAAAAAAAAAAAAAAAGAAAAACATAATTCTGAGTGCGCCAATGTGTATGTCATACGAGCTTTTTCAAAAGATGATACCGTTCTAGAAAGTAATATCTTCCAGAAATTCCAGCATAATCCTAAGTGCGCTAATGTGTTATGTCAAACGGGCTTTTTCAAAAGATAATACCGTTCTGGAAAGTAATATTACCAATTTTGCAAAATAAAAAATAAAAAATATATAAATATCTTCCAGAATTTCCAGCACAATCCTAAGTGCGCTAATGTGTATGTCAAACGGGCTTTTTCAAAAGATGGTTGCATTGTGGAAAGTAATATTACCAATTTTGTAGATTTAAAAAAAATTCAAAATATGTTCCAGAATTTCCGACATAATCCTGTATTCGCCAATGTATACGTCATACGAGCTTTTTCAAAAGATGATTGCGTTGTGGAAAGTAATATTACCAATTTTGCAAATTAAAAAAAAATCAAAATATCTTCCAGAATTTCCAGCATAATCCTAAGTGCGCTAATGTGTATGTCATACGGGCTTTTTTCAAAAGATGGTTGCATTGTGGGAAGTAATATTACCAATTTTGTAGATTTAAAAAAAAAAAATCAAAATATCTTCCAGAATTTCCAGCATAATCCTAAGTGCGCTAATGTATATGTCATACGAGCTTTTTCAAAAGATGATTGCGTTGTGGAAAGTAATATTACCAATTTTGCAAATTAAAAAAAAAAATCAAAATATCTCCCAGAATTTCCAGCATAATCCTAAGTGCGCTAATGTGTATATCATACGGGCTTTTTCAAAAGATGGTTGCATTGTGGAAAGTAATATTACCAATTTTGTAGATTTAAAAAAAAATTAAAAATATGTTCCAGAATTTCCGACATAATCCTGTGTTCGCCAATGTATATGGGTCATACGAGCTTTTTCAAAAGATGATTGCGTTGTGGAAAGTAATATTACCAATTTTGCAAATTAAAAAAAAAAAAAATCAAAATATCTTCCAGAATTTCGAGCATAATCCTAAGTGCGCTAATGTGTATGTCATACGGGCTTTTTCAAAAGATGGTTGAATTGTGGAAAGTAATATTACCAATTTTGTAGATTTAAAAAAAAAATTAAAAATATGTTCCAGAATTTCCGATATAATCCTGTGTTCGCCAATGTATATGTCATACGAGCTTTTTCAAAAGATGATTGCGGTGTGGAAAGTAACATTACCAATTTTGCAAATTAAAAAAAAAAAATCAAAATATCTCCCAGAATTTCCAGCATAATCCTAAGTGCGCTAATCTGTATATCATACGGGCTTTTTCGAAAGATGGTTGCATTGTGGAAAGTAATATTACCAATTTTGTAGATTTAAAGAAAAATTAAAAATATGTTCCAGAATTTCCGACATAATCCTGTGTTCGCCAATGTATATGGGTCATACGAGCTTTTTCAAAAGATGATTGCGTTGTGGAAAGTAATATTACCAATTTTGCAAATTAAAAAAAAAAAAAAATCAAAATATCTTCCAGAATTTCGAGCATAATCCTAAGTGCGCTAATGTGTATGTCATACGGGCTTTTTCAAAAGATGGTTGAATTGTGGAAAGTAATATTACCAATTTTGTAGATTTAAAAAAAAAATTAAAAATATGTTCCAGAATTTCCGACATAATCCTGTGTTCGCCAATGTATATGTCATACGAGCTTTTTCAAACGATGATTGCGTTGTGGAAAGTAATATTACCAATTTTTCAAATTAAAAAAAAAAAAATCAAAATATCTTCAAGAATTTCCAGCATAATCCTAAGTGCGCTAATGTGTATGTCATATGGGCTTTTTCAAAAGATGGTTGCATTGTGGAAAGTAATATTACCAATTTTGTAGATTTAAAAAAAAAATTAAAAATATGTTCCAGAATTTCTGACATAATCCTGTGTTCGCCAATGTATATGGTCATACGAGCTTTTTCAAAAGATGATTGCGTTGTGGAAAGTAATATTACCAATTTTGCAAATAAAAAAATAAATAAATAAATAAATAAAAATCAAAATATCTTTCAGAATTTTCGAATAGTTACTTTCAGATAAAAATTATGAAAACATTTAAAATTAATCATAATTTATTACTGAAATAGGCGTAAATTAAATGTATGGCGTATTTTAAATGTTTTCATGTTTTTAATTTGTATACGAAGATGAATTTAATGTTCCAACATTAGAAATTTTTTTCTATATATTTAATTTAGTTACTTTCACTTTATTTAATCACGGAATGTCTGTCGTTAAATAAAGCAAACATTACTATTAGAAATTTCTGGTAGAAAAATGAGCTAAATTGGCAACATTGTTGGGAATGGGAGAGGATAACTAGTTTGAAAGGGAAGGACCTCGCAAAACTTTTTGCACCTGATCTCGCTTTTGCTAAAGACGGCTCTGCTTACAGTGCTTTTTCAGGCATCACTTAACAAACACTGAAAACACACAAAATAGTCCAGTGGACAACTCATATAGATTAAAAAAATTATCTTTCCTAGAATAGGGAGAGAACACCCTTCATAAACTCTTTACACCGCCCCTGACCGCATAAGTTTTTACTGAATTATTAGAGATTACAATTATAAATTCGTAGATTTTCAATAATATTAATCTTTTGGTAAACGAAAAGCAATTGCATTACGTATACTCTCATAAGAATTGGATTTAAATTTTTGCTGAATCATACATTTAAATTGTTTGTTGTCTTATTTTGCTAAATTTTTAATTGTTCTTTAACTATTATTATGTAGTATTTATTTTTATTGCGCTTAACGCCTACGCGACGAGTGGCACGTATGAGTTCCGTATTGGTTGCTGAGAATCCTTTAATTTGAATGCCGTCCTAAAATAATTGTGTTCGTATTATTAGTATTAATTTAGTATGTATAGTAAAATTCAATTATATATTGGTTGCAGAGAATCCTTTAATTTGAATGCCGCAGTTTACGAAGTAATCCTTGCATTATCTAATCACAGAATTTCAGATATTCAATAAGGCGAAAATTACTATTGGAAAATAATGGTTACCAAATATTAAAAGAAGTATACGGGACTCTCGACGCGGAGGGGTTAATAAATAATGCTCGTTTATAACGAGCCTATGTTATGCGAGAACCTCAATTTAAAGAGCAAACGAGTACAATTTACTTGATATAATGTTGTAAATCGTAATTTTGTTGCTTCGAATAAATATTGCAATACTCGTTTATAACGAGCCTAGTTAAGCGAGAACCTCAATTTAAAGAGCAAAAGAGTACAATTTACTTTATAGAATGTTGTAAATCGTAATTTTGTTGCTTCTATCGAATGTGTTTTTCACATTTTCTGGATATTTAGGATTTAACAAAGCAATTAAAAAATAACTTTAAAAAAGTGCATAAAACAAAATGAAATGAAATGAAAATTTATAAAGAACCTTAACACTTTTCTGATGTGTAATATAAAGCAAAAACATTTCCGTAAGTAACGCCGACGACGCATATCGACTGTGGCTACGACCTGAAAACACAATTTTATCGCAATTTTTTTAAGTTCTGAACATCGCACAGTTTAAATTTTCACACCGTCGGTCGGGGGTAAAAAAGTGTACTTTCTATTACAACTCCTCTGAAAACCGTATTTCAATTTACACGGTACAAGAATCTAGTCCACGTATATCTTCAAAGAATGCTTCTAATTATTCGATTCCATAATTATTTCCCTTCACATTTCACCTAATTCAGACCAAACACTTACTTTTATTATAATATTATCATTTTTATATTTTTACATAACTATACTTTTCCGAAACTTCTCGAACCAGCCCCACCCACGTTATGCGGAAAGTCACAGCTGTCAAAAATACAACACACGGTCTTTTAAAAATATTGCGGACATGTACTGCATTCTGCAGGTACTCTGTGATGTATTATATATAGCTATAGCTATATAAATCGGCCGCTTCATAGAATACCTTGAAGGTCATCAGTATTGATTCTTGGGCTATGTGTGCCGCTGCTAAAAGAATGTGTCATACGCTTGAAAGGATTTGAATTATTTATTAGATGAACGCCTTACATTATTTCAGAAAATATTTTCTGTGGATGTAAATTTCTTAAAATAGATTTTAAATGCTAAAGCTATCTTGTATAAATATTTTTGTATAAATTTTGCGTTTTCATGTGTACAAAACATGCAAAATTACCATAATATGGAATTTGTATGAAAATTTGTACAGAAAAAAAAAAATCATAAATGTTGCGTTTTCGTAGAAATTTTACGTGTAAATTTTTATCTAAATAATTTCTGAACGTCATTTAAGATAAAAGATCTAAGCTGTTTATTTTTTCTACAGAAAGCTTTAAGCAGATTATTATTATTTTTTTTTTTTTTTTTATGTCTACAATAGGCGTTTTCTGACTTAAAGGAGGTTACCGTTCATTAAAAAAAAAAAAAGAAACAGAAAGAAAGAAAAAAAGAAAGAAAGAAAAGAAAGAAAAAAAAGAAAAAATTATTCTTTTTCTTTAGATTTTTTAAATCTTTATACTGTGTAGAATAAGCCTTAAGAACGATTAGATGAAATTCGAAATATTTAAAAAATTATAGTGAATTGAGTGGCTGAAAAACAGGTATACGGCACGCGGTGGCACACAGTCGCATGCGTGCTGAATTCTTTGCTTCGTAGGTGTAAATCCAAATATCGCAGACTAACTGTAAATTACAAAATATAACGATTAATGAATACAAAGGATATGAATTATCACTTTACTACACAGCGTGCAACCAACAGAGTGAAAAAATGGCCGGACCGGGCATCGAACCCGGAACCTTTAGTATTACGCACCAACACTCTACTATTTAGAGCTATCCAGACGACATCCAGTCTAGCATTTTAACACTCTTATATGGCAAGGCTACAAATCTGCAGCACTAGATGGAACGTCAGTCATTGGGTTGGGCTGGGTTGATTATTGACGGCCAATTATCTACACTTGGGATATAGGCCCGGGGGGAGTGCCCTTCGTAGGGGTCTTTCTAAGGGAACCTAACCCGTATTTACGCATGGATAAATCCACGGCTCGAAGAAAACCACGAAAACTCCGAACGATTAGGCCGACGGGCGCGATTCGTCAGTCATGAGCACACAACTTTAGTGGCACACATGAGACAAACTAAACCCAGTATCGGTGCCTATTTATACTAATTAAAACTAATATTTGTTTTGAAAAATTGATAGCTGCACTTCACATAAATTCATCAGATATATTAAGGATTTACATTTTTAGCAAACTGCCTACCATTCTTTTTTTTTTCTTTTTTCTTTCTTTTTCAATGAACCTATACGTTTTTTCTAGTTGAATATATCATTTTTAATATTTTCTAACTTATTAAAATAAAATGACAATCATATGTACAAATGTATTTCAGTTTATTGTGTAAATACTTCTTAAAATGTGTCTAAAATTACAACAATTTACTGCCGGTATATAGATAGAAAAAAAATTTCCACCTTTTTTTCTATTTCTCGCTTTTATACCTGATATGTATTATAATATGTTATGTATGCATGTATGTAATATATGTTACCAGAGAATTGTATATCAGTTAAAAAATACCACAGAATGGGAACATATTTTCAAAATGTTTTCATATCTCAAAATAGGTATTTAACTCAAAATCGCCTTCAGTAAACAAGATAAATGAAGAATTAAGCATCTTTCCAATTATCTGGGGAAGTTTTAAAAAAAACATAAATGTTTATGACATCTGTCGGTTTCATTAAAAGCAAAAATGACATATCTGTAAATTAACAATGAAATATCATGAATCCACGCGCCCGTTAACGAAGAGAAAAGAAAAAAAAACTTCCTTCTACTTGATTCTATCTGCTTCAGATATGTAATTCTAAATTGATAAAATCTCGGATTTCATTGTTCGAAATATATCACTTCCTGAAAAGTCTCGCGATAAAGTGATAATGAGTGATTCTTTTTACATGTCAGAAACAATTATGCAAAAGAGATCTAACGCGTCAAAGGTGAAAGGGAAAAAAAATAAGTGTAAGATAACAATAAAGGAAGCAATAATATTCTGAATTTAACATTCTGAATAAATGAATTTTACTACTTTTATCATGTAAATTTGATATTGCCTGAATCAAAATAGTGATTCTAACCTTGCTCGATTCAGATGTTCTTTTTTTTTAACATATCTTATTAATTAAGAACAAGTGGGTAAGTGTGATCGAAGATCGCACAAAGGGTTTCGTTTAATATTCCTTTCAAAACACTTTATCCTTTCTTTAATAAATTCAAATAAATATAATTTAGCAACAACAACAAAAAAAGTCATAGTAAGTTACATAGTAAGTAAAAATTTACCGGTCTATTTTTCCGTTTTTTCGAAAATCTAAACCAGCCAGATAGCGGGCGAAACCCGCTATTATATTCTGTCATAATAATATCTGTCATACGGACTAAATGCGATATTTAAAAAATATATAATTTCAAAATTAAACATGTTGCACGCCTTCAAAATGTTAAAATATGCGAATATTTCCATAATCGGGTTTTTATCATGATTCAATACATTCCTCAAACTCATATATTTACTATTCTCTATTATTCATATTGATATTCGCTTTGTATTATTCTCAAACATTTGAAAAATTTGTTAGACTTCCAATAGGACGTCAGATTTTCTTTTTAATTCTCTAATGACGTGATATTAATCTGCTTTGTATACATCCACATACTCATACTCCTTGTATTATTAAGAAATCTTAGACATTTTCCGTTTCATTTACCACTATGACGTCAATCAATTTTATTTCATATTTATCTTTTTTTCAATGGGTGAAACTTTTTATTTCATTTTCATTTTTCACGTGAAAATCGTCTGATAGAAAATTAATTATTGTAGAAAGAATTTCATCGTTGATTTTAAATTTTTGGCATCTGCTATAACGAAAAATGCTTCAATTTAATAGAAAAAGGCTATTAGAATTTTGTTTTTTATCTCTATTTATTAAAATAATACGAATTTTTCAAATTTTAATATTATCAGCTCTTCACAGCTGATATTCTGATTTATACACGAAGTTTCAACTCTGTAAGTTACATAGTTTTCGAGAATGGCTCTGTGACAGACAGACAACGGAGCGGGAGCAATAGGGTTTCGTGAAATGAACGAAACCCTAAAAAAATGAATGCATGTATTTCCCACATACGCCTTCGAGTATATGACGATTTGCAACCTGAAACAAGCATTACTTATTTGTAAATTTGATATTGCTTGAATCAAAATAGTGATTCTAATTTTGCTCGATTCAGATTTAATTTTTTTTAACATATCTTATTAATTAAGAAAAAAATTGACTGCATGTATTTCCCACATACGCCTTCGAGTATATGACGATTTGCAACCTAAAACAACCATTACTTATGTGTAAATTGGATATTGCGTGAATCAAAACAGTGATTCTAATTTTGCTCTATTCAGATGTTCCTCTTTTCCTTTTTTTAAGCATATCTTATGTATTAAAAATTAACTACATGTATTCCCCCCCCCCCCCCCCCACGCCTTCGAGTATATAACGAATTGCAACCTGAAACAAACATTATTTATTTGCAAAGCTTCGAAAATATTTTAATAACTCTCGAAGTTTTGAAGTTTAAACTAATTCCGGATTTTAATTTTATTTTTCAACACTTCTCACCATAATTGAAAAGTGTTTGTGACTTCGATTTGTCTCTCTGCCGTCTACCCGTCTGGTCATACTCTAACTCTCCTAAATATCCGGATTGCCATTTAATTTTTATATAATATTGAGGTTTACTACAGACTACGGAATGTTCGGCATTGAAAATGAAGTGTGTAGCATTTATAGATCGTTTAGTGACACACAAAAGAATTCCATTACGTTATAGTCTATGGGTAAAAAAATCGTGTGCAGTGCATTTTATGGATGTTGCGATGTTTCAAACATAATGAGATTGATGTGCATCACTGAAGTGGAGTAAAACAGGCTTTTTTGGGAATATAAAATAGTGTTTTTAATTCATTTACAAGTACGCACAAAAGAATTCCATTACACTATGATCTATAGGGTAAAATCATTTATGATGCATTTTAATGATGGTACGATACTTCAAACATAATAAATTAAAAAGGATCACTGGAGTGCAGTACAACATGAATGGGTCTTTACTGATTTATGTGTTATTTTAATTGTTATTTTAATGTCTCATTGCATTATATATAAAGAAATGAGTATTTTTTAATAATTTTCTTTTAGTGTTGGAAAATGTTTCATAGTGTATGCCTGATGCATGATTTTTCGTTCTTTTTCATTAAAATCTATCAAATCTAACACACTTTTGGCAGAGGGAAGTTTTTCTTTTCTTTTCTTTTCAAAGTATTGCTTTATAATATTTCTCCTTTAGTTGCAAAATAAACAAAAAAAAAAAAAAGATCTGTCAAAGTAATGTAATATTAATCTTTAATTAATGTAATATTTATCTTTAATTAATGCAATATTTATCTTAATTGTCCCACTGGTAAAAAAAAAAAAAAAAAAAAAAAAAAAAAAAAAAAGTTTTTTGTCTGTACTTTTGTATTGGTTTCTTTTGATTCTACAGGAAAATGGTGAATGCTATTAACTCATAGTTTACCGTTAAGACAATAAAAATTACCGTGGAGAAAAAGTTCTTTTCTTTTCTTCTCTTTTTGTTTGGGAGAGAAAGAAAGAGAGAGGAGGCTTAAATAGTAACATTTATTTAGTTGCAACAGTGAACGTCACACTTTTTTTCCTGCGTTGAAATATAATGGGCCACAGGTTCAAATACTCAAATAACGAGGTGCCGGTTTGTTCATTACTTCAATTTAATTAAGCATTCTTTCGTGAACAGTTCACAACCAGCAAGGTATCCAGGCAAGATGTGTATGGGTGGCAAACGAGAAAGCTATTATTTACATTGTACACCAGAACAATCAATCAAAATGCCACTAATATAAAAATGAAAACTTTCGCAGACCGCTGCACAGTGGGGCGAAACCCCAGTTCTCTCGAAGCAAAAATTCTGCAAATCATTCCATTGTTTCCAGAGCGATTATATTTAGAAAGTATGCAGTACGTGATAAATTTGTTAGCAGACACTAGCGCTACTTTCCTCTCATGCGGCCGGTGGACAAAACAGAAGTTCGATGCAGGCGCACAATATGCATATTTTGTTCGCGTAATATGAGCGCTACTTATCTCTCCTGCGGCCAGTTGCCATAGCAAAAGTTTGTAGGAAAAAGGATTGCTACTAATAATTCTTAAATTCCATAATCCATTTCACTGACTTTAAATCTGCGTGTGATTTCAATAGAAGATCCACGCTTGATTTAGTTTTTGCACATTCTTAAATGGATTAATATTTGCTAATTTCTCTTTGTGATTTTTCTGGTGTATAATTTTTATTTTCCAACATGCAAAAGTACTATCAGTCGTAGAGGGCGCTTTTTTCAACTTGCGAAATTTCTTCCATTCATCTCCTCAAACTTATTATAATAAGCTTTGATCATTTCTGTTTTCAATGTATTGTTTCAAGAAGAATCTAATGAAACCATCCTCAAGTCGCTATGGCTTGTAGTTTACGAATTATAGCCACTTTTGTGTCGATATTTGATAACTTAAATTCTTGATTATATCAGTGTCCATTCTTATGTATTTTTTTTTCGCAGAATCTAATGGAACCATCCGCTGGTGAATACGATCCACAGGCTATTGAGTTATAACCCTTTTCTGCGCACATTTGACAACCTTAGGGAACTATGGCTATGTTGAAAGGGCTGAAAATCTGGAACTTGGGCTCTAAGCATATATTTATCCAAAAAACATGAATTTCGCCTCAAAACTTGTATAATCCACAATACTATAGTTATAGTCCCATTATATCACAGAAATTGGCCTAAACCGATTTAAAAGAAGTACATAATTAAAAATGAAAGAATATGTTGAATAAAGCAAATAAATAAATGGGAAATTAATTGCAAAGTTTAAAAAAGAGAAAACGTTACATGGTTTAGATATTTTTTTTTTAATGTTTCATGCGTATTTTCGTGTGAGGAATCGAATAACACCAATCCCAGATTGATACGTCTAATCATTCTCGAGATAATACATCTAATCATTTTCTGATTCTAATAGACAAGAGATGACCGCCCCGGGAACACAGCTTTTGTTTTAGAGTATAAGTGCAATCTCGGGGCGAAAGGGTGTGCGAAGGCCACAATTGCAGTTAGTTAGCTGAAATAAATATAGCTGCTTCTTGAATGCATGTAGATGAGAAAAATTGCCCAAGCCATGTCAGAGGCTAATAAAGCTTTAAAAAAAAAAAAAAAAAAAAAAAAAAAAGCTTCGACAATCAATTTTACTCGCTATTTTAAAATAAGAATATTGTAAACCTTAATTCTCCATATAGTAATGCAATATTTGAACAGGTTAATTGTGATTTCTTGTCATACGAGGTAAATGCCCTCAAAGTTACAAAATGTTATCTTTTTAAATAAAGGTACACGAAGAGGAACTAACATTCGGCTGATCAATTGACAAATTTCCAAAAGTTTAAAAAAGCCCATTTTTAGATCCTTCTGTTCGGGCCAAAACAAATTTTTCAGGTAAATTCAAGCAGGGCTTTATTCTTCAACTATTGAAGAACAGAAAACCACTAGAAACGGTGCTTAAATTAAAAAAAAAATCACTTTGGAGTATTTTTGCCGCCTTGGACCCACTCTGCTCTATTTAATTTGGCGAAAGAAAATCAGTTAGACTTTGATATTTACAGCTTTTTAAACTTCTATTAGGCTACCGGAGAGTAGCGTGTAAGCCAATATGCCAAGCTGCACGTTAATAACGAATATTACTGGAACGCATAAATTAAACTAAAAATTTTTAATAGGTGCCCCTGTTATGACCATGTTCCTGATATGCCCATCCTCCTATTATACGTTATCTGCGTCCAAAAAATTCGCTAAATGGCATGAGCATACCGTGAAGGAGCCTTCTAGTGTATCATGTGATTACTTTTTATTCAGCTAGGTTGTAAAATTTGACCCCAATTTCCAATTTTATCTGTTAAGTCTCCCTTTCTTACGCACGTTTTTTAAAGATTTTTTAGGAATACCATCATACTCTGATGAATACCATCATACTCTATCAATTGGTGCTGTCGTTGATGATGTATATTTTACGAGTTGTTCAAAATCAAGCGATTTTTGTGAAAGCTGAACGGTTCCTGATATGGTCATCCAGGTGGCCATATCAAGTGTATCATGCAAGCCTAGGATAAAGGCATTTTTATTTGTTCTAATTGCGATAAGTAATTTTTTTAACCAATTTTTTTAAACTCTAAAATGATTTCACATTTGTTTTCTAAATAAAAACTTAAATTGTAATGTCAATTTTGTAAACAACTTCATTTTTGATGAAAAATCCTACTTCAAATCCAGTTTTGAATAACAAAAAGAATTATTGAGCATCATGTTCATTTATTTTACACTAAAATGATTTACTTTAGCAGAACAGCATTTTTAAATTTATCCTGCTTCAAATCCACTTTTGAATAACAAAAAGAATTATTGAGCATCATGTTCATTTATTTTACACCAAAATGATTTACTTTAGCAGAAAAGCATTTTTAAATTGATCCTGCTTCAAATCCACTTTTGAATAACAAAAAGAATTATT
This sequence comes from Maratus michaelseni, assembly GCA_963931845.1. Classification (NCBI taxonomy): domain Eukaryota; kingdom Metazoa; phylum Arthropoda; class Arachnida; order Araneae; family Salticidae; genus Maratus; species Maratus michaelseni. The sequence continues at coordinate 207,592,083 of OZ007596.1, read as the reverse complement.
GAGCATCATGTTTATTTATTTTACACCAAAATGATTTACTTTAGCAGAAAAGCATTTTTAAATTGATCCTGCTTCAAATCCACTTTTGAATAACAAAAATAATTATTGAGCATCATGTTTATTTATTTTACACCAAAATGATTTACTTTAGCAGAAAAGCATTTTTAAATTGATCCTGCTTCAAATCCACTTTTGAATAACAAAAAGAATTATTGAGTATCATGTTTATTTATTTTACACCAAAATTATTTAATTTAGCTTAACAGAATTTTTAAATTGAAGAAAATCACGATTTGTGAAACATGGAATAATGGTGGCCATATCATGTGCACATGTTCTTGATATGGCCACTTGGTAGACTTTTGAACTAGCAAAAGTATTTTCATGGAGAATACAATATTTTTTATGAAAGTCCATTAACATGAGAACGTTACAAAAAATAAAACGGTTTTGATTTTCCTCAAAATGACGGCAGGGAAAATTCTTAAACTTTAGCATGGCCATATCAGTGGCACCCATTTAGTATGCAAATGATAGAGCCTGGTACTTTTATCAGAAAGAAAATGTCTGAACATAAAGAATCCTATAACGACTGACAAAGTTGATTGCTGACAAAACACTAAGTTACCCCTTTGTTATTTACTTTATGCATTAAAGCTAAAGAGATGAGAAACCCAGTAGAGGTATAATAAAATCGATTGAAACCGCATTACAGAGGATAAAAAGAAGCAACAAAATTCATATTCCATTTTTACTTTCGAATGAAAGCTAGGATAATTAAAGGTTAGATTTAAAAGAAATTACATACGTATTTATTAACTAGGGAAAATTTAATATATGTAATTATATGCGAATCAACATCACAGAGGAAGAAAGGGAGGGGAGAAGTATGCTCGCTCAGGCATGCATGCTATTTTTTTCCCCAGCATCTCTTCTCTATCTAATACTGTATCATGCTACAAAAATCCTCGTCTTTATCAATCATAACAGCGTCCTATTTTGACAGCTAAGCGCTGAAGATGACAGTTCTATTTTTATAAAGACGGGATTTACTGTTTTCTAGGTCTAAGACGGTCTAGTTCATTTAAACTATTTTGAGAACTTTTCTGTGGTGAAAAGAAAATATTTATTGTTAAAAGTAATCTGTCGGCTTAGATCTAATAAGAAAAAACTACAAGTGTTTCGAAAATTCAGATATAGTTTTGTTTTTAAAATGTAATTTGTACATTACACAAATTTGGTGCATGCCGCTGGCAAATTTCGTCTAAGCTTTCATGATAACATTATTTATCTTAGAATCTATTGTAGTAGGTAAAACGAACTGCTTTTGACGTTAAAATGGAAGTTCTGGTCAAATCATACGGACTTTTCCAGGAAAAGTTTTAAAAAATTCCGTCGTCTGGTGCAGAAGTTCCCAAACTATGGGTCGCGGTACGATTGATCAAGTAAACTCTAAAAGGATTTCACATTTTTTTCTAAATAAAAACTTAAATTGTAATGCCAATTACACATGTTCTACCTTCTACAGAAAAACATTTTATCGAACTTGCATACTGCTGTGAGTACGTGATAAACTCTTGAATAAAGCTTTTATCTTGAATAACTCGTGATAAAAGCTTGAATTACCAACCTACTTACCTTCCATTGGACTTCACTTAATAGAATTAATATAAAGTACCTTTTTATGGTTGTTCCTTGAATTTTTCCCGCCAGTGCACATTCATTATTAAATGTACTTTGTGACGTAGTAAAAGGTTTTGATAACTCCATTTTCACATTAATATTACCTATTACTGTTATTGTATGCATGCTCTGTGACAAAGTTAATATTTTTCTTGGTATAAATAATACAAAAGGCTCTATATACGTACTAGAGATGAGACGTGCTCAGCCAGAGCCAGAGCCCGGGCCTGAATACGGTTTCAGCCCGATTTTTATACCAGTTTTCGGGCTCGGGCTCAAAGTAAAAATTTTATTTATTCCCAAATGGAAAAAAAGGGGAAAATACTTGCTGTATGAGAACAAAAATGTATTCAAAGTGTTTTATAATCCGTTAAAAATCAATTTGAAAGGGTATTGAATTGTTATTGATTACACATAAGGAGAAATATTCTATCTGATTCTGAAGCCTTTGCATGGTGAGTCGTGGTAACAACAGAAGCCGTAGGATATCCCTTGTCTATCCTCGCTTTCTGCTTGAAATCCTTTAACAAGAATTACTGGAAAACATAACTCATGTCTTTCTGCGATCGTTGTATAATGATATTTTAAAATAATAAGATTTGTGACTTTTGAATATTTCCGCCAGTGGTTGGGTATAAATAACAAATTTCCTATTTTAAATAGATATTTAGGGACATGAAAAATACGAAATGTTGTAATGAGAAAGCATTTATTATTATTACTTATTTCTGCATGAGAAAAGCTTTTTAAATAAGTAAATTAATCTTGAACAATTTTTAAAAGGTTATTAATAATTTTGTACTTCGTACTTTCGATAACGGGCTCGAACTCTGATAACACAAATATTCGAACTCGGGCTACGAAAAAAAGAGCCCTAACTCACCTCTAATACCTACATATTAGTTAGGACCCAACAGAATATTATATTAAAGAATTTATGGTACCAGAACACTTCTTTGAAGTGTAATGTAACATAAATAATGAAAAATATTTAATGTCCACCGTTCCCCTTAATAGTAATATATTTTCCTCCCTCGAAACTAATATTTTCTAAATAAGAACACCTCTTATAAAATAAAATTGTCCTGAAAGCTGTTCCGCTCTATACACTTTTACTTACGGATAGTACACATTTGAGGGGGTTAGAATTGACAGTGGAGTAAGTCAAAAATTTTGAAAATCGAGATAACCATATTTTCACTGAACGTATATTAATTTTTATTCAATGTGCCAGTCAAATAAGTCATAATTCACTTAGGGAGTCGCTAGAGGACAAAACAAGTTGGACCACTCAATGCAACTATATATATATATATATATTACTCTATCGTACGTGGCACAGAAATCGCGATTATTTGTTAATTGTTTAATGGCAACGCCCGAATGAAACGCATCTCATTGGTTGGTCCTGCCATCTACAGGAATAAAAGCGAAACAAACAATGATTTATTGATTATAGTGCAAATAAATTGTAATTATAATTTGTCAACATTAACAATTAAATAGATATATTTTTATACATTTTCATTTGAAATATTGATTTTTGTAAGCATTTAATACAATAAAAGCAATAAATTTAAAAAGGGATATTTAGTATAAAGGGAAAAGTAAGTGTAATAGTTTTCCCTGACCGTTTCATTTTTTAAACGTAACTGTTATACTTTTGAAATTTTAGCTCTTATTTAATTTTTTTACAAACTTTTAGTATAAATAAATATTATTCAGTCTTTTTTTTATGAATTCCACTCAGGGCCGTAGCTAGGGGGGTGCCAGGGGGGGGCTCAGCTCCCCCTGAAAATTTTTGAGCCCCCTCCACCCCCCACTGGGAAAGTTACCAAGGCCGCCAAATGAAATCCTGTTTTAAAAATCTGTTCAAACTCTGTTCAAAAATTGAACTTAGTTTTAGGGGCTCATTACAGTTTTGCATAAATACTAAATTCTAGTATTTGTTTAAAAACTGCAAATAAGTGCTTCAACAGGTGCACATCCTATCTGCGCATACTCAGAATTAGCAACCTTTTGCTGATGCAAACATTTACTTTTGCATTAGTTATATACTGAAATTTTTCATTTTGCAGCGTTTTCCCTTATTAGCATAAAACAAAGTTTTTCTAATTAGCCAATTTAAATACAATTGGTTTTAGCTTTTGACTAGACACAAAAATAATTTTAAAATGCAAAATACACCCTTGATTATTCTAATGTTTTTCATCATATAATAACATAACTTTAGAATCCTGAAGGGAAGGGAATATTCAGAAAAAAATTAAAAGTTGCAACTCTTTTGAAACAGGTGAAACATCTTTTTATTTACTTTTTGACATCATCACTTATTATTTCACTAGTATAATTATACACTGAAAATTTTCATTCTGCAGCCAGTGATGTAGTAGTAAAAAAACCAGAGGGCATACGCTTTAGGCAGAGGATTTACCCTAAAAAGTATATGCTATAGTGTTTTTGAGAAGAGGGTATACGGTATTCCTTAAAATAATCCAGAAGGCATTACATCCCTGTCTGCAGCTTTTACTTTTCTTAGCATCAAATAAAGTTATTATAAACAATTTAATAAGAAACATAGTGCCTACACTATGAATATGCACTAATTTACCTTTCTATATAATACTTTGATCATATATATCTGTGTTTGTGTGTGCATGTGTCTCAGAGAGAGAAATAGTATGAGCCCCCACCCCCCCCCCTACATTTTCTTGAGCACCCCCTATTGTTTACTTCTAGCTACAGCCCTGAGTCCACTCCACTGCTATATTTTTCAATGACAGTCTACCCGGGCAACGCCGGGCGGGTCAGCTAGTACAACAAGTTTCACAAAATCATTTCTCAAATCGCTAAATTTTGACTTGCTCCACTGTCATTCTAACCCCTTCATTTGTTAAATTCTTTCCAACCGATTATATCGAACAACTTTATTGTCCATCTATCCGGAGTTCTCGCCTTTGTTTTTTCACCTAAACGGATATCGCTTGAAAAGACGACCAAATGCACGCTTTCATGCGTTCAGAGCAGTCAATCACTGCCTGAAAATAGCACATTGCCGAAGGAAAAGAACCTGTTTGGTGTTGTTAAAACAAAGAGGATTGTGTGCGAAGACCGGAGGTGAAATTTGCATGCGTGACCAAATGGTTCGGTACCATTTTTTTATTAAACGAAAGTTTGCGGTATGTTTCTGGTTGTAATTTTTGAGTTCGTGACGTGACGGTTTGCTTGCCCGGTGCAAAGAGCCAGAGGCGAGTCGAATTGTCACGACAAAAGTAATATAGCCAGACGGGAAATGAATGTAACAGGTCATTACTCAAAGTATATCAGTCTGATTATGTAAACATTATTGCTTTAAAGGAGAGATGAGATTTGCCCATTAGTATACTAGGGCAGGAACGGCGAACCTTTTCACATCCGCGTGCCAAATATTTTTAAAAAATGCTAGCTGACCCGCCCGGCAGTGGCCGGGCCCGTGATAATAAATTTAAAAAAAACATCATTTTTTTATTATTTTATATCTCTAACACGATTTTGTATGAAATTATATTTAAAATGAAAAATTCGCGAAAAAATATTGATGTTTAGTGATAAAAGCGCTCATTTTCTTGTTCTTTCACGTAGGGTCGTTTCATAGTTTTAAAATAAAAAGTTCTTTTTGTCCAAACTCTTTGAAATATTTATTGTTTATAAATAAAACTGTTTTACAGCCCGTGTAAAAATTTCGTGAAAAAATATTGTTATCGAGTTGTAAAAGAAATGTTTTCTTCTCGTTTTTTTGTTTGTTTGTTTGTTTTCGCGTCGGCTCCTTTAAGATAGCAATTAAAAAAATACCTCATCTTCCGAACTCTCTGAAATTTCAATCGGTTATAAATATAACTGTATCCAAGCTCTCTTTAAAATTTTGCGAACAATGCATATTTAGTAGTGAAAACATGAGTTCTTAAAAAAAAAAAATCTTTCAACGCAATGGCCATATTACGCCATCCGTTGTCAATCATCGACCCTTTTCAATCCCCCTAGGCTAAACAAGTGAGGGCTAAACACATTTCCCGTTTCTGAGGGCAAAAGTATTGGGTCTTTCCTTAATTAAAAAGTTAAGTTTAATGCATCTTATGACTATAATCTTACATTCTACCACTTCATAATATTTAACTTCAATTCAATTATACAAGAATTTAAATTTAACATTATACCAGGTGAGAAAGACATACCACCAACTGAATATTGTTACCATAAATTTATTACAAACACCAGGTAATTAGATTTAAGAAGGGGCACCAAAATTTAGTACAAGTTAATACACATAATACAAAATATAAGAGAAGGGAGAGAATGGCAAAATAAATTCATTTACTTTTAAATTTTACTTTTAAATAAAATCAAAGGAGGTAACAATATTCTCATATCTTTCACAACCAAAAAAAAAAGGAAAACACCCAATACTTCTAAATCTCAAAAATATAAAGTATTCATAAATGATGACGAATAACAGTGAAAATTACACTAATTTTGAATAACTGAATGGAGACAAACTCTCATATTTGAGAGGATAAAACTCAGAAAATTTGCAAGTTAAATCCAAAATGACATTATTTTATGAATACATTTATACCTTCAAAATTTAGGGACCAAATGAAATCGTATAGTTGAGCACATTACGTATTTTATAAATCATTTGAAAAGCTGTGAATCAAGATGATAGGACACATTTTTAATTACCTAAACAATAATATTTCATTTAATAGGATTCTCTTAATACTTCATAAATTTATTAACTCTCTTTAAAATATATAAAATTTCACAATTAACTTAATTCAGAATAAACAATTTATTTTAAGTGCATCAATAAACTTTAATCTATAAAATTTACTATCATCTGTCTAGCTATTTAGTTCTATTTACATTTGGATATTTAGATTAGGTCTACACATTTCATCTTAAATCCACATTAATTTAAAATTATATTTGTCATATATATATCTCTTACAGAATTAATATTTTTAAAGAAAACATGTGTGATTGAATTTCACTCCATATGAATTCTGTTATCAATTTAAAAAAAACCAATGAAGGTGGACTTTTTCACAGAATAAAAAATATAAGGGCAACAAAGCTAAAAACAAGAAAAGGGGGTTTAATTTACTATTAATTTACAGATTTTAAACTAAAAGTGCAGAAAAGAATTACTTATGAAATAATATTTATAAACACAATTGAATAAAACAATAACAGAGTTCTAAATTCAATTTTTTTACACATGTATTTGCTGTTATTATAATCGAGCAGACTACTATTAAAGTAGAATTTAACATTACCATTTAAAGTTTGATAACTTGAATAAAATCTTTTAAGCTACTGTTATAATACATGAGAAATGTATTTAAATTAATCAGAATAATAGATGCAAATTAATAAGGGAAAAACAGATTCTTGGTTAATTGTGGGTTTATTTACAATTAAACATTTTCATATCAGTACTAGAAAGAATATTATAATTATAGTATGACATTATAGACAAACCAAAATTTACTCACATATATTTTTCTTAGACCACAACAGTTATCTCATCTATAGAGATTTTCATCAGGATGACAGATTAACAATTTTATATCAGATCACCACATTATCGTCGAAGATGGCCTCTACTTCATCGGCAGTCCCCACTTTGCCGAAAGAGAAATTCTTCACCACCTAAAACCGCATCTCACTGGTCACGTACTGCTTTCACATGCAATTCGGGGTTGGTACTTGTAATACCGATGACACTCGTGTCGATGATGTCGAGAGAAATTCTGCTTACACTATCGGGGCCGGTACTTGTAACACCGATGACATTCGTGTTGATAACATCGAAAGAAACTCTGCTTACACTAATTTAGTTTTAATGTATCAGCAGGATTATTAGAAGTATAACATTAATTCCTCCTTCTGCTCTTTAATTCGATCCTCATTCAACACATTCCGAACTTTCATGTACTACCTCGGCTCAAAGTTGAGGAAAGTTCATATCTCCGAAAAACCTCAGTAATGGAGATAGCAACAAATACTTATAGGACCAGCATCCTTTTTAGTTAGCCTCTTCTGTAGTACAAATGCCTTTCTTTTTTGCGCTCATGCTTCGGAGCTCAGGGGTAGCGGGGCGCATTTTCCCGCCAAAAATCCCCCTCGCCCGCTCCAAATTTTTTCGACTCGCACCTACATCATACGTTGTTCTCTGCTTACTGACTGACCTTCTCGTATCACCTTTACTCCTCGAACCTATATGGGGCCTACCCATTATAAAATTAAGGGGAACGGGAGCCTTACGCTTCTGTTACTATGCGCTAACCACATGGTAACAGGAAAATTTTCGAAGAAACGGGTTGCTAATGGTCCTTTTTTGACCGAACGTTTATTTGAAAGGTTGACCGTTTGTCCTACAAGGTTAAACTTTGCGGGTATTTTTCCTGGAATAAATGGGGTTGAACAACAAGGTCACAACAATTTACACTTGGGGTTGATATTACGAAAAGGGAAAAAAAAAAGAACATTTAACTAGAATTTGGAAGAAAGAACTGCATTACTTACCATGTTATAGATTAAAAAAAAAAGAAAGTGAAAGAAAAATTAACTGAAAATTTAGAGAAATGAAGGGTTATGTTAATATAAGTTAAAAAATTAGAATTTGCGAAATATTCTACAACAAAAGCCTTAGAAAAAAACGTTGAAGCATGCGCAATGAGACGATTTTCGTGTGGAAAAAAGAATGCGAATTTGACAGAATGCGCTTTTCGCTTTTTATATACAGATTTTACGTGACCATGGCGTGCCAACAACCAAAACACTTCGTGGATCAAGTAATAATATATCAAAATTTCTTGACCTTTTGTTTCTAGGATTTAAAAAATAATAATAATATGAGGAAAGTGTTATATTTTCAATCGGTTATAAATATAACTGTATCCAAGCTCTCTTTAAAATTTTGCGAACAAATATGCATATTTAGTAGTGAAAACATGAGTTCTTGCAATGGCCATATTACGCCATCCGTTTTCAATCGACCCTTTTCAATCCCCCTAGACTAAACAAGTGAGGGCTAAACACATTTCCCGTTTCTGAGGGCAAAAGTCTTGGAAAAAAACGTTGGAGCATGCGCAATGAGACGATTTTCGTGTGGAAAAAAGAATGCGAATTTGACAGAATGCGCTTTTCGCTTTTTATATACAGATTTTACGTGACCATGGCGTGCCAACAACCAAAACACTTCGTGGATCAAGTAATAATATATCAAAATTTCTTGACCTTTTGTTTCTAGGATTTAAAAAATAATAATAATATGAGGAAAGTGTTATATTTTCAATCGGTTATAAATATAACTGTATCCAAGCTCTCTTTAAAATTTTGCGAACAAATATGCATATTTAGTAGTGAAAACATGAGCCATATGCAATGGCCATATTACGCCATCCGTTTTCAATCGACCCTTTTCAATCCCCCTAGACTAAACAAGTGAGGGCTAAACACATTTCCCGTTTCTGAGGGCAAAAGCCTTGGAAAAAAACGTTGAAGCATGCGCAATGAGACGATTTTCGTGTGGAAAAAAGAATGCGAATTTGACAGAATGCGCTTTTCGCTTTTTATATACAGATTTTACGTGACCATGGCGTGCCAACAACCAAAACACTTCGTGGATCAAGTAATAATATATCAAAATTTCTTGACCTTTTGTTTCTAGGATTTAAAAAATAATAATAATATGAGGAAAGTGTTATATTTTCAATCGGTTATAAATATAACTGTATCCAAGCTCTCTTTAAAATTTTGCGAACAAATATTCATATTTAGTAGTGAAAACATGAGTTCTTGCAATGGCCATATTACGCCATCCGTTTTCAATCGACCCTTTTCAATCCCCCTAGACTAAACAAGTGAGGGCTAAACACATTTCCCGTTTCTGAGGGCAAAAGCCTTGGAAAAAAACGTTGGAGCATGCGCAATGAGACGATTTTCGTGTGGAAAAAAGAATGCGAATTTGACAGAATGCGCTTTTCGCTTTATATATACAGATTTTACGTGACCATGGCGTGCCAACAACCAAAACACTTAGTGGATCAAGTAATAATATATCAAAATTTCTTGACCTTTTGTTTCTAGGATTTAAAAAAAAAATGAATATGAGGAAAGTCTTATATTTTAGAAAGTACTGTCGAACCCTGTTAAGACACTCACGGTTAATACGCGATCCTGCTTAATACGGGGATTTTTTTCCGTACTCTTTAATATCGCCCATAAGACTAATGCAAACATATTACGTTTAATACGCGAACTGTTATTACACGATCCCATCACTTAATACGCGATAAAGTTTCGGTCCATCGAGGCAAACAATCTCGCTTTAATACGCGAATTGTTAGACCAATATCCGAATTTCTTTTATTTTCTCTAGTGTTCCTTTTCTTTCTGATATCTACCACACTTTCCGAAGAGTAATATTTAGCTTATTTAGTGTGAGATTAAGTAAGGCGAATATTACTAATCGGAAATGGTGGTAGATAACAAAAAAAAAAATATGTTAATATGGAGACTAGTCATAGAGTCACCAAGAAGGTACTGTGTCAGATAAATTGGACATAATGCAAAAATATGAGTTTCAAGTGCATAGTAAATAAAAAAAAAAACATTCGCAAAATCAATAAATATTTCTAAATCAATATTATTTATTCAGTTAAATATTCCATCAGACACAATCGACAAAATTAGAATAATTATAAGATGGAGACTAATTATAAGGTTACTCATTATCACAAATACTAACTATGATTTTAGTAATTGGGGTTCTGCAAAGATTTAATATTTTTGGTTTGTGATAAAGAAAAAATTAGACTATAGGAGGAAAATTATTTTTGTTGTTTTATTTTTTGTTGCACCGTATTAATCGACAATAAAGTCTTATTTAAATCCTTTTTTTTTTTTTTTTTTTTTTTTTTTTTTGTTATTATTTCAGTCGGTCCTATACAAACAATCCATCAGTTAAACTTAAATACAGTTAAATTTTAATCTAAATGTGCGTAAAAAGAACAATTTTCGACCGTAAACATATAAACGAAAGCTCTAAAGTTTATTTAGACAATTAGATGTGTAAATAATCTCAGTTCCTGCAACATTATGCAAATCACGTTTAATTCCCGCTTAATACGCGACTTTTTCCCAACCTCTTGAAACGCATTTTGTCCGACTGTAAATAAAGGAAAATTGCGATTTCTATAGTTGCATCTCAGATGCCAAATCCTTGATATTATGTCCATGCTTAGTTATCTTTAAGAGTAACCAAGCTGAACTGAATTCATCTGATAAAAGGTTTTTACTCGAGTTTTTCATATTATTCATTTCCAAAAATAATAACTGGCAGGAGTAATTATCAAACTGACAAGCGCCAAGTTCTTTAAACAGCTCTTAGCGTTTGAAACTGATTTCCAAGCTCTTGTAATTCTATCATCGGCATTTTTGCTTATAATGCTTATAATTTTATTTTCGATATTTTTCAAATCTTCTAATAATTTTAAAATATATATATATTCAGCCGATATTGGAATTCATTAAGTAATTTCAGTAAGTTCAGTTTCTAACAAATCGAATTTAGAAAAACACATCTGCTCTAAATCATGTATTTTGTGTAATTTGTTTTTAGTACCTCCTTCAATAACGTGCCGAAAATATTCTGCCGCGTTGCATTGGTTCGCCGCCCCTGTACTAGGGTATTAAAAGAAAATTAACTAGTCGGATGTGCGAATCCCAAAACTTTCTTCTATCTCACACATGTTTCGCATACACTAAAAACGAATCTCAGCACCAATTTATATCAAGGTCTAACTGAATCTAAAGTTTTATTAAATTCCGTGCATTAGTTCTTGAGATATAACTATCGTTAAAATCGTGTAAATCCTGAAAAATGCAGCATAGCAGCGCCACCTGTTGGTAGATTTACATCTAAACCTAATCAACAACAAAATTATGTCAAGGTCTAACAGAATCTGAAGTTTGGTGAAAATCCGTGTATATAGTTCGTGTGATATAGTTATCGTGAAAATCATGAAAAAAGTAGCATAGCAGCGCCACCTGTTGGGCTATTTACACCAAAACGTAATCAGCGTCTATTTATGTCAATGTCTAACTGAATTTGAAGTTTGATGAAAATCAGTGCATTAGTTCTTGAGATAGAGTTATTGCGAAAATCGCGAAAAATGCAACATAGCAGCGCCACCTGTTTAACAGTTTACACCAAAAACTTATCAGCACCCATTTATATCAGGGATTAGCTGAATGTAAAGTTTTATTAAATTCCGTGAATTAGTTCTTGAGATAAAGCACCACAAAATTTTTGTCACATACAGACAGTCACGCAGATTCACAGACAGACATTTTTTAAAAACAGTCAAATCGTATTCAGGACCTTCTAAAACGTATAAATTCGTCGAAAACCGGAAGTCGAATATTTTCACGAATCCAATACTTTCTTCTTGTAAAAATCGAAGAAAGTAATAATATATATTTCATTGTTAACAAGTAAAAGTACGGTTTTTACAGATTGTTGGAAGAAATTGCCGCTCACACAGGACATTTTGTACTGAGAAAAACAGTCGGAGTAATCGAATTTATTTCGACTTTTAAAAAGCTTGCGACATGATTTTGGTTCTAATGTTTCACTTCGTGATGATCTGCTTGCCCAATGCAATGAACCAAATGCGAGTTGAATTGTCACGACAAAATTAGTTGGACGGGAAATGAATGTTGAGGTCATTACTCAAACTATATCAATCTGTTTATGTGAAAACTATTGCTTTAAATGATTTTCTATGAAACTTATATTTTGGCACACACGGGAATTAAAATTTAATAAATAATAATAATAATAATAATAATAATAATAACTGGAATAAAAATCTCTACATAAAATAATTAATAGTATGTAAACGGAGGGTCATTCAACGGTAAATTTTCAAGAGGAAACCAATATGATTACACTGAAAATCGAATAGGTCGCCGCCGTGGTGGCCAAAACAAACAGCTACAATAAAATTTCTTTGATAAACTATAGCGGTAAATAAAAGGTCACACAGTGGTATATTTTCAAGAGGAACTGAGTTTAATGCCATAAATCATAATGTCAGGGAAAACTCGTATTATGGTGATTAGAAATAATTTCTAATTAATTGCACACACTCATCAATGAAATAAATGAAATCATCTGTCAAAAAAAAAAAAAAAAAAAAAAAAATTAAGGTACATGGATGCGTAAGAAAATGGACGAATACGTAAGAAAATAAATTAGTATTAATAATATTATGGATTTCATGTTCGTTCCAATGCTTCCGGATTCGTTCATTTTTTCTTAAAATCGTCCTTTATCTTGAAATTATTCCTTTATCTCGGAAGCGTTTCTTTTTCTCAGAATTTTTTTTTCTCGGAATCGTTCCCTTTTTTAGAAATCGTTTCTTTTTTTTCGGAATCTTTCCTTTTATTTCGGAATCGTTCCTTTTATTTCGAATCGTTCTTTTTATTTCGGAATCGTTCCTTTTTTCGCAATCGTTCCCTTTTTTCGGTATTGTTCCTTTTTATAGGAACGACTCCAAATAACTCGTTCCTTTCAGTGAACGATCCCCGACGAGAATTTGGCATTATCAACCTACAGGTCAATTTTGGTGTCATTCCAACTTATATTTTGGCGGCTATCGTGTTAACAAAAGTGTAATTTTTCACGGGAAGCCGGAGCTTTGCTCCGGCAATAACTGTTGAAATACATTGAAATGAGATACTAAATTTCTCAGTTTATTAAAAGGTTCTCGTTGATCCCCCATTCCCTATCTTCCTGGCTTTGGATCTATCCACCCTGACCAGCGAGTTCCTTTTATACTTTATTCTTCCTCTTCTGGATTTCGTTTTCATTTTGTTCTAGTTTATATAGGTTTTGTAAAATAATCTAAATACTGTCTTTAAATAAATCAAATAATACTCTAAACAAGTTGGAAATGGTATGTCAAACGTGACAAATGAGGTACGTTCATACTATAGCTAGTTTTCTAAATACTCGAATCTTGGTGCAATAGCTGTTGCACTCTTATGCAAGAATGACCCTGTAAATGAATAATAAATGCTTTGCACCCCATATTCTCCAAAAATCATATTTAAATGAGCTTCATAATTATATATCAATTTCATTATGTTTTAAATGACGTAGCGTCATCAAAATGAACTTGAAACGATTATTCCCTATTCACTGTAATGTAACGGAATACTTTTGACTGTCCCTGTAAAAAAACTATACGTGCTACACACTTCAGTTGAAATAGGGAACATTCTATAGATAACGATAATAACATAAAAAACTTTCAGAGCAATCCGAGCATGTTTACGGGAGTTAGAGCACGGGCAGACGGCAGACAAACCGAAGTCATAAACACTTTTCAACTAGGTTGGAAAGTGTTAAAAATGCATTTAATTGGTGCTACCAGTGGGCATAAATCATTTAAATACTATGAAAAAATGATCTTGGAAACACAATTAGTTTAAAACTCATTGCACCTATAATATTGTATAGCACGGCTTAAATTCATTAAAAAAAACACTACGTGATAGGAAGATAGTTTATATATATCATATCATCAATCATTATATTATAGATTTATGCAAAATAAATCGTTTTTTACTTCATCAAGATAGCAACAGATGGCAGCAGGTTCAATCTAGACAGTTGATATTTTTATTCTCTCCGATTTTCGTGCGAGTGAAATTCGTAAATAAACTATAAATAAGAGTTGAGAATTCATTTGAAATTAACGATATTACTCATAATTAAAATGAGGAATCATCTCAAACGCTTTGGATTACGTACATATTATTTTATTTTTAATAATTGCTAGTTTGAGTTTGACTGCTCTCACACTTTCCGCCATATTGGAGTTGGAGGCCGAGCTGATCTTACCCATAGTAGACTGTTCATTAGTCTTAGCTCTGGAAACTACGTTTGTTGCCAAACGGTAAGCTGGAAATTCAGCCTTATTTTCGCGCCACGTAAGAGAAATATATAGATAGATAGATAGATAATTACGAACGTACAATTACGAACGTATTGGCCACCGACTTGATTTAAACAATTAAAAGCTGATTTTATCCGATGTATTTCAGAAAGATAAGACTGAAATGCAAAGCTTTATTTTGATTAATATATTTCTGCCATCCTTTACTTATCACATTTTTTTTATCTGGATAAAATTACAGGAAAGTTCGAGATAACTTCGCACACTTGCGGTTGGGAATCGCGTACACATAGATAAAGAAGCGGCATTGTGTCAATATGTGACCGATAACATCTAACCGTACAGGCAGAAACAATTCCCAAATAACACGTTGCATTTTTCTTATGAAAACTTTTTTGCCAGTTTCGTTTACTTTTCAAATTCAATTAAACACTTACCATGATTTGTTTAATTATGTTATTCTTCGTCAATATTTACTTAGGGTCTTTGTTTTCTTCCGACGCACAATGGTCCCAAATCGCGATCATGTGGCCAGAAATCGGTAAATCGAGTTTCGTAATTCGAAATGAAATACATTCCACAATATTCAGAAATATCTGTAGACTTATACTGTTAAATATTTTGGTTTTATCTTTTATATGCACACATCAATTCACAATGCTTGTGTGAAGTTGGAAGTTTTGAACGATTCTTGTTGTGGCGTGAATTTCATCATGCAAATTCGCTTCATTCACACGTTAATTAAGCCCTTTTCAGATACTTTATTGTTTTTTCTTCTCTAAAATAACATTAAATTATCGTTTGAATTTGGGTTTAAATTTCAGAATTTTTTTTTTTTTTAAGTTTTTTTTTTTTTTTTTCAAATGCACAGTTTTAAGGCTTTTTATTCATAAAAAGTGATATATAAAAAAAATCCGCTGAGTTCCTCGGACTCCTTCTAAAATCGTTATAAAGAAATCTATTGCGATTTTGCGATATATAGAGGTTTGAAGTTGGACATTGGACACTGGCCAGATTAGTTCAAAAAAATAAGGTTCAATATAAATTTAAAAATACATATCAAAAATGTACTTATAGTTTTTACCAAATTCTTTCAGTATGCGAGCATGGGAAATTTCACCAACTGCAAAATTTCGTGCACGGGGGTGGAGGGGCTTACTTTAGCTGATTGATTATTTATTTTTTTTAAAGATTTCAAACTTATCATTCTGGGGCTGGGACAACGGGAGAAAGGCAAATATACATTGCGGTAGAATTAGATGATTTGTTTTTAAAAAGAGGAAATAGTCACCAGAATCAGAAGTTGAAAATTATCATCCCTGTCAAAAGAAAGCCTTGTAGAAAAAGAAAGTTATATAATTTAATAAAAACGTCCACTCTTTCGCCCCACCAGCCCTTCTCCCGGCACCACCAATTGCACTTCATTTGAATTCACAATGTAATATGATTTAGAGCATTGTAAATTCAAAAATGAGTCGTATGCAATATATTTATTTATTATTTTTTTTATACTATTCAACATCTCCTTGGAGCATCGAAATTCTCCTCTCCGGTCGATTTGGAATTACATTTTTGTCTCGAATTGTTCTAGGATTAAGATTATTAATTGCAAATTCCCCTTCTCCCTGAATTACAGAAATCCCTCCCAGAGAAAATTGTCTGATTTCAGCATTTATTACATTACAATCTGCTTGAAGTGTGCTTTATGAAATTTATATTCGTTATTGAGATGTACGATTACATCTTCTGTGTAGAATGTAGGATAGGTAACATTTAACGTTCTTTTACAGGGTCACACAAATGAATTCAGATACATTATTGTCTAAAAACGATAATTGCTGGAAGTGTATTTTTGGTTGTTTGATGCTTTTTCAAGCTTAACTAAATGTTAGAATGTTATGTGACATGTATAATTTATGTAGGTCAAATACAGGGCTACCCAAAATAATTCGAATTCATTAACTTTCATGAGAGAGCATTGCTGAAAGTGCGTATTGAGTGTTTTCCATCTGGACTTTACTGTATGCTATGTCTTGCGGGTATAATATTATTAGAAATTGGTATACAGGGAACAGAAAAGTATTGGGAATCATTGCATTCTATGGGTGGTTAACTACTGGAAAAGCGTTTCCAGTTGTGTTTTGTATTTTACAGTTGAATTAAATTTTAATACGATAAGTGTTATATATAAAAATCTATGCATGATATGCAGGACTGCACAAAAAGATTCCAACGCGTCTATAGGCGGCAATTACTGAAAATGTGTATATATCTCCTGTCATTGTATAATTAAAATGAAGATTTGTAAAAAACAATTCCAATAGCGTTAGAAAGGGTTTTATATTCTATGCGTGATGCCTGTATACTACTGTCTGTAAGTCGTAGTCATATATTTATAACCCAAAGTTTAAAAAATTTCAACAGCTCTAAAAAGTGTAGTTGAATCCTTTTTATTCAATATATAGTTAAATATTCTAAAAAGTATAAGTAGCATACATATGTCTCAAAAATAAATCTATAATAGAAGAAAGTATTATAACCGAAATTTTTTTCGACTTCCGGTTTTCGACAGATTTATACGTTTTAAGGTTCGGAGTTCCCGAAGAGCATGTGTATACAAAATGTCTGTCTGTCTGTCTGTCCGTCCTCATTGTATCACTGAAAGTGTATGAAGGTATGCACAGAATTGAACCAAATTTCATTTATAGGTTTTTGACTATGGCCAACAGGTCTCCCTTGAATTTGGAGATATTCCGCCAGAAAGGGGAGCTGTGATAGCGATTTTTGTGGCATTTTCATTATTGTAGCACCGAAGTTATGCAGAGAATTGAACCAAATTTCATTTATGTGTTTTTAATTGTGGCCAGCAGATCCCAGTTGAATCTGGAGATATTCTGCCGGAAAGAGACACTGTGATAGCGACTTTTGTCCAATTTCCATCATTGTACTATCGAAAAGTGTATGAAGTTATCCATAGAATTGAACCAATTTTTTTAAAATATGTTTTTCACTATGGCCAGCAGATCCCACTTGAATCTGGAGATATTCCGCCAGAAGGAAGCGCTGTTTTAACGATTTTTGCACGATTTTCAAGATTTTTCGTAGTTGTGTATTTGTATTGTAACATCGGCTGCCTTGCATCCATGTAACTCGATGATTCGCATGCAGCTGACGTACAACAGAATGACGAAAATTATTGAGATATGGTAGCGAATTTTGAAGTATTAACATGTATGAAACAGAAGAAAGGTTTGGGATTGACACATCCGACTAGTTTTTTTCTGTAAAGAAGAATGATATATTTTTTAAATGATCCACTCCTAAATCAAAATTAAATGTAAAAAATTTAATTTAAAAAAAAAATATTTTTTTTTAATGCAAAATTTTACATATTTCAATAAATAAAATTAGCCATAACTGAAAATCTTATTACTGCAATACATAAAAATTGATAATTTTAAACACACACATGTGCTTATTATCTATAACAAATTTTATAACCATCCATATATACGTTCTTAAGATATGCGCGCAATGACCTGTCGAAATTACAACCTAACTTAAATTACATACAAAAAATGCACCTTATTTTTCATATAACTTCAATTCTAATAAATATTTTTGCATGAGGTTTGTTTTAAAATACTTATGATAAATTCTTTTATAGTAATAAATGAAAATTAAAAAAATCAATTTTTTGAAGCATTAAAAGGTACAACAGCACTTAGAAACCTACACTAGCCATGGGAAGAAACGCGCAAGCTAATCTTAAGTCTAAGGAAAGGTTATTTTCTAATTTCTCGCTTGCACTTTATTTTTTATTTTATTTTATTTATTTATTTATTTATTTATTTGCTTAGGATAGCTGAGGTCGACCTCCAACGTTGTGCGTTTTTACTTTTTCGATTTTGTTTCTAGTTTATATATATATAAAGGTACTTTTACTTTCAGGACCGATTCCAACTGGTTCCAAAATTGAAAATGTCCACTTATACAAAAATTTAACCAAAATAAAAGAAGTAAAAACGCACAACGTTAGAAATCGACCTCATCTATCCTAAACAATAAAAATAATCATTTAAAAATATTAAAATGTGAGCGAGAAATTTGAAAATAACCTTCCCAGCATAGACTTAACATTCTGAGTTGCGCGTTTCTTCGCGTAACTAGTGTAGGCTCGTTACCAAATACGAAAAATGTAGTTAGTTTATCATTCCTTAAAGAAAAAAAAGATAATTTGATTTATTTTAAGGAATAAATTTGTCTTAGTTATTAAAATTTTAAAAAAATAAACAATATGTGATAAACTGGTACAACAGCAGGATATTTCTTTCTTGTTTAACTATATATTTTATATATAACTATATATATATATTTTTATACATTTTAAGTTTCTCTTGTTATTGTGAAGAAAAAAAATTATGGTAAAATTTTTAAAGGTCCTTTTTCTATTTCGGGTACTTCTGAAAGTTCAGTATAGCAGACCCCTTATAATTAAGTAAAATAATGTAGCGTTCCAGCCTTGAATTCATTATCTTTTCTTTGCTGCATTTTGCTTTTTATTCAAATGACGCTATGCAAAACAATCTGAAGTAGGGGGAGAAAAAAATCACAGTATAAAACATGTGTGATATAAAAATAAGTAAAGTCCATTAATCTCAGCTCTTGATTTTTTGTACGCTGTTTTTTTTCCCTGTAAATTACTTTTTATATCTTATCGTTTCCAACTGAACTTCCTGCTTTGACCTAATTTTTTTTTTCTCTCCAAGATGCTACATAAAAAAGTTAAGTCGTGAACTCATCGCGTTGATTACCTTTGAGGTTTTTTTTTTTTTTTTTTTTTTCGAACTCGTTAACTTGCGATCGAAGTAAATAAAGAATTCGCTTGTTTTTCTTGGATATGGTGTGACCTCTTCTTCTTTTACTTTTTCTTTTGTATTAGGACTTAATTAAAATAGTGATTGTTGTGGTCGAGTAAAGGTGCAAGTCGATGCAGCACGTTGATCTCCATTGTGCATAGCATTTCTTATGGTGATAATTAGAAGTTATATTCGCGGAGAAGTGATGAAGTGGAAAAAGTTAAGGTGAAGGAAAAAAAAACAACAATAGGAGGTTACTTAATTCGACCGCTTTCTTATTTTTTTTCATTTATACTCAAACGTGACCTCGGAATGGAGAAACCAATTTTGACAGTACTTTTATTATCTATGCGACAGAGTTTCTTATTGCTTTGAATCTCCTGAAAAACGCCGTGTTATTTAAGATGCATGTATAATCCCAGTCTTTTAAAGAAACCTCTTTTAAAGCGATTTGTGTGTTTTGTGAATCAGGATTATGAAAGATTCTTCATTATTCGCCTCTACTTTCGTCTGTTTTTGTCAAGGATTATTGTACGAATTAAAGGGATATCTGTAAGTATATATAAATATATATGTAATTATATAAAATGTTTGTAAAATTGATATATAAAATGGTTGTAACTATGAAAAATGTATATATGTATATAAACATACACACTGCAAAACAATTCCGTTGATATACGGGTGTTTTTATGTAAAATTTCCGTCTTTTAAACTGAAATATTCTATTTTGAATGATAATCGTAAATTTTTCTCAAATAAATAGAAATTTTCCTTTTTATCCTTACGCGTTAAATGATAAAAACTGAAAAATTCCAGTTCTGTTTTCTTAATTGTTGTTTTATGGCCTATAACCAGATTGTTGGATAGATGGTGTAGGGGACAAAGCATCCACCCAGTAATAGAAAACATCCAGCTCATACCCGGAGCAAGACAAGGCGATAAGAAATGTGGGGCTATTCCTTGTAAATATGCATCAGTGTATATAATTTTTATTATTATTATTGCGCTTATTTATTTTTAAAAAAGGAAATTTACAGTCGTGAATAATGGAAATTTTCTATCTTCAAAAACGGAAAATCCCATGGTGCAAACGGAAGAATAACAAACAGAAAGTTTTGTTTAAAAAAAAAAAAAAAAGCGATGAATAGGCCGTAACTTTGTCGCAGGTACATTTTTTTTTTTTACAGTGCAAAGAAGGAAAAACATGTATATAAATATGTAGTAACATACACTGTAAAAAATTGCTGCAGTAAAATTACTGCAGCAGAGATTCCAGGCAAATATCAATAACAGAATGGGCTTTGCCCGTAAATAAACGGGCTTTGTTCTTAGATAAACGGATTTTTGCTGTAAAAGCATAAAATTAGCGGAATTTGGCTGTTTTACTTGAAAAAGTGAAATTTCCCGACAAAATTACTGGATCAATTAACGGTAAAATACACGTGATTTTACATTTATGTTTTACAGTGCATTAAGAATTGAATTTTTCAGCTTGGAGGTAATCTAATATATAAAAATGAAAATTTGTCTGTCTGTCTGTCTGCACTTCTATACAAATCAACAGTTTGGAAGCCAGAGTTGTGAAATGTTACGTATAGGTGGCCGAGGCAACTAAAGTAATCCGGAATCAAAATAATGTATACTAATTTTTAATGAATAAAAAAAAACAAAAATTTATCAAATTTTTCTATCAAAATCTATCAAAACCTTTTCCTATCAAATTTAAACATCTTTCGTTATAGCAGTTGCCAACAATTAAAAAGCCACAATAAAATTCTTTCTACAATAATTAATTTTCTATTGAAAGATTTTCACGTGAAAAATGAAAATGAAATAAAATGTTTCCACAATTGAAATAAAGATTAATATGACATCATATTGGTAATAGAACGGAAATTTTCAAACATTTCTCAATAATACAAGAAGTATGAGTATGTGTAAGTACAGAAAGCAGGTTAATATGACGTCAATAGAGAATTAAAAAGAAAATTAATATGACGTCATATTGAAAGTTTAACGGACTTTTTCAAATGTTTGAGAATCATACAAAGAGAGTATCAGTATGAGTAATAGAGAAAGCAAGTAGATACGACGTCAGTGGGTGAATATAACGTCATATGGGTTTGAGGAACGTATTGAATCTTGATAAAAACCCGATTATGGAAATATAGACATTTTAACATTTTGAAGTTCTCTGTACAACATGTTTCATTTTGAAATTGATTTTTCTACACAAAGATTCTTAAAATCCCGGACAACGCCGGGTACTTCAACTAGTATAAAAATTAAAAAGTATTTGTTAATCTGAACCACTCTGGCACATGAATAAAATCTGCCAACGAGGAAGTTTTTATTATTATTATTGTTCATTATTAAATTTTTACTTAAAAAAAAACAGGTATTGAGCAATGGATTAAGAAACAGGTTCATTTAACTTTATTGATCTACTTAAAATTCAACTAGTTCATTTTCTAAAGCAAAAGTGACACGACACATCATAGAAAAGCGATAATGACTTACACTGCAAGGTGAAGGCACTGTGCACCTGTTAAACTTTTTGTCTGTTAAGCGACAATTACAGCAGCTTAGATTTGAATCTAACGGGGATTTACACGATGATAAATTAGAATATTAATGACATCGAAAAGGGACACCGCTAGAGTCAACATGCGGTTGCGTGCGTTGCATAGAAATTGCTCTAATGTCACTTTGTCAAAGGGTTATCGGAGCAAATTTATCAGCGGGTAACACTGTCACTGGGTTTAAATTTACAGTAGACAACGTTTTCTAGTATACTGCTTACATTCGTTCCAAAGAGTATAATTTAAATTTCAGATAATTTAAACGATTCATACTTTATTTATTTACTTATTTATTTACGAAATAATTATAATTAAAATTTAGAGTGCTATACAGGTCTGATTATACCCGACTGGAATATGAAAATTCTATTTGATCTCAACCCGAACCCGACAAAAAAAGTTTCGTTAACCCGACTTAAACTGGACAGACTTAACCCGAAACTAGAGTCCTGCATCGAGTCGGGTAATCCGATTTTACCCGAACCCGATATTTTGGGTTCCGGTTATTTAGGTTATGACTCTTTCGGGTTGGGGTCGGTTTAAACCGATTTTTGAAAAGAAAGTCCTGAATTTTTTTCCAATGAAAAAAAAAACTATATATTTGAATAATTATGAGTATATATGTGTTCATTTTTATATAAAAGGATAAAATTGATATTATATGTATAATTGTAAACTATTTTTCCATAATTGTATTAAAATATGATTAATTTTTTTTTCACTTCATGTTCGGATTTGAATATCTTGGGTTCGGGTTGGATTAAGCTCTCAATATTTCGAGTTCAGGTTGAAGTGTATCCGGTTTGGGTTGATATTAAGCAAAAATTTCGGGTTTTACAAGATGGAAGACTCTACCCGAAACCCGGAAGGAAAGAAAATTTATTAAGTCGTAATCCCTGTCGTTTGGTCTCAGAGTCTCCTATGTATATACAATGGACAAAAAAGTAACCAGGTGACGTACGAGTTAATAGAATTATGGAAAAATAGTCTAATATTTTACCTCTAAATTCCATTTTATCTTTAATATTGAAAAATATGTATTTATGTACTCATCCATATACATATGTTTCGTCATGTGACAAATACTTTGTACTTTCTTTTGAAAAATTGGCTTAACTCGACCCCGACTTGTAAGAGTCAAAACCGAATCTAAATCCGAAACAATTAGAGTCAACCCGAGCCGAATCCGAAACCGCAACAGACAAAATTAGAAGCAATCCAAGTCGCGGGTCGCGTCGTGTTTGATAAAATCGGGTTACGTGACCCAATGCAGGACTCTGGTGAAATTCTAGTTAATTGTAAACAGAAAAATTAATTTTTTGACCCCTTTCCCTCTTAAAGCAAGAGAAGATTTAAACAAGAAAGAAAAATCATGCGTCAAGAATAGATTATGAAACACTTTTTAACACATTCAGAACACTGTAACAAAACTTCACCGTTTAATAAAGGGAAAGATGATATCTAAGTAAACAATTTAGAGAACATTTAACACATTTGTAAATACCAATTTCAGTTAACTACACTGAAAAAAAAAATTGGTTTTACGGTATACAGGGTGATTCATAAAAGATGGGCAGAACTTTAAGGGGTTATAGTACACTTAAAGACAAATAATATTAAATAGGAGACTAAGGGTCCCAGACGTATTCCCAAGGAGATAGGGGGCATTAAAGTTTAGGGTCCGAAATTTCAAATGATTATAAAACATGGAAAAAATGGTCGATTCGTTTGCGGTTTTTGCAAAAAATTTTCTTTATGCCAGTATTTTCTTGAAATAAAATTTTAAAGTTCAATTTCAAAAAATGCCGATAGGGGGCGCTTTAGACTTTGGAGTAACAAACAACTATTTTTTAACGTTATTTTTTGTATTTCTTTAAATGATTTCGAAAGCTTAGACTTAAACTTAAATTTTGATCTAAAAATCTGAGTCCTAACGAGTAGTTAAGTAGCGTAAACTGAAATTTGAAATTTGAAACCCTTCTCCCCCCAGAACAAAAATCAGTTATTCCCGATCTTTGTGTCGTAGATTAGGCTCTAACTACTGCCGCGTTTTGCTAAAATTATTCTTTATGTCAGTATTTTCTTGAAAATAAATTTTAAAGAAAATTTTCAAAAAATTCCGATAGAGGGCGCTTTAGACTTTGGAGTAACGAACAACTATTTTATACCGTTATTTTTTGTGTCTCATTAAATGCTTTCTAAAGCTTAGACTTAAACTTAAATTTTCAGCTCAAAATCTGAATCGCTGAGCGTGGTTCAGTAGCGAGGGGAGGGGGTTCAAATTTCAACTTCTGAACATAGTTCAGTTTGCACTACTTAACCATGCCCAACGATTCTGTGCTGTGATACGAGGCAAAAATACAACTTTCGTCAAGGACTGCATAGTCGGAATTCACTCATAAAGGCACTGGCACAGTTGGAAACGTCGCTCATGCAAACGTTAAAGCTCCATTCCTGACGCTAGTCACCGGGTGAAGAAGGAAACAGAAAGTATGCAAATGTCAAATGGGGAAGAAGAAGAACACGTATGCAAAATTTCGACACGATTCAGGCATAAAAACCACTGAACGGTGAGTCAAGTGTAAGTCGCTGTAGTAATGAATCGGAAGATGGTGCCCTTCACGAATAAGGAAAAGGCTGAGATGCATTTAATTTACGGAGCGGCAGATGGAAATGGTGCAGAGGCACAACGAATGTACGGAGAGCGATTTCCTAACAGGCGGTTGCCTAACCGCAAAACTTTCGAGCGCTTGCACAGACAGTTGTGTGAGACGGGATCATTTCTCGCTTCCCGGTCGAATGCAGGTCGTGCAAAAAAGGACGAATCAGTAGTTGTTGCAGAAGCCATTCTGGATGTAGTAGCGGCGCAGCCAAGTACAAGTACACGAACAGTGGCTAGCCAGGTGGATACCTCACAGTCCACGACTTGGAGGGTACTGAAGGATGAACATTTGCTCCCGTTTCATGTGCAACGAGTCCAGAAACTGTCTCCAGGGGATTATCCAAATCGTATTGAATTCGCCCGCTGGTTTCTGCAGCAGAACGCGCTAAATCCACATTTTGGACGAACTGTGCTTTTCACCGATGAATGTACCTTCACACGTGAAGGTACATTTAACACACACAATGCACATGTATGGGCGGATGTCAATCCACATGCTACGTATCCACATGCTCATCAGAGACGCTTTTCCATCAATGTTTGGGCAGGAATCCTCGGAGACCACCTAATCGGACCGTACCTTCTTCCTGAACGCCTCAACGGTAAAACATACCTCACATTTCTGCAACATGTGCTGCCAGACCTGTTAAACGTTGTTCCTCTACGCATCCGGCGGGTCATGTGGTTCCAGCACGATGGAGCGCCAGCCCATTACGTACGAGACGTCCGCAACTATCTGGACATCACATTTCCGAACAGATGGATTGGTCGAGGTGGTCCTGTTGCTTGGCCTGCTCGCTCGCCAGATCTTTCACCCCTCGATTTCTTTTTTTGGGGACGATTGAAGGCTCTTATGTATGAGACACCCATTGAATCCCCCGAGGAACTGGTCGCCAGACTTTCCGCCGCTGTAGGGGAAGTGCTCGAAAAGCCTGATGTTTTCGCGAATGTTCGCCGTTCCATTCGTCGCCGTTGTTCTGCGTGCATAACCTCTGGTGGTCACAATTTTGAACATTTATTGTGATTACATGTTAATAAATATGCTTTGGTAACATAATCCTAATTTGTGTCTTTTTACCTCGTATCACAGCACACAATGTGTGGACATGGTAAACTGAACTGTGCTCAGGAGTAGAAATTTCAAACCCCTCTCCCCAGAAACTTAACCACGTCTAACGATTCAGATTTTGGGCTGAAAATTTAAGTCTAAGCTTTAGAAAGCATTTAATGAGACACAAAAAATAACGGTATAAAATAGTTGTTCGTTACTCCAAAGTCTAAAGCGCCCTCTATCGGAATTTTTTGAAAATTTTCTTTAAAATTTATTTTCAAGAAAATACTGACATAAAGAATAATTTTAGCAAAACGCGGCAGTAGTTAGAGCCTAATCTACGACACAAAGATCGGGAATAACTGATTTTTGTTCTGGGGGGAGAAGGGTTTCAAATTTCAAATTTCAGTTTACGCTACTTAACTACTCGTTAGGACTCAGATTTTTAGATCAAAATTTAAGTTTAAGTCTAAGCTTTCGAAATCATTTAAAGAAATACAAAAAATAACGTTAAAAAATAGTTGTTTGTTACTCCAAAGTCTAAAGCGCCCCCTATCGGCATTTTTTGAAATTGAACTTTAAAATTTTATTTCAAGAAAATACTGGCATAAAGAAAATTTTTTGCAAAAACCGCAAACGAATCGACCAATTTTTCCATGTTTTATAATCATTTGAAATTTCGGACCCTAAACTTTAATGCCCCCTATCTCCTTGGGAATACGTCTGGGACCCTTAGTCTCCTATTTAATATTATTTGTCTTTAAGTGTACTATAACCCCTTAAAGTTCTGCCCATCTTTTATGAATCACCCTGTATATAACTTTTTTTTTTTTTTTTTTTTTTTTTTTCAGTGTAACTGTCTAGCGTCGGAAAAATTGACGAATTCTTTTGTGCAGCACTCTATATGATCAACAAGCAAAATTAGAAGCAATTCATACCGCAATTCGCGTCTTGTTTGAATAAAATCGCATTACGTGACCCAATGCAGGACTCCGGTAAAATTCTAGTCAATTGTAAACAGAAAAAAATATTTTTTTGACTTCCCCTTTCCCTCTTACGTACCCTCTTCAGTACTGTAACAGAATTCTTTTGTGTGACCCTGTAAATGAACGATAAACGAATGCTCTTCACACCATATTCCAAAGTAAACATCTTGTAATGCACCTCAGTAATGTATATCAATTTTCTAAACATACTTTTAAGTTTGTACACATACTTTGCAAAAATTTAGTTCAGTTATTAGGAAACGCAGAATACATTTGAAACTTCCCCTTCAGTCAATTTTCGTCAATAAACGGAAATGTACTCGAATTCTTTTGTACATCCCTGTATATAATCTATAGAATTTATACACACCAAGAAATATTCAAACAATTAGTTAAATTTAAAGACATATTACCACAATTCAAAATGCAATTCCAGAAATTATTGCTCCTAGACAGTACTGTAACCGAATTATTTTGTGTGTCCCTGTAAATGAACGATAGATGTTCTGTATACCATATTCCAAAGTAAACATCTTTTAATGCACCTCAGTAATGTATATCAATTTCTACATGCTTGAAATAGTTTAACATCATTAAAATCTCTAAGGCTTTAGACAAGAATTTATTCTCACAATCGACTCCGTTTAAAAGAGAAAGCAAGGGTGAAACCCCCCAGTTATTGACACCTAATCAGTAACTGACACTTCAACAGAAATCTAACTCAAATAAGCAATTTCTTGTAAAAATCTGCAAAGTAATGTCATCTAGTAGTGGTAACTTATTTGTCTTATCTGTTATAACTTTTTTTTTCAGCTATTGGTTTTTCAAAAAAGGGATAATGTCAGTGTGTCAGTTACTAGAGATATTGAGCATATTTATGAAAAAAATAATTTTAGTAATAAAAATTATAATTTTTTCAAAATTTTGTCAACAATATTTTAGGTAGCTTTCAATACAAAAAAGTATAAAGCTACCTATTGCAGCCGTTCGGAGGAAAGCAATTCCAGAAAATTTTGGTATATTTTCACCGATCATGACCCCCAGACCCCAAAACCACCCTCCGTTCAAATGTTGATTTATATATATATATATATGACCTATGTCATACGATAACGCCCGTATTTATAAATCGATTTTTATGAAACTAATTGTGTGTATTAAGGTCACTAATGTCTCGACCGAGTTCGTTGGCCAGCTTTGTCCGCCATCTTGTTTCAAGATGGCGGCCATTTAAGAATTTAAAACTAAAATAAATGTACAAAAAAGTTAAAAATTCAAATTTATTTTATACTTACGTGTTAGGCCTTGATACAAGGATTCCGGAGCATTTTTTGTTTTACCTCTATCTTAAAAAACGGCTGAGATACAGCAGTTTGAAATTCTAGAGTGGCAGACATTTTGAAACAAGATAGCCCATTACAAAATTCCAATGATTAATTTATAAGTTTTAGTGAACGCGACTTCTCGCAAATTATTATCTTTCATTGTTGTAATAATTTTCCCAATCATACGCATAAAACTATATATTCATATCCGTTAGCGCCAAATTCTCGCCAAACTTGGCGACATTTGGCGAAATATCGCCAAATTTGGCGACCGAAATAGGTTTTCATAAATGAAGCCAATTTGGCTATAGCTCAATAATTTGCGAATTTCTTATTCAAATTCAGTATTAACGAATCTTTTGTAAACGGTTTCTTTGCATTTTTGCTTGCTGTTTTCAAGTAACATTAGCTAAAACTTTAAAACGAAGATATAGGAAAGCTACCTTTTCCTTCCGGCCTTTTTTAATGTATATTTATTATACATTCAAAAAGAAAGATAAGTATAAAATAGATTTAAAATTTTGTAATAGTGAGTTGAAGAAAAAAAAATCCTTAAAATGTCAGTTACTGGGGGTTTCCCCCTATTATAACAAAGTTTTATTTACGAAATCTAAACTCTATTTACAAGAAATTCGCAAGTTAGGATAGACTTAGCAAAGGATTCGGGTATCATTCTAATCAAAAACATTACAACGAAGGTTAACGAAAACGGGACTAAGAACTAAAAATGACATGCAAAAAGTGCTCCGCTAACACAGAAAATGAAAAAAGCAACACCGGTATTGGGGGAAATTTTAAAAAATTGAAATTTTAACGATTGGTAATAGATTGGTAATCAAGTAATATTTTGAGATGGATAAAATATTATTTTTGGTCCTGATAGAAAACATTATGTAAGATATATAAAATAGTGAACGAATATAATAAAACTTAGTGTGGTTCTATATATAAATAACCTTGATATATTTTTAAAGTGTTTTAATGTAGAATACGGTAAGGTAATAAGTTTTGTAACGTAAACATCACTGGCAAACATTTTTAAAACCTTCAAAGTTAATATAAAAATGCTCTGTGTATGGTAACAATAATCCATTTAATTGCAATTGACAATTAGATATTGCAATCTTAAGTTGACGCATATTAACTTACGCCAACTAGTTATAAACTTATTGTTTCTCAAGGGCAAAAACTTTACACTTTCCTTTTTATATCAAACAAATATCACGGAAGCAGCTTCATCCTGTGAATTATGGTATTTATCTTTATCATAAATTAACAATATCGGATGAAAGTACTTAAGATTTATGTTACATTTCAAAGAATTAGATTCCTTTTTTCAGATGGACTCATAATTCACGATAAATGGTGAGAAAAAAAATGATACAGATGAGAAATATTCATATTTCTTTTTCTCATTAATGTTATGCATGAAAATAGCTCTATGCTTCATTAATCGTGCAAGGAACTAGAGAGAACTCAAACGTATAACTGAAATTAAACGGTGCATCGGTTCGTTGATAGCTTTTTAAATAAAAACCTATAATAACATACATCCACTCTCATCCTGTGAAATTCAGATCTTTTGTTACAAGGGCTTTTTGACAAGGTCAGGGACGTTTATATTGAATTTTGCTATTCAATTGTTTAAAACAATGTTTTGGTTAACCCTTTGAAGGGCGGTGGTATATTATATTTACCACTTAAATTTAATTCAAAACTGCCGAATGGCAACTAGATTTTTTTAAATACAATTTTGCTTTTATAATATCCGTGAAGAAAATAAATTATTTATTTTCAAATAAATTTGTTCGTAAATTCTGGTGTCATTCCATCATTTCGACATTTTAGAAAAAAAATTACTTTGTACCAGAAAGGATTAACACAATAACCTTATCCGATTCGGGTTTAGATTCCTAATAATAAGATATGTCTTTACATTTATGATTATTTTTTTTGTCTTTCAACTACTTATCTGTATGCACCGCAATTTCAATATGTAATCGGCGTATCAAACAAAAAATGTTAATAAATTGTAATTTAAACGTCTATCTTGACTATTTATTATTTATATATTGGTACAGGTTAGACTACATTTTAAAAATATATTCACTTGTACAAAATTTATTTTAGCTACGCCAGAAATTACTATTGTATAATGAATGTACATGTCATCTTCACATTTACTACATTATCGCTACATTTACGTTTCCGCAATTAGTAATGAAACAAACAAAAAAGTTCGCATAAAGTTTTTAGGCACAGATGCCATATACGCACCACGTTGGCGCGATTTTTTCCCCCGCCAATTTGGCGAAAACTTTGTTTTTGATAGTTACAAATAGCATCCAATAATAGCACGTGATTTTTTATTTCAATATAAAAATAAAATAACGTAATAAATGAAATAGCTTCTATTATTTTTAAAAAGGAAATAAAAATAAATTAATGATAGTTTGATATAAATAAATATTGATATACATAATAAAAATAATTTATAGAATTAAAATAAAAAATAAAAGTAAATAAACACAACAAACAGTTTCCGCGGGAGGGGGGGGGGGTGGCGCCAATGTGGTGCATATATGACATCAGTGCCGGGTTTTTTTCTACGCAATTCTGAGACATTTTTTTAATTTAAAAATAGCTACTACTTGGCCGAACCAATAATTTATCATGAACAAGAAAGAAAAATCATGCGACAAGTATAGATTATGAAAAACTTTCTAACACATACAGAATACTATAACAAAAATTCTCCGATTAATAAAGTGAAGGAGGAAATCTAAGTAAACAATTTGGAAAACGCATAACAAATTTGAAAACCCAATTTCAGCAATTACCATCTATGGTCAGAAATAAATTCAAATTCTTTTGTGAATCCCTGTATATGATCTACAGATTTGTATATATACTACATATTATGCTAAAATTTAGCTCAGTTGGGAAACGAATAATACAGTTAAAAATTCCTCCTTCAATAAACGGAAATGTACTCGAATTCTTTTGTACATCCCTGTATATGATCTACAGAATTTATAGACAACAAGTAACATGTAAAAAAAAAAAAAAAAAAAGTCAGTTACATTTTAAAAAGCATACCACAATTAAAAACGCACTTCTAGCAATTATTGCTCATAGACAGTACTGTAATCGAATTACGTTGCGTGTCCCTGTAAATGAACGATATATGTCGCACATCATATTCTACAGTACGCTTTTTGTAGTGCACCCCAGTCATAGATATCAATTTCAATATGTTTCAGATAGTACAACATCATTAAAACTCATTTCAAAAAAAAAAATCCTATTGATCATACTGTAACGGAATTCTTTTGAGTGTCCTTGTGAACGAACTATAAGTGCTACATACTTCATTTTTAATACCGAACATGCCACAGTAAACCTCAATAACATATATCAATTACATGGCCATTTGAGTATATTTACGCGAGTTAGAGCATGGACAGAAAAATCATAAACACTATTCAAATATCTTGGAAAGTTCTAAACAGGGGGAAAGTTCTTATGTCTATTTTGTTGTAATATGACATTTTCCAAATTTCTTCAAAATTTCTTCCAGAACCTACTGTAATATTAATAGTACACAAAATAACTATATTCGTTAAATTTCCGTAAATGACATATTCGTTAAAAATCAGTACCTTAATTTTCACTTGGATAGCTTTTTTTTTTTTTTAATTAAAAGTACTTTTTCCCCTCCAAGAAAAAAAAAATTGACACAAAAGAGTTAAATAAAAGCGTATTATAAATTACATCTACTGTCATCCCCACAAAATTCGTCCATATGGAATTTCCTCTTCACTGATTTAAAACAATGTTCTTTAACTCTATTTTATATAACAATCATCTTGGACACAGTAGCTTGTACATTTACATTATATGGCCAAAAAGGAAAAAATAAATTAAGGTTACACAATTTTCCTGGTTAACAATATTAAAAAATTTGACCTCGTTAAATAAATGAGTTAACATTAAAGTTGTATTACTTTGCAGAAGATAGTAAAGAAACTTAATTGTAACTCTTTAACAATGAATTCATTTTTCCAAATTTCTTTTGTAACACATTGGGTAAATTTTCTTTTTACCCGGAATAAAATTGCGGACAACCTTTATTTATATTTCCATAAAGTTACCAAAAAGAAAAATATAAATTAAGGTCAGACATTTTCCTTGTTTGACAAGATTAAAAAATTTGACCTCATTAAAAAAATGGGTTCAACAAAAGTTCTATATGCTTTTCAGAAGATAATAATGATAATAACAATAACTTAATTGTAACACTTTAACTCTACAAGACTCTTTTTTTTTTCGTTTGTAAAATAATGGGTAAATTTTCGTTTTCCCTTGCATAAAATCGCGAACAAACTTTATTTACATTTCCATTATCTAACCAAAAAGAAAAAAAAACTAAATTAAGGTCAGACCATTTTTCCTGGTTGACGAGTTTAAAAAATTTGGCCTCATTAAAAAATGGTCTCACAAAAAGTTCCATTACTTTTCAAAATAATGTAAAAAAAAGGGGGGGGAAGAAAGAAAGAAAACTTAAAATCACGGACAAACTTTATTTACATTTCCATTATCTAACCAAAAAGAAAAAAAAAACTAAATTAAGGTCAGACCATTTTTCCTGGTTGACGAGTTTAAAAAATTTGGCCTCATTAAAAAATGGTCTCACAAAAAGTTCCATTACTTTTCAAAATAATGTAAAAAAAGGGGGGGGGGGAGAAAGAAAGAAAACTTAAAATCACGGACAAACTTTATTTACATTTCCATTATCTAACCAAAAAGAAAAAAAAACTAAATTAAGGTCAGACCATTTTTCCTGGTTGACGAGTTTAAAAAATTTGGCCTCATTAAAAAATGGTCTCACAAAAAGTTCCATTACTTTTCAAAATAATGTAAAAAAAGGGGGGGGGGGGAGAAAGAAAGAAAACTTAAAATCACGGACAAACTTTATTTACA
This sequence comes from Maratus michaelseni, assembly GCA_963931845.1. Classification (NCBI taxonomy): domain Eukaryota; kingdom Metazoa; phylum Arthropoda; class Arachnida; order Araneae; family Salticidae; genus Maratus; species Maratus michaelseni. The sequence goes on along the minus strand of OZ007596.1, from coordinate 207,558,936 downwards.
TTTCCATTATCTAACCAAAAAGAAAAAAAAACTAAATTAAGGTCAGACCATTTTTCCTGGTTGACGAGTTTAAAAAATTTGGCCTCATTAAAAAATGGTCTCACAAAAAGTTCCATTACTTTTCAAAATAATGTAAAAAAAGGGGGGGGGGAAGAAAGAAAGAAAACTTAAAATCACGGACAAACTTTATTTACATTTCCATTATCTAACCAAAAAGAAAAAAAAACTAAATTAAGGTCAGACCATTTTTCCTGGTTGACGAGTTTAAAAAATTTGGCCTCATTAAAAAATGGTCTCACAAAAAGTTCCATTACTTTTCAAAATAATGTAAAAAAAAGGGGGGGGGAAGAAAGAAAGAAAACTTAAAATCACGGACAAACTTTATTTACATTTCCATTATCTAACCAAAAAGGAAAAAAAACTAAATTAAGGTCAGACCATTTTTCCTGGTTGACGAGTTTAAAAAATTTGGCCTCATTAAAAAATGGTCTCACAAAAAGTTAGATTACTTTTCAAAATAATGTAAAAAAAAGGGGGGAAGAAAGAAAGAAAGAAAACTTAAAATCACGGACAAACTTTATTTACATTTCCATTATCGAACCAAAAAGAAAAAACTAAATTAAGGTCAGACAATTTTTCCTTGTTGACGAGTTTAAAAAAAAATGGCCTCATTAAAAAATGGTTTCACAAAAAGTTCCATTACTCTTCAGAATGTAGTTTAAAAAAAAAGAAAACTTAAAATTGTAACGCTTTAACTACGGGCTCATTTTTTTTCGTTTGTAAAATAGTGGGTACATTTTCGTTTTTCCCTGCATAAAATCGAGGACAAACTTTATTTGCATTTCCATTATGGAACCAAAAAGAAAATAATAAATTAAGGTCAGACATTTTTCCTGGTTGACGAGTTTAAAGAATTTGACCTCATTAAAAAAAATGGTTTCACAAAATGCTCTATTACTTTTCAGAGTATAGAAAAAAATAATAAAATTGTAACACTTTAACTACGTGCTCATTTTTAGGGTTTCGTTCATCTCACGAAACCCTATTACTCCCGCTCCGTTGTCTGTCCGTCACAGAGCCGTTCTCAAAAAACTATATAACTTACAGGCATGAAAATTTGTGTACTTATAGCTAAATACCTACTATGAAGTTCAAAATATTAAAATGAAAAAATCGTATTATTTTAATATAGAGAGATAAAAAACCAAAATTCTAACAGCCTTTTCCTAATAAATTTAAACAGATTTCGTTATAGCAGTTGCCAACAATTAAAAATCCACAATAAAATTCTTTCTACAATAATTAATTTTCTATTGAAAGATTTTCACGTGAAAAATGAAAATCAAATAAAAAGTTTCTACAATTGAAATAAAGATTAATATGACATCATATTGGTAATAAAACTGAAATTTTCAAACATTTCTCAATAATACAAGCAGTATGAGTATGTGTATGTACAGAAAGCAGATTAATATCACAAGTCATTAGAGAATTAAAAAGAAAATTAATCGGACGTCATATTGGAAGTTTAACGAATTTTTCAAATGTTTGGGAATAATACAAAGCGAGTATCAATATGAGTAATAGAGAATAGTAAATATATGAGTTTGAGGAACGTATTAATCATGATAAAAACCCGATTATGGAAATATTCGCATATTTTAACATTTTGAAACTATACAACATGTTTAAATTTGAAATTATTATTTTTTTAAATATCGCACTTAGTCCACATGACAGATATTATTATGACAAAGTATAATAGCGGGTTTCACCCGCTATCGGACCGGTTCAGATTTTCGAAAAAAAACGAGAAAAATAGACCGGTAAATTTTTACTTTATAAAAAACTTGACTTTTTTTTTTTTTTTTTTTTTTTTTTTTTTTTGGAAAATGAAATTTATTTGGATTTATCAAAGGAAGGATAAAGTGTTTTGAAAGGAATATTAAACGAAACCCTTTGTGCGATCTTCGATCACACTTACCCAATTGTTTTTTTTTGTTTTTTTTTCGTTTGTAAAATAGTAGATACATTTTCTTTTTTTCCTGTGTAATATCAAGGACAAACTATATTTACGATTCCAATATCTAACCAAAAAGAGAAAAATAAATTAAGGTCAGACATTTTTCTAGGTTGACGAGTTTAAAAATTTTGGCTTCATTAAAAAATGGTTTCAAAAAATGTTCCATTACTTTTCAGAGTATAGAAAAAATAATAAAATTGTAACACTCGATAATAATAACTACGGGCTCATTTTTTTTTTTTTTTCGTTTGTAAAATAGTTGGTAAATTTTCGTTTTTCCCTGCCTAAATTCGTAAACAAAATTTATTTCTGTTTCCATTATGCACGAAAAAGAAAACAATAAATTAAGGTCAGATATTTTTCCAGTTTGACAAGATTAAAAGATTTGGCCCCGTTAAAAGATTGGTCTATATAAAGCTATCACCTCCAACAAACTAGTAGTAAAAAACTGAATTATAACACTATAACTACTGGCTCTTTTTAGGTAGATTTCGTAAAAAATACTACCTATTACATTCTCACCTAAGTTGGAAATTTTGAAAATTTTTTGCAGATTTACGCCGATCATGACTCCCAGAACCCAAAACCACCCCCAGTTCAAAACTTTATCTATCTATCTATCTATCTATGTCATGTCACTTTTTTATGACCACGATAACTGGAAAAATTCTGCATAAATCTCTTCCAAACTGATACATAAAATCAAGGGACGTAAAATCTCGGTCAAGTTCGTTAATGGGCAAAATCGAACCAAGGGGGGGGGGGAAATGGGGGCGCTTTTTGTGAAAACAGAAACCCCCCATAATTTCTTAATTATTATACGTATCGAATCCGTTTAGAGTTATTATTAGTTCTAGGAAAAGGGTCGAAAATTTATGTATGACAGATTTTTGATATAATTAAAAATGGCCCCAAGGGGGGGGGGGGGGGGTTAGAAGAAAAAAAATCATAACTTCGTCAATTCCCAAGATTTCCAATCCGCGTAAATTTATTATAAATCCTCTTAATATTATCTAAAACTTTTATATTGACAAGTTTTTTATAGGACCAACCGTTATAGCAAAAAAAAATTAAAAGCAAAAAAAATCCCTGCCGGCTCCGCCTGCAAACAAGTTATTTTTCGAAGTAGACGGTTCCAACTCCCGCATCTTTTCGAAACTGATACATAAAATCTCGGTCAAGTTCGTTAATGGGCAAAATCAAACCGCGGGGGGGGGGGGGGGCTTTTTGTGAAAACAGAAAAAACCCCATAATTTCTTAATTATGATACGTATCGAATCTGTTTGAAGTTATTTTTACTTCTAGGAGAAGGGCCGAAAATTTATGTATGACAGATTTTTGATATAATTAAAAATTGCCTTAAGGGGGGGGGAGGGGGTTTTAGAAGAAAAAAAACATAACTTCGTCAATTCTCAAGATTTCAAATCCGCGTAAATTTATTATAAATCCTCTTAATATTATCTAAAACTTTTATATTGACAAGTTTTTTATAGGACCAACCGTTATAGCAGAAAAAAATTAAAAACAAAAAAATCCCTGCCGGTTCCACCTGTAAACAAGTTATTTTTCGAAGTAGGCGGTTCCAACTCCCGCATCTTTTCGAAACTGATACATAAAATCAAGCGGCATAAAATCTCGGTCAAGTTCGTTAATGGGCAAAATCGAACCAGGGGGGGGGGGGGGGCTTTTTGTAAAAACAGAAAAAAACCCATAATTTCTTAATTATGATACGTATCGAATCCGTTTGAAGTTATTATTACTTCTAGGAGAAGGGCCGAAAATTTATGTATGACAGATTTTTGCTATAATTAAAAATTGCCTTAAGGAGGGGGGTTTTAGAAAAAAAAAATCATAACTTCGTCAATTCCCAAGATTTCAAATCCGCTTAAATGTATTATAAATCCTCTTAATATTATCTAAAACTTTTATACTGACAAGTTTTTTATAGGACCAATTCTTATAGCAAAAAAAAAAAAATAATAATAATAATTAAAAAAAAAATCCTGCTGGCTCCGCCTGCAAACAAGTTAGGTTTCAAAGTAGGCGGTTCCAACTGCCGCATCATTGCAAACAGGTCATTTCTTCCGCAGTTCCCGACAAACAGGCGCCCCACGGTCTACGTCTTCGAAATCTACCTGTGCCTGTAGGCCGAGCCGTCAGGGATTTTTTTTTTCTACGCAAAATAGCGGGCGAATTTTCTTCTTTCCTGTCAAAAAATTACAGCGGAACTGAATAATGCGAGTCTGTTTAAACAGAAATATCGGATAAGTCGAACTCTTTTAAATCTCCAGTAAATCATAATTACAGGTTTCCTGCGCATCATGCAGTTCCAGTTAGTACGATTTTCAGTTATAGTTCATTCAAATTTAAGAGATGATTTAAATAAACACAAGCATTGCCAATTTACGTCAGTTTAAGTTTAGCAATTTTTTCGCTTATTTAGCAATTTTACAAAAAAATAAATAAAAATAAAAAATAAATGTTTGTTTTAAATAAAGAATTTAGAGAAAATTGTTAACAAATAATATTCTTTTTTGAATGTAAGCTAAGCAAAATAACAGTTTCATTTAATTGATGCATTAATTACACAAATTAAACAATTATTTCGACAAATTATATTCTTTTTATGCAAAGCAGCTATCATGGCTCGGCTGGCATTAAATGTAAGCATTATCAAAGCCGCCAATTCGCACGGGCTTTTATTTACTTGTTTTCTCTCTTAATTTGGAATCCTATACATTAAAGCGACAATCTAAAAATTTCAGCATAAATTCGATGAACGCACGATTCGAGGTACACTTGAACGTGGTCAGCGTCGCTGAGTGGTCTAAGCCATTAGTTTAAGCTCTCTGCAAAGAAAGTGGGTTCGAATCCGCTTCCGACAGAATGATTTCTGCATTACTTTTGTCTGTAATTCATTTCGATTACTGTCGCATTTTCAGAAAAAGAAGTTACGTTTATAATTTATTATTATAATTTATTATTATTATTGTTATTCCAATGCTTTTGAATTAAGTAAAGTTTAACACCCAACGATATTTTTACAAATTAAATTTATATTAAAAGTATATATAAATAAAAAATACTTGCATTAAAAATAATTAAATTAAAAAGAAATTGCCTTCATAATCTATAACATTAAGTAATACTAGAAAAAACTTTTTGTTTATAGTTTATGAAACATTAAAATAAAATATAAAGATCGTGAAAATCATTATTTGAAACGGAGAGGAAAGAGAAATTTGAAATAGACCTTCTGATTGACTCAGCAGTGCTGCTATCTATTGGCTTACTAAAGGTATCCAAATGTACGTGAAAAAACAAGAAAATGTCTTCTTACGAGCTCTTTTACTACTAAATATCAATATTTTTTCGTGAATTTTTCATTTGAAAATATAAGTTCATACAAAATCGGGTTAAAGATATAAAATAATACAAATGTGTGGTTTATTTAAAGTTATTATCACGGGACCGGGCAACGCCGGTCGGGTCAACTAATAGACTATAATGCGGTACTTATTTTTTTTTTTTTTTTTCAGACTATCTCTCGATTAATGCGGGGGAAAGTTCCATAAGTGCCCAAAACAGAAAATGATTTATCCCGTTTTGCCAGTCAATAGGCAACGACTTGTTATGAAAATAAAACAAAACCGGACATAAAATAAGTGACCAATGGCGCATTAATCGCCATTGGTCAGATTTTAATACACATAATTGAAAATAAAATCACGTTTTTAATGTTTGTTGATTATCACTTATTAAATTAACGCACACGTTAAAGATAATGGAAGTTGAAGTTAATTAAATGAATTTTATTATTATTTTTTTAAATCACGTCAAGCAGTAATATGTACTTTCTAACAATAACACATTAAAACAATATCGTAGAACCTATTGTTTATTTATGTATTGCATTGTAAAGAGACATATTTTTCTTAATCTAAGTAGATAATAATTGGGGGTTCTACGCCAGCGCAGTTCGCGCAGTCAACCTCTGAAGGTGAAGTTCAAGGTTACCGGAAGTGGCAGGTGTGGACACCGGAAGTCGCAGGTAGGGATAACAGGCATGTTGAGACAGGAAGTGAACAGGAAGTGTAGATAGGAAATTTAACCGGAAATGTGACAGGATGTGAATGCGATAAGGGAGAGAGGGGGGAGGGCTTATTTTCGTGGGGGGCTTATGCTAACCTGAAATAAAAATGGAATTATTTCTTACTTTGTAAAAATTTAACATAAAATGTATCTTTTTTTTTTTTTTTTTCACCTGAAATAAAAATTTTATTTGCTAACTAACACCTAATATAAAAATGGAAATCTTTCTGACTTTGTTTTACTTTCTAAAAGTTTTACATGAAATTTATTTTAAGACTGGAAACGCGACAGGAAGTAAGACCTGAAACCGGATTAGACATGCTTTTTCCAAAAAGGGTTTTCAGGAAGCAGTAAACATGTTTTGGGAACATGTTTGGGAGCTTGTTGCAACAGGAAAGGCAGTTTAAAAGACCGGAAGTGATTAAGCGATAAGAAAAATACAGGAATATACACGTAGATTTTGTTCTTTGTAGAGGGTGAAATTTTATTTTATTTTTTATTTAAAGAGTTTTCTTTTTCTTTTCTTTTTTTTTTTTTTTTTTTTATTTAAAGCGTTTCAAATTATTTTTTATATTATTATTTTTTTTTTTTTTTTTGTAGTAGGTTACGTATTATTTTAATTTTTAGTGACGTTAGAACCTGCAATGTTCTGTACCACACATGTCTTATCTTAGGTTATCAAGGATGTGTATGTGTTGTTATCTCTTTAAATGCGAGAGATGGGGCTTCAGACCTGCGTTGAGATATCTTTATCATAGTTTTAATGAACTGCAGGAAATTGTCTTTAGCTATTGAGTAATTCGCGAGTTTTGGTTTAATATGAATGCTAGTACATCTGTTTGTTTAATTTACAAGCACATTTCTCTTACAACATTCTGTCAACAGATCATTTCTATATTCGAAATAATAATTTAGAAGGAAAATTTTTATATGAAAATACTATGAAATGTCATTTATAGAGATTGACAAAAATAGCATGCTTGATTCTTTCTTGTATTAACCTTATATTCGAAATAGAGTTTTGTTACGAAAAATAACGTGTTTACATATTTTAAAAACGAAAGAAAAGTGATTTTTACAAATGTAACTATAAGCTATACACCCACGCATTTGTGTTATTGAATTAAATTACAATGCTTAATATTGTATTCACCGTACTATTTTCCTGCAAAAGCCGTTTCACAAACTTGTGTACTGAAATTAATGTGGCATTTTTAGGGAAAAATTAATTCAAGTCTTTAAGACTAATCTTTCAAAGGAAAAAAAGATTTGTCATACTTTCTCTTACATTATATCTTCCGTTTTTTAAGTTTACAAATTTGTGGAGTAACTTAAATAATCGTTTTTATACTAATTAAACAATATATTTTTTAATTATATGTTTTTTTAATTAACTTGTAATAGATTCTTTTTTTTTTCTTTTTCTTTTTCTTAAAAGGGTACTGTAGAATAACTTATGTCACAAATACTACATCCTTCTTTAGTTAAATATGTTTCACTTAAGACATGACAAAGTGTCTTAGAAACATTTCATTTTGGAGTTAAGTGATTAAACAAGAAAAATATTATTTATAAAAACACAACACATAAGACTAGCGGCTGAGAGGTTCTACTCTCAAAGCTGATAGATGGAAGGTGTTAGGTTTAAACCTCTCTCACGGTCGTCGACCTAACCGTTCGAAGTTTTCTTCGAAACTTGTCAATATGGGTAAGAACACCTTAGAAAGACCTACATGGAGACACTTATCCCTAACGCAGATAATCAACCCTATATTTAACCAACCAGTCACAACACGCAATTCATAATCATTACATTCAGTTAATAAGTGATTCGACATGCAAGATTTGATTTATAGAAACATACAATATGATATATCACACTAAACATACAATTTGAACGATTTTTTCCCTTTCATATGAAAAAATTTTAACAAGAATTTAGTGACTATTTAACTTATTAAAGAGAGCGGGTATTTTGTTTAGAGTTATACGATTAAAATAAATTTTCAATAGATTTGACTTTATACAAGCAACATTTAAAAAAAAAAAAAAAAGAGAATGGAATCTAGTGTTTATAAATTAACGTATTTCAATTTTACAAATACTTTACACACCCCTCTTTTTCCCCTATTTTGGTAGACTTTATACACATAAGACATAAAAGGCGTTTTAGAATACATCATTTAGAAATTAAGCAACTTGATAAGTAAAATATTATTTCTAAAAGCAATAGATACGAAAGTAATAAATATTTCTACTTACAAATGTACGAAATTCTGATAGGTAAGACCTTCTCAATCATTGTGCAAGAATTAAGTCGTGATTGAGCTTATAACATTATAGGATGAAATAATCACGTGACGTATTTTTAAACCAATAAAATATTAGTATTTTAAACCAATAAAATATTAGTATTTTAAACCAATAAAATATTAGTATTTTTACACGAGCGCCCTCTATCATTATATAAATTTCAATGAAATGAGTTCATAACATTATACTGTCCCTTCTCATCGGTGTAATAGAATATTATACTGTCCCTTCTCATCGGTGTAATAGGTTGCATTTTTCGTTTAAGTTAGTTTTTTTTTTTTTCATTTAAGCTAGTTTTTTTTTCATTTATATGGAACGAGTTATGAATTCTTATGTTGATGATCTAACCAACTTGAAGTGTCAACCCTCATAACCAGAATTAAATAATCAAGAGATGGATTCTACAATTTTATCCAAAGAAGGACCCGTTTCGAAGTATGGAGTGAAACCCACATCATCAGGACTAAAGAAACAGTTTGTGTGTTTTACTTGCAACAAAGATTTTTTCCGAAAGGATCATTTAAAACAACATTTGATGACCCATTCAGGAGAAAAACCTTTTGTGTGTGTCATCTGTCGAAAAGCTTTCTCTAGAAAAGCTCTTTTGAATCGCCATAAATTGTCTCATTTAAAAGAACCTACACAACATAAGTGTGGTGATTGCAACGAACTGTTTTCAAGAAAGTACGACTTATTGAAACATGAAAAGATTCACAAATCACCCAAACAATATAAGTGTATTAAATGCAATGAACTGTTTTCGAGAAAGTACGACTTATTGAAACATAAGAAGATCCATAAGCCCCGAAAGCAGTATAAATGCATCCAGTGTAGTGAAATATTTAATCGGAAATATGATTTATCACGTCATATAGACACCGCGCACAAAGTACTACCCAAAGTTGTCAAATCGACATCTTTAAAAGATTCGTTATATGAAAAAGTGAAGCATTTTAAAAGACAAAATGCTTTAAATGTATTTACTAAAACTGTAATAAATTCTAATGAGGAGAATGATCAAGATTTTCACACGTTTTTTAACAGTATTCGGTCGGACGTTTTGAATGAATTAAATTATCAGATAGAAGTAAAAAGGTCAATGAAATGGCATGCAACTGCAAAAGTTGTTGTAAGCCGCCAAACACCGGACGGTGATATAGATACTACCACCCCATATTTTCATTCAAGAACTGTACTGGAATTGACGAATCAAAACATACCTGTACATGTTGAGGATGCCTTTACGAAAATTATTAACTCTTTTGAGAAATTCACTCAACAAGGATCTAATTGGGCATTGCAACAAATATTAAATCTAGAACTGTCTACAGCTAAATATAGAATGGTTTAAAATGTGTGGACTAGTTTTGAAACATGTATATTCATGTTTTTGCTATTGTAGTTATTGAAAATGATAAATAAATAGTCTTTGACTAAAAAATCATAAGTTTTTTATTATTTTCATGGTAACTATTTTATATAAATTACTTATAACAGTTTGTCAATGCTACATAAACTACTGTTTAACATTTTGAATGTCTTAAACAAAATGGGAATGAATTTGTTGAAATTATGTAAAACATGATGAAATAAATGTGATGTATTTATTATATGTTACTTAAACTACAAGAGAATGATTGGAAATGTGTTATTTTAAATCTATGATACTTTTAATCACTAACAAGGTAAGACGTGACGTTATGAATCATCGATGGGTTTTCCTTTGAATATGTATTAATCTTACTTATTGATAAGAAAGTTGGAAAAATAGACTTAACACATTGTTAAAGGTTTTGGAAAAATGTATAGTTGGTTAAAAATTTTAGAAAATTTAACATAAAGTAACAAATTTTAGAAAATAAACGTTTCGATAAATAAAAAAATTACATTTTGGTAAACTTTACACTTAGACAATATTTTAAACTAAGGAAAAATTAGACTTAACGCATTGTTACAGTTTCTTTGAAAAATATCTAGTTGGTTATAAATTTTAGAAAATTCGACCTAACGAAATTAACACACTTAAAAATATCTAGGTTATACATTTTATAAAATAAGCAACAAATACACATTTCGATACATTGACAAAAGAAAATAATTAAGTTTAAGTAAACTTTACACTTAGACAATATTTCAAACTAAGAAAAATAATAAATTTACACTTATACAATATTTTAAACTAAGAAAAATAATAACTTTACACTTATACAATATTTTAAACTAAGGAAAATTAATAACTTTAAACATCAGACTTAACACATTGTTAAAGTTTTTTGAAAATAACACGACATTTTCAAAGCAGTGGAAATAGTATACCTGTAAAAAAATTCAACTTAGTGGAATTTAATATTGAAATTTTTTAACCGCACTCATTTAAAAAATAAAACTTTATAAAATATTCACTTTTTTTAAATAAGCAACTGTTAAACATTTTGAATGTCTTAGACAAAGTGTGAATAAATTTGTTGAAATTATATAAAACATGAAAAATTTCATAACTTTTAAAGGAAATTTTATTTTTGGTGAAATAAACTCGAGCTATTTATTGTATGTAACTTAAACTACTATAGAGAATCGATTGAAAATGTGTTACTTTTAAGCACTCACAAGATAAGACACGATGTTAGGAATTATAGATGTGTTTTTTCCCCACAATTGACGTCACTTGTAGCATATTTACTGATCAAGTCATAAAATCATAGTTCAGGGTATGTTTATGAGCACGGCGTTTAGTTGAGATTTAAGATATTTGAGAAATATAAACTACAACTTTGACTACTTTTTGAAATTTCCCCCTACATAAGAAAAAGGACATGGGAAAATAAAATGAAAAGTTGTCTTTGAATGGAATCGAATATTTTATTTATAAATGAACAATTATAAATAAAAATACTTCAGTATTTTTCAAATATTTAAATTTAAATTTATAAATTTATCGTGAATCGTTTTTTTAAGTATGGTGAACTGTGTGTTGAGTATTGTAACCTTGTAAGATATTGTGTGTGTGTGTTTGTGCATACATTTTTTAATTGCAAAAATATGTGAACTATTCTAACTTTTTCTTATATTATTTATCATGAGACTGATCGAGTTAGCTATAAGTAATATTATGTTTACAAAACTTGTATGTACAGGGTGTTTACGATACTTATTATTAGTGTTAAAATGTTACAAATTTGGGGAATTTATCTTAGACTTCGATTTAAAATCGGACTTTACCATATTTTTGAATGAAAGTGACTTAGTAAATGTATAAGAATTTGATAAAATTTATGAATAATTAATATTTTTATCAAAGTTTAAGTAAGTTGTGACAAGACTTTTATATTTAAGTGATTGGTGTAAAGTATATTCAAGCTATGACAAAACACATGAGGTGGTTGACACCAGCAAGGCCAAACAGTTAAAGCAAAAGATGAATCATCAAAGCAGACGAAACAAGTCTAGACGAGTAAGAGATGAGTTAGCAAAACAGACGTGCAGCACAGAAACAAGACTGGACAAGTTTAGACAAACACGTGATGACGTCATTCAACACGTCAATATAAGAAACTAACAACTGCTATCAAGTAAGAGTGGAGGAAGAATGACCGAGCGAGTGTAGTTTGTATTTAAAGTTTATTCTTATCTCAAACCGGAAATGACGTCACAAACCGGAAGACTGGTAGCGCCTCTACGTCGATTGCAGCGCCCCCTAACAAAGTTAAGAGAGATAGGTTAGTCTAGTGAAAGAAAGCACAAGAAGTGGACGTGTTTTTCGGTAAGTATTTAATTCTATTTTGTTTCTGAAAGGTAAACGAGTTGTATAAAAATTAGCAAATAATTTAAAATCGAACTCACGTTAGTGTAAAAGTGTATGTTTTTTCTGCACATGTGCAGATATTTGATATGCACCAGTTGGTTACAAGGATTAACAATTAAATTATAGTCTCTCAATAGTTAAAATTAAAAAGTTAATTTTAATTAATTTAAAGAATTTTAAACTTTTTGTAAACTTTTAATTTTTTTAAACTATATTTTTGTTAACTTTTTTAACGTAATTTACAATTTTTTTAACATTAAAAACTTTTAGTAAACTTTATTTTTATGAAATTTTAATTTAAAAAAAAATAACTTATTCAACCCTCTGTTATTAAGTAAACCTAACATATCAAATTTATTCACTTTAAACATAAATCCTAAGTTTATCAATAAGTCAATTTAACCTTTCGAAAAATATAATTAATTTAAAAAAACTATGTATCGGGTTCTATTCATTTTGTAGTACTTTAAGCAGTAAACCATTCAATTAAATTGAAAATTTAGATGATTTCCTTTATCGAATATCTTAAAACATCTCTAAATACTATAATATCATGGTTTTCTTAGTTATACCTACCCTAAATTATCAAACCGTAAAATAATTTTTGTTGTGGGTTCGAATCCAAGTTAAAACTTTTAATTATCTCTTAATTCCATTACCCACCGATAGAGGGCGATACAAAAAAAACTATTATTTCATTTTAAAAGGTTCACATCTAAATTCTAATTAAATTCTAAGTCATTTCAAATTTTACTCTAGTCTTCTAAGATTAAACTTCTTCAAAAATTTAACTCCCCTTCTGCAATGCACTTCCAAGTTATCGCACCCTCCACAATTTTAACTCGTGACTTTCAAAACATTTGATTTTTTTACACAATAATGTAATCGTTTGTTTTTTGAATGCTAATTTAATTTATTGTTTTTAAGTGTATCATTAAGAAATAACTTGAATATTAAATGAATTTAACCTTAAAAAAGAAACCCAATATATTCAACCAGTTGTTATCAGTGCCTTTGTGATGTAATTGTCAACGCATTCAGCTGTTAAGTGAAAAGATAATGGTTCGATTCCATTCAAAGACAACTTTTCATTTTATTTTCCCATGTCCTTTTTCTTATGTAGGGGGAAATTTCAAAAAGTAGTCAAAGTTGTAGTTTATATTTCTCAAATATCTTAAATCTCAACTAAACGCCGTGCTCATAAACATACCCTGAACTATGATTTTATGACTTGATCAGTAAATATGCTACAAGTGACGTCAATTGTGGGGAAAAAACACATCTATAATTCCTAACATCGTGTCTTATCTTGTGAGTGCTTAAAAGTAACACATTTTCAATCGATTCTCTATAGTAGTTTAAGTTACATACAATAAATAGCTCGAGTTTATTTCACCAAAAATAAAATTTCCTTTAAAAGTTATGAAATTTTTCATGTTTTATATAATTTCAACAAATTTATTCACACTTTGTCTAAGACATTCAAAATGTTTAACAGTTGCTTATTTAAAAAAAGTGAATATTTTATAAAGTTTTATTTTTTAAATGAGTGCGGTTAAAAAATTTCAATATTAAATTCCACTAAGTTGAATTTTTTTACAGGTATACTATTTCCACTGCTTTGAAAATGTCGTGTTATTTTCAAAAAACTTTAACAATGTGTTAAGTCTGATGTTTAAAGTTATTAATTTTCCTTAGTTTAAAATATTGTATAAGTGTAAAGTTATTATTTTTCTTAGTTTAAAATATTGTATAAGTGTAAATTTATTATTTTTCTTAGTTTGAAATATTGTCTAAGTGTAAAGTTTACTTAAACTTAATTATTTTCTTTTGTCAATGTATCGAAATGTGTATTTGTTGCTTATTTTATAAAATGTATAACCTAGATATTTTTAAGTGTGTTAATTTCGTTAGGTCGAATTTTCTAAAATTTATAACCAACTAGATATTTTTCAAAGAAACTGTAACAATGCGTTAAGTCTAATTTTTCCTTAGTTTAAAATATTGTCTAAGTGTAAAGTTTACCAAAATGTAATTTTTTTATTTATCGAAACGTTTATTTTCGAAAATTTGTTACTTTATGTTAAATTTTCTAAAATTTTTAACCAACTATACATTTTTCCAAAACCTTTAACAATGTGTTAAGTCTATTTTTCCAACTTTCTTATCAATAAGTAAGATTAATACATATTCAAAGGAAAACCCATCGATGATTCATAACGTCACGTCTTACCTTGTTAGTGATTAAAAGTATCATAGATTTAAAATAACACATTTCCAATCATTCTCTCGTAGTTTAAGTAACATATAATAAATACATCACATTTATTTCATCATGTTTTACATAATTTCAACAAATTCATTCCCATTTTGTTTAAGACATTCAAAATGTTAAACAGTAGTTTATGTAGCATTGACAAACTGTTATAAGTAATTTATATAAAATAGTTACCATGAAAATAATAAAAAACTTATGATTTTTTAGTCAAAGACTATTTATTTATCATTTTCAATAACTACAATAGCAAAAACATGAATATACATGTTTCAAAACTAGTCCACACATTTTAAACCATTCTATATTTAGCTGTAGACAGTTCTAGATTTAATATTTGTTGCAATGCCCAATTAGATCCTTGTTGAGTGAATTTCTCAAAAGAGTTAATAATTTTCGTAAAGGCATCCTCAACATGTACAGGTATGTTTTGATTCGTCAATTCCAGTACAGTTCTTGAATGAAAATATGGGGTGGTAGTATCTATATCACCGTCCGGTGTTTGGCGGCTTACAACAACTTTTGCAGTTGCATACCATTTCATTGACCTTTTTACTTCTATCTGATAATTTAATTCATTCAAAACGTCCGACCGAATACTGTTAAAAAACGTGTGAAAATCTTGATCATTCTCCTCATTAGAATTTATTACAGTTTTAGTAAATACATTTAAAGCATTTTGTCTTTTAAAATGCTTCACTTTTTCATATAACGAATCTTTTAAAGATGTCGATTTGACAACTTTGGGTAGTACTTTGTGCGCGGTGTCTATATGACGTGATAAATCATATTTCCGATTAAATATTTCACTACACTGGATGCATTTATACTGCTTTCGGGGCTTATGGATCTTCTTATGTTTCAATAAGTCGTACTTTCTCGAAAACAGTTCATTGCATTTAATACACTTATATTGTTTGGGTGATTTGTGAATCTTTTCATGTTTCAATAAGTCGTACTTTCTTGAAAACAGTTCGTTGCAATCACCACACTTATGTTGTGTAGGTTCTTTTAAATGAGACAATTTATGGCGATTCAAAAGAGCTTTTCTAGAGAAAGCTTTTCGACAGATGACACACACAAAAGGTTTTTCTCCTGAATGGGTCATCAAATGTTGTTTTAAATGATCCTTTCGGAAAAAATCTTTGTTGCAAGTAAAACACACAAACTGTTTCTTTAGTCCTGATGATGTGGGTTTCACTCCATACTTCGAAACGGGTCCTTCTTTGGATAAAATTGTAGAATCCATCTCTTGATTATTTAATTCTGGTTATGAGGGTTGACACTTCAAGTTGGTTAGATCATCAACATAAGAATTCATAACTCGTTCCATATAAATGAAAAAAAAACTAGCTTAAATGAAAAAAAAAAAAACTAACTTAAACGAAAAATGCAACCTATCACACCGATGAGAAGGGACAGTATAATATTCTATTACACCGATGAGAAGGGACAGTATAATGTTATGAACTCATTTCATTGAAATTTATATAATGATAGAGGGCGCTCGTGTAAAAATACTAACATTTTATTGGTTTAAAATACTAATATTTTATTGGTTTAAAAATACGTCACGTGATTATTTCATCCTATAATGTTATAAGCTCAATCACGACTTACTTCTTGCACAATGATTGAGAAGGTCTTACCTATCAGAATTTCGTACATTTGT
The DNA here is from genome assembly GCA_963931845.1 of Maratus michaelseni. NCBI lineage: Eukaryota > Metazoa > Arthropoda > Arachnida > Araneae > Salticidae > Maratus > Maratus michaelseni. The sequence continues at coordinate 207,542,759 of OZ007596.1, read as the reverse complement.
AAGTAGAAATATTTATTACTTTCGTATCTATTGCTTTTAGAAATAATATTTTACTTATCAAGTTGCTTAATTTCTAAATGATGTATTCTAAAACGCCTTTTATGTCTTATGTGTATAAAGTCTACCAAAATAGGGGAAAAAGAGGGGTGTGTAAAGTATTTGTAAAATTGAAATACGTTAATTTATAAACACTAGATTCCATTCTCTTTTTTTTTTTTTTTAAATGTTGCTTGTATAAAGTCAAATCTATTGAAAATTTATTTTAATCGTATAACTCTAAACAAAATACCCGCTCTCTTTAATAAGTTAAATAGTCACTAAATTCTTGTTAAAATTTTTTCATATGAAAGGGAAAAAATCGTTCAAATTGTATGTTTAGTGTGATATATCATATTGTATGTTTCTATAAATCAAATCTTGCATGTCGAATCACTTATTAACTGAATGTAATGATTATGAATTGCGTGTTGTGACTGGTTGGTTAAATATAGGGTTGATTATCTGCGTTAGGGATAAGTGTCTCCATGTAAGTCTTTCTAAGGTGTTCTTACCCATATTGACAAGTTTCGAAGAAAACTTCGAACGGTTAGGTCGACGACCGTGAGAGAGGTTTAAACCTAACACCTTCCATCTATCAGCTTTGAGAGTAGAACCTCTCAGCCGCTAGTCTTATGTGTTGTGTTTTTATAAATAATATTTTTCTTGTTTAATCACTTAACTCCAAAATGAAATGTTTCTAAGACACTTTGTCATGTCTTAAGTGAAACATATTTAACTAAAGAAGGATGTAGTATTTGTGACATAAGTTATTCTACAGTACCCTTTTAAGAAAAAGAAAAAAAAAAAAAAAAGAATCTATTACAAGTTAATTAAAAAAACATATAATTAAAAAATATATTGTTTAATTAGTATAAAAACGATTATTTAAGTTACTCCACAAATTTGTAAACTTAAAAAACGGAAGATATAATGTAAGAGAAAGTATGACAAATCTTTTTTTCCTTTGAAAGATTAGTCTTAAAGACTTGAATTAATTTTTCCCTAAAAATGCCACATTAATTTCAGTACACAAGTTTGTGAAACGGCTTTTGCAGGAAAATAGTACGGTGAATACAATATTAAGCATTGTAATTTAATTCAATAACACAAATGCGTGGGTGTATAGCTTATAGTTACATTTGTAAAAATCACTTTTCTTTCGTTTTTAAAATATGTAAACACGTTATTTTTCGTAACAAAACTCTATTTCGAATATAAGGTTAATACAAGAAAGAATCAAGCATGCTATTTTTGTCAATCTCTATAAATGACATTTCATAGTATTTTCATATAAAAATTTTCCTTCTAAATTATTATTTCGAATATAGAAATGATCTGTTGACAGAATGTTGTAAGAGAAATGTGCTTGTAAATTAAACAAACAGATGTACTAGCATTCATATTAAACCAAAACTCGCGAATTACTCAATAGCTAAAGACAATTTCCTGCAGTTCATTAAAACTATGATAAAGATATCTCAACGCAGGTCTGAAGCCCCATCTCTCGCATTTAAAGAGATAACAACACATACACATCCTTGATAACCTAAGATAAGACATGTGTGGTACAGAACATTGCAGGTTCTAACGTCACTAAAAATTAAAATAATACGTAACCTACTACAAAAAAAAAAATAATAATAATATAAAAAATAATTTGAAACGCTTTAAATAAAAAAAAAAAAAAAAAAAGAAAAGAAAAAGAAAACTCTTTAAATAAAAAATAAAATAAAATTTCACCCTCTACAAAGAACAAAATCTACGTGTATATTCCTGTATTTTTCTTATCGCTTAATCACTTCCGGTCTTTTAAACTGCCTTTCCTGTTGCAACAAGCTCCCAAACATGTTCCCAAAACATGTTTACTGCTTCCTGAAAACCCTTTTTGGAAAAAGCATGTCTAATCCGGTTTCAGGTCTTACTTCCTGTCGCGTTTCCAGTCTTAAAATAAATTTCATGTAAAACTTTTAGAAAGTAAAACAAAGTCAGAAAGATTTCCATTTTTATATTAGGTGTTAGTTAGCAAATAAAATTTTTATTTCAGGTGAAAAAAAAAAAAAAAAAAAAAGATACATTTTATGTTAAATTTTTACAAAGTAAGAAATAATTCCATTTTTATTTCAGGTTAGCATAAGCCCCCCACAAAAATAAGCCCTCCCCCCTCTCTCCCTTATCGCATTCACATCCTGTCACATTTCCGGTTAAATTTCCTATCTACACTTCCTGTTCACTTCCTGTCTCAACATGCCTGTTATCCCTACCTGCGACTTCCGGTGTCCACACCTGCCACTTCCGGTAACCTTGAACTTCACCTTCAGAGGTTGACTGCCCGAACTGCGCTGGCGTAGAACCCCCAATTATTATCTACTAATCTACTCAAATATAATACAATAGTCTCATCAGAGTTAAACACTATTCCGAAAAGGATTCTTTATCTTCAGAAACCACACTGTAAGAAATGACCGATGTTTCTTATTTTATGAAAATATGCTATAACCACGCGAAAATATAATATAAACTTCTGAGTTATCCGAATTTTCAAATAGCATGTTACATTGTCTTTTGAATCCCCAGAAACGAATACATCTTCAAAATTTAAAGAATAATTTATAAAAACAAATTATTTTTAGCTGCCCGAATTTTTCAGAAACGTTTCCGAAGGGTTTTTATAGTGTATTAATTAGTGTCCTTAGCCTGGAATACCTGTTTTTCGAATGCTATGAATTCTGAAGTAAACATTTTCATGCTAAAAAAAAATGTTTAACAGACAAACATGCAAAATTAACAGCGTTAACAATAACATTAAAATTAAGATTATTTATTTACTCTTTTAGGTATAAATTAACTTATGCGGCTGAAAACGTGTACTTGAGAATGGATAACATTCGAAAAACAGGTATTCCAGCCTGAGGACACTAATTAATACACTATAAAAACCCTTCGGAAACGTTTCTGAAAAATTCGGGCAGCTAAAAATAATTTGATTTTATAAATTATTCTTTAAATTTTGAAGATGTATTCGTTTCTGGGGATTCAAAAGACAATGTAACATGCTATTTGAAATTTCGGATAACTCAGAAGATTATATTATATTTTCGTTCGTGGTTATAGCATATTTTCATAAAATAAGAAACATCGGTCATTTTTTACAGTGCAATATATTTTCGAGATTTAAGAAACATTCCTAAAAACAAAGTTTCGTTTGCTGACACTGATTTTCGGAAACGTTTCCGAGTACTTCTTAATCAGTTTTCTCAAACCGGAACATAGATTTTCCGTATGCTATCAATTCTCAAGTAAATATTTTCACGTTTAACAAACATATTTTACAAAGAAATTGATAAATTGATAACATTAACATTAAAATTAATATTATTTATAAACCAATATATTTTCTAGGTTTAAAGAAGCATTTATAAAAACTGAGTTTCTTTTCCTGCTACTGATTTTCGAAAATGTTTCCGAGTATTTTTTTTTTTTTTTTTAAAGTTTATTAATTAGTTCTTGCAAACCGGAATATCGGTTTTTATAATACTACCAATTCTCAAGTAAACAATTTCAGCTGCGTAATTAAATTTATACAATGCAACACTGCAAAAAATAATTGTTGATTTTACAGTATAAAACTGGCACCCAGCTGCCAGTATTATACCGTAAAATTAACAGTATTAAACAGTAAAATAAGCAGTAATACGCTGCCGTGCAAGCAGTAATACGCTACCGCGCATGCGCGGTAGCGTATTTTTCCCTTACACATTTATTTCCCTTTCACATTTATTTCCCTTGCATTTATTCCTTTACACATTTATTTCCCTTGCATACATTAATTAAAAAATGCCATAACACACTTAAAGGCATTTTTACCGTGATAACTTGGCTGTTCGTACATACTTCTGCTCCGCTGACCTTTTAAAGTTTTCTAATGCTTGTTGTTATTGGGTTTCAACAATTGTGGAATATTAATTATTTACTTTTATTTTAAAATAAAGAAGAAAAACTAGTTCTTACAAATTCGGTTCGTTGATAGCTTTCTGAATAAAAACCAATAATAATATACATCCAGTCTCATACTTGGAAATTCAGACGTTTTGTTCCGTTTTTTTTTTTTTTTTTTTTACAAGGTCAGGGTCGTCTATATTGAATTTCTTCTTCGCTGGTTTAAAAAACAATGCATGTTCTTTAACACAATAACATTATCCCTTTCATGTCTAGCGTCCTGATAATAAGACATGTCTTTACATTTACTATTTTTTTTTTCTTTTAACTCTTTCTAATATAGTTGAAAAGTATTTATGAATTTGGTTTTCTGTCACTCTAACTCTCGTAAATATACTCGGAATGACATAAAATTTTTATATGTTATTGATGTTTACTATAGAAAGTTTGGTATTTAAAATGAAGTGCGTAGCATTTATAGGTCGTTTATAGGGACACACAAAATAATTACATTACGCTATGATCGAAGGCGAAAAAAATCGTTTCCTGTGCATTTTAGTGGTGTTACAATACTTTAAACATAATGAAATTAAAGAGGATCACAAAGGTGCACTGCAACATGTTTTCTATAGATTAAGGTGTTACATACGTTCTCGTATATAAAAATTGACGTATTTTGGATTTTTGTTTTAGGAAGGGAGTAAAATAATTGAAAAACTAATAATTGCATGTTGTTTTTTATTTCTTCAAGTATTTAAAAATAGTTGTTTTGTTAAATTTCTCTACATATTACGAAGTCAGAAACCTGCACACCCCCCCCCCACCCCCCGAGAACACACCCACACTGACCTGTACCAAAATATCCGGTTTCGATGGGCAGCATCCTAACTTCCTGAAGAAACAAAAAAAAATATTAAAATCTTCTTCTAAAATAAGATTGTAGGTAAGGGCCATCGGCTCATTTTTTTCCATTTTTGAAAAATAAGAAAATCGCGCTATTTTTCATTTTTCGTCTAAAATTTTGACCTTTAAACTTATTGAAAAAATATAAAATATATAAATTTTCAAAAAATGGCTGGATGGCTTTTAAACAATTTAATTATGCGTAGATGAGCGCAAATTTTATCCAAAAATGTTAAAAATTGTTCAAGTTATCAGGCTGCCCATGTTGAAAAATGTAGTTTCCAGAAAACCGCGTTTAAAGTTTTAGAAGAAAAAAATATACTGATATATATTTATTTTTTTCAACTGACACTTTATTTGCTATTCCTGCGCCATACTGTGAATCCTCCTGTACCTTAATCTTCTCATGTAAAATGGAGTAGAATCTTTTCGGCGAGGTCGGTTTTAACGATCGTGCGCGCGCTCACATTTTTGCTCATATCTTTCTTAATAATTGATATATCACTTTAAATATTTTTGCCCATAATTCTAAAAACTATAAGGATTTAATTTCCGTCAAACAAAATCTCTTTTTTGAAAGTTGAGAACGTATGTAACCCCTTAAGGAGTGGGTAACATTTATCTTCATTTACAGCGACGAATAAAGGATTTCGGTTAGAGGATGGACTATGATCGATTTCATTCTAATTGAAATAAATAAATTTCTTAATAATATTCTGTTAGTGTTGGAAAGTGTTTCATAATCTATGCCTGATACATGATTTTTCGTTCTCGTTTGCAATTGTGTTTGTTTATATCTGCATGTTGTGTTGTTAGTATGTGTTTTTACATTTACTATTTATCACTTCATTTATATTTCAGCATCTATATAAAACGCTAAAATACGTAGCGGCGAAAAAGCTTTCATTTCTCTTTTGCCGATGCGAGTGGATTGTTTAGAAAATCCAACCTGTTAAATCTAACTTTAGCTGGCTTCGTTATTTGTTGTATTAAGAAAACTATTGGAGGTACCGATTCGAAACCCTCAGTATATATACCTAGTTTATTTTTCTCATTCCAAAAATCCAAATTTTGTGAAAATCGGACTGTAACTTTTCTTAATTTTGGCTCAAAACTAAAAGATTTGTTAGCAAACTATATTGTTGCCACTTTAACAATGTTTTTAATAATAATAATACTTGCATGAAACAATGACAATAAATGTTACTTGCAACAATCGACCAGAATCTTGCACGTGAAAGTGTAAACAAATGAAAATATGCATAGTTTATCATGCAAAAAATATTTTTTATTACGGCAAATAAATAATCGATATTGGAAACATTAAGCTTAAAAACGAATATTGACATGGTGTATTTATTAATATATTGTTAATGTACGTCATAATTTGGATAACACCAAAATGTTACAAAAAAGAAAAAAAGAAGAGACCTGTTGTGCTAAACCACATCTATCTATCTATATAAAACGCGCGTATGTGGGGGCGAAAAAGCGGTTATTTCTCTTTTGGCGATGACAACGAGTGATTTTTGTTTAGAAAATCAAACCTGCTAAGCCTAACTTTAGCAGCCTGCTTCGTTATTTGGTCTTTAAGAAAACTATTACTATTGGAAGTATCGATTCCAAACTCACAGTATATACGATGCGTAATTTATTTTTCTGATTCCGAAAATGCAAGTTTTGTGAAAATCGGACGTCCATCTTTTTTTTTTTTTTTAATTTGGCTAAAAACTGACCCGCTTCAAATGACAAAGACATTTGAGGGGGTCGTATTGAATTTACTTCCGCTCAGGGGTCCGTTTCTCTATTTACTTTCCGACAGATGAAAAGGTTACCAGAGGAAAGAGTTTTTTGCAGAAATTTCTCGTGTGTTTTCTCGTTTCGTACTATTTTTTGACGGGGCCGGGGAACGCCTGACGGTTCAGCTATTTTAGTAATAAAACATAATAAAGGTTCTCTTAAAGCTCTATATCTCGTTTTCTGTAGCTTTTATTTCAAACGTATGCTTATTTATTTATTTTTTATAATTTAAAAAATAGGGTTACTTATCCCAACAAATAATTTACAATAATTTCAATGAATAAGATGTTCGTTAAATTTAAGTAAACCTTTTTCATTTGGATAGTTACTCTTATTTTTTTAAACCTAAAAGTATTTTTTCCGAAAATTAAAAACAATTCGTGGCCGTAAGACTTAAATAAAAAACTATAATAACATGCATGCACTCCCATCCTAAGAAATTCAGATGTTTCGTTCCAAGTGCTTTTTCACAAGGTCAAACTCGTCTCTATTGAATTTCCTCTTCACTTGTTTAAAACAATGTTATTTAGCACAATAAACTTATGTAAGAATCATTTTGGACACAGTAGCCTATACGTGTACATTCCTAATATGTGAATAAAAAAAGGAAAATTTAAATTAAAGTCACATGTTTTGTTTGTTTTTCCCTGTGTGACATAATTAAAAATTTTTGCTCCATTAAAAATATGTTTACATAAATATCTATTAGTTTCAAGAAACTAGTAACAAAAAACTGACTTGTAACACTTTAAATACGTGCTTCCTTTCATTTTTACTTTCTTCTATCTTTACAAGAAGAAAGTATTGTATTCATTAAAATTTTCGACTTCCAGTTTTTGACGGATTTATACATTTTAGAAGGTCTTGAACACGATTTGACTATTTTTAGAAAATGTCTGTCTGTGACTCTGTGACTCTGTCTGTATGTGACAAAAATTTTGTGGGCGCTCTATCTCAAAAACTAATGAACGGAATTTAATAAAACTTTATATTCAATTAGTCCCTGATACAAATGGGTGCTGATTAGTTTTTGGTGTAAATCGCGCGAGAGGTGGCGCTGCTATGCTGCATTTTTCGCGATTTCCGTAATAGCTATATCTGAAGAAATAATGCACGGATTTTCATCTAACTGCAGATTCAGTTAGATCTTGAGGTGAATAGATGCTGATTATGGTTTGGTGTAAATAGCCCAACAGGTAGTGCTGCTATGCTACGATGATTTTCACGATAACTATATCTCAAGAACTAATGCACGGATTTTCATCAAACTTCAGATTCAGTTAGACGTTGACATAAGTTGTTGTTGATTAGGTTTTGGTGTAAAACTCTCAACAGGTGGCGCTGTTAGGCTGCATTTTTCAGGATTTACACGATTTTAGCGATAGTCATATCTCAAGAACTAATGCATGGAATTTAATAAAACTTTAGATTCTGTTAGACCTTGATATAAAGTGGTGCTGAGATTCGTTTTTTGTGTATGCGATAAAAGAAAGTTTTGGGATTGGCACATCCGACTAGTTTAATTTGTTAAATAGTTGGAAATTTTTCTATTTTCCCGGCATAAAATCTGAGACAAATTTTATGTGACAAAAAAAAAAAAAAAAAGTAAGATCACACATTTTTCCTGTTTGACAAAATTAATCAATTTTTCCCCAATTAAAAATGGGTTTACATAAAAATCTATTACGTTCAAGAAGATGGTAAAAATTTATTTGTACTTATAATGTTTAACCACAAGGAAATTTTCTTTTTTACTATGTGGAAAATATTGAGCCAATTTTCTTTCCCCATGTATAAAAAATCACAGGCAAATTTTATTTACAATTTGAACTCTGAGCACAAATTAAGTGAAAAAAAATTGATGGTTCTCATCTAAATTGGTATAAAACATCTAGGAATTATGTAATATAATCAACTGGGTATTTTTTTCCGTTGCTCAATACTGAAAATAGATGTGACGTGATAATACCATGATCCGCAAACTTGTGTATATTATGCAAAACGCGATTTAGAAAACGTGTTCTAAAAATAGTTTCTTAATTTAAGAATTTATCTGCCTATGTTTGGAATTAATAAAATTATTTTCAATTTTATTTTATTTTACTTGAAAAGATGCACTTCCCTGTTGATCCTATCTAAATTTTATCAGGTGATGATAATCCACGTTTTGACTTTTGGACCCTTCCCAGAAAGATTAGAAAAGTTTTATGACCTATTATAGTGCAATCAGAGCCCGATCATGCCAAAGAGAGAGAGACTCAGGACCTGGTATTCATTCGCCCCCAGTGCCCGATTAACTTCTGAATCTAGGGGAAGCACGATATCAATTTGGGGCTCCAAAATAATATCGTGATCCAATCGCAAATATTTTCTTAATTCTTCATTAATGAAATGTCACCAACTATACTAATACTATTCCTGGGAGCAGCTTATCCGAGGTCACATATATATTTCATTAAACAACTTTTTTATGTTCCATGTATATACTTCAGATATATTTAGTACATATACTCAATTTCCAGGGTGGTTTCTAACAGGCGCATCAGGATGCTATATGATTAATTAGCATCGTTGTTGATGATATTCATATTTCCCTGTTAAATAAGTTTCGTGAAGTAGTACGTGGATTTCCTCTTGGATTAAGCAAATTTTCTTTTTCAAAAAAAGAAAAAAAAAGAAAGAAAAAAAAAGAAAAGAAAAAAAATTGTAAAAAAATGAAAATGCGAATTAGAGGGCTCTTTTCACAGTCATTTTGGGGCCAAATTTAAATTTTGTAGGGTAACCATGTGTTTTACGTACCTTTTGGATAATCAGGCCCTGTTCGCCCCCCCCCCCTCCCTTTCTGATACTATATAAAAAAATAAAAAAAAAACTTTTTCATGCCTTAGAATGCGTATATGACTATATTAATACATACATAGATCTTTTTTTATCTTATTCTACTTTAAAAATACAAAATATTGAATAAATAATCTGTATAAGTTGAAAACAGATAAGGACTACAGTCCAGTTAGCCCATTCTTTAGTTAGGCCCTGGACGGGATAGAACATTTTTCCTTTCAAAAATGAAGCATTAGGAACGATTAAATTTAGAATAAAAATGGTACATTTAAAAGTTATGATCGATATAAAAATTATTATAAAAAGTCATCATTTATGTGTTAATCAAATACTTTTCATTTGTATAATTGGTGCTCCATTGTTATCAATAGAAAAGTATTTTTCTTTATTCAATATCATAAACTATATTAATACAATTTTTTCACGACGTTCACATGAGAAAAATGCCAATTTAGGTGAAAAAATAAATAAAAATAGTAATATATTTTTAGATAGAAGATAATTTAGATTAGGAAGATAAGAATTTTTTTTTTCTTTTTATTTATCGAGTTGAGGAAAAGCATAAACTACGTAATATCCCAAAACTTTCCGAATCTATACAGCGTAGTTACATGAACTTTATTACTACATGCCCAATTGCTCTGTGTAGATGGTGGTATAGTTGTCGACAGGTGTTTCTTATTTTTTTTGTCTTATTATTTATTTTATTTTTTTTTAGAAGAAAGTTTTTTATTTTATATTTATTTCAAATTTTATTAGCTTTGTGATTATTTAAAGGAATTCAAATAAAATAACTATACGGTAATGTTTCGCAAACCACGACAAAAAAAAAGTACTTCAGGGTGCAGTTTTCTGTTGTACCTTTTAGACGGTTCTCAGAGTACAAGCGAAGTCCTCGCAATCTAATATTAATGTTTCTTTTCAAATTGCCTGCTTGCATTTCAATACTTTTAAATGATTTTTTTTTTCATAGGATACCTGACGTCATTGTACATTTTCGATTTTTTTTTTTTTTTTTTTTTTTTTTTTTTTGAACCAGTTTCGAAAATAAAAGCATCCTCGTTAACTAAAAAAAAAAGTCAACCAAAATCAAAAGATCCTGTTTAGAGATCGATTCAGCTATTATATACAAAATAAAAATTTCTTAAAAATATGGAAATGCATGAGTCTATGGGATTCTAATGAGTCTATGGGAAGGTTATTTACAAATTTCTCGCTCGCATTTTAATATTTTTAAAGGAATTTTTTTTTTTTTTTTTGCATTAGAAGCTGAGGGCGATCTCTAACGTTGTTAGTTTTTACTTTTTCGATTTTGGTTCCAGTTTTTTTTATATATAAGGGTACTTTCACTTTCAAATCCGGATCCAACCGGTTCCAAAATTAAAAATGACCGCTTATAAAAAGAAACGTTAACCAAAATCAAAAAAGTAAAAAATAACAACGTTAGAGATCGACCTCAGCTATCCTATACAAAAACAAATCATTTTAAACTATTAAAATGCGAGCGAGAAATTTGGAAAGAACCTTCCCATAGACTTAACATTAGCTTGAGCGTTTTTTACCGTGACTAGTGTAGGCTCTTAACAAACGACAAAACGTACATTTGAGGAGTATAATTCGAAAAAGCCTATGACATCAAAAAATGATTTTTTTTTTACATTTTACAAGATGATTTTTGTTGCTCTGAACAAAAGTTTAAAGAATGGCGTTAAAAGTGTTATTTTAAATGGACATTCGTCATTGTTCTGAAGACATTGTTATTTTTGTCCACCTAAATTACCATTTTTTCCACGTCTGTGCCGATGGCACGTTGGTAGCATAAAGTATTGTTTCCTACTCTTAAGTAGGTCATGGTCCAGTGACTCCTTAAGTACCAGTCGCGGATTACTAATTCATAAAGAGAATTTCTCACGTGCTTTTCTGTCTGCCGACTCCTCCCAATTATTAGTTCTAGCAAGCTATGAAATATTCTTGAGAAATCAATTTGTAACATCTCATAATTTAAAGAAAATAAATGTTCTCGCATTTAAAATGTAGTGAGAGTTATTTGTTACTTCCTTACACACATAGACCTTGCATTGCCCAAATTCATTAGCATGAAATAACAAGAATTTTTACAATCTATATCAGTGTTGAATTCAAGGGGTGTCCCGGGGGAGGGGGGGGGACATTCCCTACCGGAGCATTGAAATGCCCCCCCCCCCCGGAAGATTTGAGATTTTATGCTTTTAATGGTGAAAAAGTGCAATCCCCCCCCCCCCCCGGAACTCTATAATGTCACCCCGGAGCCACAGAAATCCCTCCCGGAGAAAAGCATCTGAATTCAACACTGATCGCTGGCGTCATTTTGACGGGGGCAACAGTTAACCAATAAAATTTTCATTTTACGTTTTTTTTTTTTTTTTTTTTTTTTTTTTGTATTCTAAACATTGTACAATTTAAATTTTTACACAGTCGAATAGGGGGGGGGGGGGGGGGGGGATGTTCTTTCAAATGCAAAACTGTATCTTAATTTGCTGACTTTTTATGATTTTTAAAATAATTTTAAAGCATGCTTAAAAAAAAAAAAAAAAGAAATATATCCCTATTGCGTGCAGCTCGATTAAGAAAGATTAACCCGTTTGCACTTAAAGCGATATAAATAGTTTAGCATTTGTTTCCAGCCAATATTCAATAACGAAATTAAAACTTCATCAATATGTAAATAAAACACAAACTTATGAGATATATAATCGAAGTACACGCTTAAACAACTGAAAATATCAGAATCACAAAGGCTGCTGTAAGTAGTGAAATCGTGGCGATTTCTTCGTCTTTTAACTTCTGGCATGCGACTAATATGAAGGAATCGATTTTAATAAATTTTAAAACTTTATTTGAATACATTATTGATACTTTTCATATAAAAATATTTTTTGGTGTTGTTAGTCGATAATCTAAAAAAATATATTAAATGTAAGAAATCTATTAGAGTTTTCAATAAAATAAAATAGTTTCCACCTATGATCTGTAACCCGGGAAGCCCGGATTGAATCAAGGCTTCCTAGATGGCACTATGTGCTCTTTTTGCTGGGCCTGACATTAAGAACGATGCACATGTGGGTCATTCCATGTCAAATCAACACAGCTAAAAACCTGACCACTTCAGAATTTCATGATATTAAGCTCAGTTGTTAGGATCATAGAGAAATGAATAAATACTCCGTGATAAGTCTCTATCTCTCTTGGTTTTGGAGATAAATAGCTTCAAAGATGGACAAAAATCGTAAATTTTTGCATTTCTTGCATTACAAATTTAGTCATATTTGGTTCCTTAACTGTCACAGTGACTTACTTTTGGTGTCGTTAGAAAGTGTATGAATTGGGCTTTCATATGATATATCACATGCACATATTTAAAAAAAAATTAATTTCAAGGTCAAACATTTTGACCTTTGACCTTTAATATCTTAAAAAATGGCATTTTAATTTTTTTCCAAAAAATGTATGTTATTATTATGCTTATTTTATATAATATCTGAAAGTATTATTTTGGGACAAACATGGGATGCTGAGTTATAAATTAAAATGCAAACTGCTATTCCTAATTTCAACACCAAAATTGCTTATTTAGGTGACTTATCTACATAACTATATCTTTACCCCCCCCCCCTCTCTTTCTCTTTCTCTCTCTCTCACTCTGTATATATATATATATATATATATATATATATATATATATATATATTACTGACAATATATTTTACTGCAAAGTTCACAAACATATTTTTTTTCTTCAGGGAGGGGAGGGGATTCAGATGAGGCTGGGGGTATCATGTTTGCTGTATTTTAAGTAGAAAAAGTAATTTTATGCACAATTAAAGCAAAAAGCAGTACTGACAGTATGAACTATTTCTTAATACAATTTTCCTTTTATGTTAGTACCCATTGTTGAATTCAGACATCCCCACCTCCTCCCAAGGCAATGAAGTTTTTAAACCCCCTAAATAAGAAAGACTGTGGATTTCCACAATATGTCAAAGCATTTCTATGATTTTGTGTAGTATTTTATTACTATACTTAAAACACAAGGCTGCTTTTTTAGTCATCTTCCTTGTGAACCAGTTTTAATACTTATTTTTTTTAATGGAAGCTATTCATTTGTAGGTGTGCTGCAATAAATATTCCTATATTTATATTTGAAATTTCTTTACATTGGTGGCAATTGGGTTTCTTCCAGACTTACAAGGGAAAAGGAAATAATGTGAATTACTATTATATTTGCTGTTGTAGCTGGCAAATGTGACATCAAGTTTGGAAATTATATTCATTAAGAATCTATTGCACGTTAAAATATTTTTAAAATAGTAGATATGGGTATGAAAATTAAAGTGGTACACATGTAAATTTTGTGACGGTGAAAAGGACGTTATGTTAAGATTTAAATGAAACAAAAATTGTGTCAAAGTGGTGCAATTTTTTCTGATTTTTCATTCCGTAACACAAAAGATCAAAGCCCCAATTGATAATTACATGTTACTAATTATTTATAGGAATAAATTTTAATTTTTCAATAATTTTATAAGTTAATGGAAAAAGCAGTTTGGTAGCTTGAGTTAAAATAATATTTGTTTCTTTAGTTAGGCCAGCCAATGTAATAGATTGAATTTCTAAAACAGTTACAAAAATAAACAGTTTTTTATAAACATTTTCATTATGGGTTCCGACCATATATTCTTATAATTTTATATACAAAAATCCAATTTCATTATTTATCATTGTAAAGCAAATGAGTAAGTTGTCATCAGAAACTCTGGTTACAGACTAAGTCACAAGCTCAGCAGCAAGAGAGTTCTGTTTTATTCTAGGTCCAGCTTGCACTCACTAGAATATACATGACTCAACCATATTGTGACTTGAGAATATTGTACATTAAAAGTAGCTATTTATTTTATAATTTATTTAGTAATATATAAACCATGTTGAATGAAATTCAACTGAATCTTCTACTGCTTCTAGAAGGAAATTTGCCTTAAAATTTATAAAAAGAGGTTTTATTTAAGATTTAAAAATAATAGTAATAATGTCTCTTTATACTGTAATATTATTAAATAAATCTTTAATTATTGATAATCACAAATTATGAGACAGATCTTAATATATATTGGGGAGTTTTGTACATTACTTTATGATCAAATTCCTATTTATGTTGATTAATAATTTATCTATTTTGTTATTTGAACTCCAGTAGGTTTTTATTTTTATTTGTTTCTTATATGTTATTAGGAGCTTAATATTGCTTATTTTAGGCATAACGCTGACAATATTTGATGAAATAACATCTATTTACTATGAATATTTTTATGAAGTTCTTCTGACGATTCCGTAAGATATTCATAGTTTTCCATTTTTTATTTTTCGATGTATTAAGTTTAATTCCTGCTGTATCCTTTCCATTATTTTTTATAATATATAATCCTTTGTTTTTCACATGTGTTTTCATTAAAAAACAAATAAGAGGTTAGGTTGTCTGCGTTGATTTGATGCGGAATGATTCAGTAGTTTGTTCCTACAGCCCAGTCTCTCCCCCCCCCCCTACCGTCACAAAAAAAAAAAAAGTAAGAGAAAATTTTGTTTTGTGAACTTTACAATGAAAAAAAATTTTGTTTTCATTAATACTTAAGTTACACACATAAGTTATACAATAAGTCATACAACATAAAATTAAGCGGCCTAAATCTGTAACTTAAATTAGTACTGATGTTTGCATTTTAATTTATAACTCAGCATCCCATGATTGTCCCAAACTAATACTTTCAGATATTATAGAAAATAAGTATAACAGTAACATACATTTTTTTGAAAAAAATTAAAATACCATTTTTTAAAATATGAAAGGTCAAAGGTCAAAATGTTTGACCTTGGAGTTAAAATTTTAAAAAATATGTGCATATGATATATCATATGAAAGCCCAATTCATGCACTTTCTAACGACATCAAAGGTAAGTTTTTGTGTCAATTACGGAATGATATATGATTAAATTTGTAATGCAAGAAATGCAAAAATTTACGATTTTTGTCCATTTTTGAAGCTAATTATCTCCAAAACCAAAAGAGATAGAGACTTATCACGGAATATTTAATAATTTCTCTATGATCCTAACAATTGAGCTTAATATCATAACATTCTGAGGTGGTCAGGTAAAAAATGTCACTTTTTTGTGTTGATTTGACATGGAATGACCCATGTGTGACGTCACAAACGAGGTCTTACGGATTATTTACGATGGTGTTGTGATATTATTTATTGTTTTATTTTGTAATTAATAATATTTTTCAGTGTATTTAGATTATAACGCTATAAATAGCTACATATGTATTATAAATGTTAAGGGAAATATAGATTATATTTATAAAATAATGGGGAGGAAATGTTGTTCTCTTAGTTGCAAATCTAACTACATACTAAAAAACAGTATGATGCTACAGTCTTCAAATTCACAACGGATAATGAAAAGTAGAAATTGTAGCTAAGAAAATTATATCGTGATAATTTTACTCCTATTTCAACAGCAGTGGTCTGCATTAAAAATTTTGATGAACGTTTTATAATTCGTGAAGGTAGAATTAATTTGATGGTACTGAACATGTTGAGCCGAGAAAAAAATAATTCTTATGACGGGTGCCTATCCTACTGTTACTGTAATGAAAATATACCAACATATTTGAATGAACGTTTGCTTCCAAAACGAAAAGAGCTTAATGATCGTTGGAAAAAAATAAAAGAAGCAGACGATAACCAGTTTAAAAAACGGTGCAACAATGACATGACATCTTTCGAAGATTTTTCAATAAATAGGCTAATAAATTGAATGAAATATGTATACACTTAGTTAGAGGTGAGTATGCTTTGTTGATAAAATTAAAAGTAACTGATTGCCCCAAATTAGTAGTTTTATTTAAAATTTTAGTTAACATAAGTGTGCAAATATATTATGAAAATAAATCTGTTGATATGAGTTCCTTTGAGTAGTTATTAGGTTCTGAACACAAGTATAATAAATAGACAATTTTGGAAAATATTGTAAATAAGTCATCAAGTTATGATGAAAACAAAAAAGTAAATACAGACGAAATAGAGAAAATGGCTTATGGCGAAAGAAGGAAATTTGGCAACATATTTTCTGTCAACCTATTCGGTGTTTTATATACATAAACGATTTTTTCAATATTTATACAATTTATTTAATATATAGAAGCCATTTATATATTTTTATATACAGGTAGAACAGAGTTGTATACATATATATAAATAAATGTGTCTATTGTTGCAAAATACCGATTTCTCTATTTAAATTTATATTTATTGTGTTTTGGTTAAATTACGATATGTAGTGGTAAATGGGGGAATAGTATTCATTTTGTAAAGTTTTTGTTAGATTTATTTTACTTTTTGAACGGATATTTGTCGTAAAATAATGTTTTTAGGAAAAGGTAAGTCAATGTGTTCAATCAAATCTATTAATCTTACCACTTTTTTTTATTTAAAACTTTTAATCTTTTTTTAAACAAGTTTATTAATTCCTTTTATTTCACGATTATGAAATTTACTATTATTATTTATGTAATCACAAATTATAAGAGCATAAATGCAAAATATCTCTCTTTATTAAATCTTTCTGCTGGGATACATTGACCGGACGGGATTTCGTTTGTAACGTCACAAATACTTGTGTCAGGCCCAGTAAAAAGAGCACACAGTGTCATCTCAGAAGCTCCGGTTGAATCCTGTAGTGTTTATAATCAGAAGTTTTGATCTACACTATAAAAAAAATCGTCAAAAAGGGACAATTCCGGCAGCAAGTCGGGAATCCTGCATGAAATTCTGGAATATTCGGGATTAGATTGCATAATTTCCGGTCATTTTTAATTTCGATTGAAAAGTTTTTCGCAATTTGAGAGAAAATGGACAAATTGGACATTCCGGTAATAAACGGAAAAATTGTAGGCAGCACATTCTAATCTCGATAACATGTATTTAAAGTTGTTTTAATGACTTAATTGTTTCATTGTTGCTGTTCATTACTTAAGTTTATTTACACATAATAACACAAAAACTTGAATGCATGTTTAAAATGTTTTATATAAATCTGTTTAAACCTTTTCTAGGTCTTAAGTCATTTTGTTAGTTTTAGCTAAATATATTAAAGCCAGCCTTTTCATGTTATTCGTGTATGCGTTCCATTAGTAATCATACTTATTCACAATTCATTCATTTATTGGAATGCGTGAAATGAGTTACCCTTTATTTTAGACAAGAGCTCTACTCCTCCTTTATTTGGCTTATCTAGATTCTCTACCATTCAAATTTGATTCAAATAAATTGAACTCGCTGATAATATAGCTGAGGGGTTTAGCCTACTGCAATTTGCATCAAAATTGTTGGTTCCAAATTTGATAGGAACTGCTTTGTGCACTGTGCGTCGTGTGCTTTCTAGATTACTAATCATTACCTTATATTTACACAGTTCCATTAAATTGAAATTTGAAGCATACGGCACTTATTACTAGGTTCCACGGCTCGTGTAATTAATGTTGTATGGGAAATAGAATGCATTGTTAGCATTTTGAACTGTATTCCCAATGACATATTAAATAGCACTCTAACCGCTGCATAGTAAGCCAATTTGCATGACATACCGCATACGACCTTTTAATATTTATTACATTTAGAAATGTTGCATTCTGGTTGATTGTTAAATATGTTTATTTATTAAACAAGAGAGTTAGAGATGTTTATTTTATTTAACAATCCTTTTTGTGCCCTATGTAAGTATTATGTGAGTTTTATATGTCCGAATTAAATATTCACAAAACACATTGTCTTATTATAAAAGCGAAAATCTTTTTTAAAAAATTAAGAAGATAAAAGTGGAAAATTAATTAACAAGATGGAAAAATCATGCGTCAAGCATAGATTATAAAACACTTTTCAACATTACCAGAATGTTGTAACAAAACTTCACCGTTTAATAAGGGGAAAGATTATGTCTTAGTAAAAAATTTAAAAACCCAATTTCAGGAATTAACCCATTAACTGCCAAAACTATATGGGCGGAGTCTTCGATATTTTTACTGAAATTCGTTTCCCACCAAAAATTCTGAAAGATAGGTAACTTTAACAGCAAAGTATTTGACATTAAATAAAGTATTTTTTAACATATTAAAATAGTGGTGGCTTGGCAGGTTTTTTTTTTTTTTTTATCACACACGTTTATTTTGAATGTTGACAACCACCAGTATAATCGTGGTTGGCAGCGAATGGGTTAACATCACTAGTCAGAAAAGTATCCGAATTGTTTTATGCAGCCCTGTATATATTCTATAGATTTGTATGTATAGTACATAGTATGCTAAAGTTTAGTTCAGATAGGAAACGCATCGCACAGCTGAAAATTCGTCTACAGAAATTTCCGTGAAAAAACGGAAATGTACTCGAGATCCTTTGTACGGTCCTGTATACGATCTATAGAATTTATATACTCTAAGAAAGAAAAGTAGTTACATTTAAAAAACTCTTACCATAACTGAAAACGCACTTACAGAAATTATTGTTCGTAGACACTTCTGTAAAATAATTGCTTTGTGTGTCTCTGTAAATGAACGATAAATGTTACTATGCGCACCATACTCTATAGTAATCCTCTTGTAGTGCACATCAGTGGTATATGTCAATTTCAATATGTTTGAAATAGTGATAGTGTAACATCATTATAATACACCGTGAACATTTTCTCCCCATAGACCGTAATGTAACAGAATTCTTTTGAGTGTCTCTGTAAATGAACTATAAATGCTACACACTTCATTTTCAATATCGAATATGCCATAGTAAATGTCAATAACATATATCAGTTGCTCGGCAATCCGAATATATTTATGCAAGTTAGAGCACGTACAGACAGACAGACAAACCGAATTCATAAACTATTTTCAACTATGTTGGAAAGTGTTAAAAAGTTCAAATATTTTAATTACATATCAGAATGATTCATTTTGTCTATTATACATTTTCCAATTACTCGTACTTTTAAGCAAATATATTTTAATGTTTATCATTATCTAATATTAAACAACAATATTGATTAATTAATTAGCTTATTGCTTCCATCCCCATGGAAAACTTTATGCCATCTATATTAATAAAAGAAAGATGTTTGTCTGTGTGTGTGTGTCGGCGAAGTCCAGGCACATATATCGTACTTAGGTCTGCAAATTTGATTTAGGATAGATGAAGACAGGTCCGAATGCACCTAAGGCTCAGATTTTGGTTTTTGTTTTATTATATTTTTTGTTATTTTATGCTAAACGAAACCTATTCCCGTATTTACCCGATCTTCCAAGTTTCCGGCGATATTAACCCACTTATAAATGCAATTGAAATCCAGTCTTTTGCCTGATATTGTAAATTTTCCCCTCTTTACAATAAAATTTATTCAGAATTGCGATTTTTTAATTTTTTGTGACTTTTTTTTTAAGTTCTCATTTTTCCGAAAATGAGAAAATTGGTCTTTATCAACCAATTCTACTTCATATCTGCGAGTGGGACCTGTGACTATCTTTGTAGATCTTCACATCCCTTGAGCTATTGTAAAGCAAGTACGGGTCGAGGAAACCTGACTTAAGGCCTAGGGCCCGGTTCCCTTCTGGGTGTCCGGCTCCGAAACTGTTGAGGGACTATGACTCGTCCCCAAGTGTGAATGTGGTGGTTTAAAAAGAAGGTGGGATCCACCGCAAGTCGCAGAGCCTATATCGTCAATCTCTTGGGAGAATGGGGATGTTCATTAGGTGGCGGCGTCCTCACCGGCCGTAGAGCATACAGGAACTCCCCTGGTCGTGCTCAGTAAAAGTTCTCTAGAACTTGAGAACGACGGTTGACGTGCTTCGCGGCGTAGCTCAGTTTTTTGTACCATATCCATCCAATCATGTTTTTTACCCTGTATGGACATGAAGCCGACTTTCGATAATCAATTAAAAAAATAATTAAAAAATATGAAATGTTTTTCTTTGATTAATTATTATAGAAAATAAGTCCATCGATTTTTTTTCTCTGAAATGCTGAGAAAAAGGGGATAAAAAAAATTCAGCGTTGGTTTCCTAAGTAATCCCTTTTACTGCAATAAATCGTTATTATGATAATGTTGTCGAGAGCTTTTTTTTATTATTATTCGGCGCGGGAATAGAAATTCCGCAGTGCCCCCCCCCCCGAATCTGCAGAATCCCTTCCCGGAGAAAAATGTCTGAATTCAACACTCATTTTAGGTAAATTCAAGTTTATTATATAAAAAATGTATTCCGCTCATAGAATAAAACCATCGTTGTAGTGATTATTGTGTAAATTAGGGAACATTCCTCAATAATAGACTTTAATGTTTTTGTTTGTTGAAAAAAGGTTTTGTACCAATTAGAGGTCTGCGCGGGCCAATTTTCGTTCCCGAGACTCGGTCAGGTCGGACCTAATGATCAAGCAATCTATTTTCTCTTTCCGGGCCGGGCCAGGCTCGGGCCTAACCTTCTTTCTGCAGACTCTGGATGAGCCGGGTCACACTTCTTTTTTCTGTACCAAGACGGGTCTGGACTTCATTTTTTCTAAAGGTCTTCACAGGCCGAAATTTTCAGACCCTGTCCCGAACCAGCCCGTATGAAAACAATTGGCCCGCCCGTTCAAAAATCATTAAAATGAGGACAATTTTTGCAACAAAATTTTTAAATGGCTATTATTCTGCAATGAAATCTTTTTTTAAATAATACATACATTTCTAGGCAAGAAAATTAAGGTTCTGAAAAGCTTGTAAAAAAAACCTGTCTATGACAGAAACCTGCCTTAAATGGAAAAATGTCTTGATCCGTGGATAATGAGTATAATAATCAGTGCGAAAAGAATATAAAACATATACAAAAAACGATGTAGCTGCGAAGAATTGAACCTGTCTATAACGGATTCACTCCTGATTTTTCTTCTCTTACTGAATTTTCATTTCAATATAATTGTCTAAGTCAATTATTTTAATCAGTGTTTATGTACGTAATTTTCTACGTGGTCATTAATATTGTTGGTATTTTGTATTCCATGCATTTCGATCATAATCTGAAAATAAAATCTATGCATGAGTGAGTGGGATTTTTGAATAGTTTTGAATTTTAGGATAATGTTGGTCAGTCGGGCCATACCGCGCTTGGGCCGAACTTTTAGCTTCTATATAGGTCCGGGTTCGAGCCGAGATTTTAATTTTTATACCGGGCCGGGCTCGAGGTAAACTTTTTTGCTTTTATACCGGACAGTGCGGAGCCAAAACATTTTTTGCACGAGTTGGCCAGGCTCGTACCCGGAAATTTCGGCCCGTGCAGACCTGTAGTACGAACATTCACGAGTGATAATACAAACAATTTTTGTATAAGAAACCAGGATCGCAATCCAGTTATTCAGTCGAAACAGGAAAAACTCATTCTAAACCAAACTGGGAATTTCGTTTATATCTTTAACAATAAAGGAGATATTGTTGGTCGTACGCTGCACTTGAATTCGAACGTGTAGACGGCGCGGCGCGAAGCAAGAATCGCAATCGCAATCGCATGAGACGGTTATAAGGCGGGAAAGAACTTCAGTGGAGAGCAAAGCCATTATATGTTAAAGCCTAAGCAGATGAATGGAAGAAATTTTGGAAGTTGAAAATAGCGCCCTCTTACATGTCCTCTTATCTAATGGGTGGGCAAAACGTGCAAAATAATGGCGAATTATTTTTTTTTTTTCAAATTGGGGGGTGTGAGTATGAAAAATGGGTCAAAAAATAAAATGTGATTTACAGCGTTATAAAGGCTTTGCAAAATTAAATGGGTGGGCAAAACTTGGGCAAAATTAAATAACTGTAATATTGGCCAAAATAACCTTGCCGTTTTAAAAATGCAAACCATCTTTGTAGCGTTTCAACAGATAAATATAATAAAGGTAAAAGTTAAAATAAAGTTGATTCAGTTTTATGTTAGTTGAAGCATTCTAAAAGTTAAAATCAATGCTTATCTATCTACTCATCACTGTAAAGTCACTCTGGTGCATAAATAAAATCTGTCAATAAGGCAAGTATTTTTAGGTAGATTTCGTAAGAAATACTACCTATTACATTCTCACCTAAGTTGGAATTTTTGAAAAACATTTTGCAGATCTACACAGATTCTGACTCCCAGAACCCAAAACCACCCCCAGTTCAAAACTTTATCTATCTATCTATCTATCTATCTATGTCACTTTTTTATGGACACGATACCTCCCATAATTCTGCACAAATCTCTTCCAAACTGATACATAAAATCAAGGGGCATAAAATATCGGTCAAGTTCGTTAATGGGCAAAATCGAACCAAGAGGGGGGGGGGGGGGAAATGGGGGGACTTTTTGTGAAAACAGAAACAACACCATAATTTCTTAATCTTAATACGTATCTAATCCTTTTACAGTTATTATTACTTCTAGGAAAAGGGCCGAACATGTTAGCATGACAGATTTTTGATATCATTAAAAATGGCCCCAAGGGTGGGGGGGGGGGGTTAAACGAAAAAAAGTCATAACTTCGTCAATTCAGAAGATATCAAATCCGCTTAAATTTATTATAAATCCTCTTAATATTATCTAAAACTTTTATATTGACAAGTTTTTTATAGGACCAAGCCTTATAGCAAAAAAAAAAAAACCTGCCGGCTCCGCCTGCAAACAAGTTAGGTTTTGAAGTGGGCGTTTCCAAATGCCGCATCATGGGGAAAAGGTCATTTCTTCCGCAATTCCCAACAAATAGGCGCCCCACGGTCTGCGTCTTCGAAATCTACCTGTGCCTGTAGGCCGAGCCGTCAGGGATTTTTTTTTACTTCAGTTTGTCTCACCGTCTGTCTTCCTGTGCTCTAACTCGCATAAATATATTCGGATTGTCATGTAATTGATATATGTTATTGAGGTTTAATATGCTATGTTCAGTATAGAAAATGGAGTATGTAGCATTTATAGTTCACCTATAGGGACATTCAAAAGAATTCCGTTACATTATGTTCTATAGGAAAAAATCGTTTACAGTGCATTTTAATTATGTTTGACTATTTCAACCCTATTGAAACTGATATATAGCACTGAGGTGCATTGCAAGAAGCTTACTGCAGAGTATGGTATGCATAGCATTTATTATATTCATTTACAGGCCCACACAAGAAATTCACTTACAGTACTGTCTATGAGCGGTAATTGCTACAAGCGCGTTTTCAGTTGTGGTATGCGAATTTAAATTTATATAATTTTTTTGCATATCACTTGGTGTGTATAACTTCTATACATACATATACAGGGCTGCACAAAAGAATTCGATTACATTTCCGATTATTCGCGGAAATTGCTGAATGGGAATTTTTAACTGTGTTGCGCGTTTCCTAACTGAACTAAAAATCAGCATATTATGAAGTATATATACAAATCTATAGGATCCTATACAGGACGTCAAAAAAGAATTCGAATATTTTTCCGACTATTGATGGTATTTCCTGAAATTGAGTTTTCAAATGTGTCGTGTTTTTGAAATTGTTTGCTTACATATCAGCTTTCACCGTATTAAACCAGAAAATTTTGTTACAGTATTTTGATTGTGTTGGAAAGTGTTTCATAATCTATGCTTTACGCATTATTTTTCTTTCTTGTGTTGTATTACTTTGATCTAAAAAAATATAATAAATAAGTAAATAAATAAATTTCATTCTTCCTTCTGTATATATTTTTTCTTATATTTCGTTAAAATGTATCATTTCAAAGAATATTTTTGTCACTCAAATATGGAAAAAATATATCTTATTTTTCTTTTTTTATAGGTGAATATTGTCATCTCTCCTATGTGCAATTTATATATAATCTGGTATGTGATTTTGTTGCTAAATTCTATCTCATTATTCTTTACTTTTTGTATCATGTTAATACTAAATAGGTTTTATTAAACGTTTATCGTTTTGTGAAAATTGTAGAAAACTAAAAATTATTGGAGTTACAAAACATTTTTCAAACGAAAGGGTCAATAGAAATTTTTGCTATTAACCTTTTGACGAGTAACACCGTATAAATACTGCTCGTCACGCATAAATTCATTCGTCGAAAGGTAATAATTATAGAGCAAAATAAATCACTTAGTATCTCATTACGTAATTGTCATGCAACTATGCCGTTCATGTTCTTTCTATTTAGCCCTTTATGTCCCAGATTATGAATTAATGAAAATTTCTCCTTCCAAAGCTTTTATCATGAATTTTGGAAAATACTTTGAAATAATTCTGCAAGCATTAAATAAATTATAGAAATATTTTGTCTAATAAATTTAATACACAAAATTGGTATTTATGGGGAAGAGGATTCAATATTTACCATTCTATTCAAACTATTTCTTTCAAATATTGTTTCCAGTATAGTGGACTCTCGTTAATGCGTCTCCGCTTAAGACGTATCTCCAGTTAATGAGAACAATTCGTTTCCCTTATCATTTCCTATTTGCAATTAATGTTAAAAACATGTAATTTTAGAAAGATTTCGTCTAATAAATTTAATACACAAAATCGGTTTTTATGGGGAAGAGGATTCAATAGTTACCATTCTAAACTATTTCTTTCGAATATTGTTTGTAGTATAGTGGACTTTCGTAATGCGTCTGTTAGAGAACCGTCGGTAGCAAAATAAATTTTCTATCTTTATAAATTGTTATATCAGTCTTCATATTTTAATTTACATTTTCATCTTTTGATAATGGTAAAAAAGATTAGTTCAGCTTACCTGAAATTTTCCTTTTGCGCTTAGAATAATCCACAGTATTACACCGATATTTATCCTATCGATTCATTGACGTATCACTGTTTTGAAGTAATAAACAGTATTAGTAGAAAATAATAAATTGCGTGAAGTAAGTAGATCCATTTTTCCTTTGAATATAATATTATTATTGAAATTCTTGTCTTTATATATACATTTGTATCGCGTTTGGAGTCTGCTTAAAAGTGCTCCAATTTTGCATTAAATTTGATATGTTTACATCATATTTACATGAGCGTCTTTACTGTTCGGTTACATTTTAGATACTGAGAGATTGTTATTGAGTTCACACGCGCGGGATATCGGTTGAAGGTTGAAGTGGGGCGGTCTGGCGTATTTCTTAGTTGATTAGTTTCGATGTGAGATCTGGTTTTATTCACTTTGGTTCGCAGCTGCGATTATCACTTGAGGTACTTACAGTTAATTGGGGTCTGGTTTTTAACATGTTCTAAGTGTTCTTTCGATCGTTCACAACACGTGGAGATTATTAACGGCATAAAAAGGTTTCTCCGTCAGCGTCTCCGCTTAAGAGGTATCTCCAGTTAATGAGAACAGTTCGTTTCCCTTATCATTTCCTATTTGCAATTAATTTTAAAAACATTTTAATAAATTTTAGAAAGATTTCGTCTAATAAATTTTATACACAAAATCGGTTTTTATGGGGAAGAGGATTCAATATTTACCATTCTATTCAAACTATTTCTTTCAAATATTGTTTGCAGTATAGTGGACTTTCGTTAATTCGTCTCCGCTTAAGACGTATCTCCAGTTAATGAGAACAGTTCGTTTCTCTTATCATTTCCTATTTTCAATTAATTTTAAAAACATCTTAATAAATTTTAGAAAGATTTCGTCTAATAAATTTTATACACAAAATCGGTTTTTATGGGGAAGAGGATTCAATATTTACCATTCTATTCAAACTATTTCTTTCAAATATTGTCTCCAGTACAGTGGACTCTTGTTAATGCGTCTCCGCTTAAGAGGTATCTCCAGTTAATGAGAATAATTCGTTTCCCTCATCATTTCCTTTTTGCAATTAATGTTAAAAACATCTTAATTGAATTATAGACAGATTTCATCTAATACATTTAAAATACTAAATCGGTATTTATGGGGAGGAGGGGGATTGTCAATAATTGGTTGTTGAGAGATCAAGACATTGTCAGTGGCAGTGATAAAGTGAAAGAAAACTTTCTACCACCAAAATCGTAGGAGATTCTAAAATTGTCTAATGACTGTTTACTTATATTACCAATCAAAATGGGATATAACGGACCAAACCTTCGAGTGTGTCGAAAAACTGGAAAATCAGAGTTTTGCAAAATACATCGAAAACTCATTTTCAATACAAAATACATTCGTTTTAGAACCTAATATAAAAAATGCAAAATACTTTTCAATTTTAAAAATTGTCAAATACAAAATACGTGTATTTTCAAGATACATTTAAAAAACAAAATGCATCATTTTTCTTTTATTATTATGTACTAGGTTGCACTACGCAAAGTTTATTCTGATTTGATACTAATAAATATAACGTGAAGTGCTTTTGTAAAACTGATTAAACTCTTTGAATATATAAATTTTCAAAATAAAGAAGCAAACACTGATAAAAAAAATATATCAATTTATATCAAAAAACGTTTTATATACTGAAAAACAAAGAATACTTAAAAATAAAAATTAAAAAATGTGTACGTAAATATAAACATTTTCATGGACGTAATTCAGATTAATTTTTAAAGCATGCAAATAAAGTGTTATAAATACCCTTTACAATTCTCATAGCAACGTTAAGATTTATAAAAACTTCTTTTATAACAATTCAGCAAAAAGGTTTCCGCAGAAGCTAAATATCTCATTCATTAAAATCCTTATCGTACCAGACATGAAAAAGTATGTATATATTAATTTCCAGAAACGAATTCAAAGACTAGACAAAACAGACAAGCATGTATGTTTCTGCTGTGAATTGTTAATTTGCTGTTTAAACACAACTGTTTGAAAAAATAGAGAAATGTGTTTTGAGTATTTTCAAACTACAAAATACTTGGAAAAACTATTTCAAAATACATTACCAAAATACTTTAAATTTATCAATTTAAAAAACAAAATACGAAATACTAATGTATTTTGAAAATGTGTTTCAAATACGTGTATTTTCGATACTGCCCAACTCTGTGGAAAATGTTGTGTTAAAAAGATCATTTGTTCAAAGAACGCTATGAAAAATGAGAAATTACTTTTAATTAAAGTTAGGTTATGTAAGTACGGCAAATTCTTTGCATATTTCGTTTGCCCTCAGTAAATTGTTCTTTTGTACTAACAAAATGTCACTAACTTGGTTTTTAACAAAAATAATTAAATTAAAGAAAAATTTGTTTATTTTAGCATTAAGTTGTTAACCTACGTAATTTCTATCAAAATCTGAATTTATTCAACGAAAGGGATTATTTTACGCTAACCAAATGCTTACATCGTTTAATACGGGCTTCGGTTAGTGCGGACGAAAGATAACTTCCCTTGGAAGTCCGCAGTAACGAGAGTTCACTGCATTTTATCGAATTAGAAAATGTACATATGCTGCAATACCTTACAATATAAATATGCAGGGCGCCCACTAAAGTCCTGTCCCGTCCCCCCTTTAACTTCAAAATGGCAACAGCCATTGTCATGAGCGTGATGTCTAGGTATATTAAAGTGGCGATTAGACCGCGCCAGCTAGCGGCAAACTGTGGAGTTTGCATCCCTGTCTCAAAAATGATAAGAGATACGAGAAAATTTAATCACAAAGGTATAGAGCGCTTTCCATTTGATATGAAATTTTGCCTTACGTGTAAAAATCACTTTATTAGAATCCCTGAAATAGGAATTTTTCGATAACCAATCATGGGACCTAAATACGTCGTCACAAATCGCTTGTAGAAATGCATCCTTACAAGAAAAATACATATTTACTAACAAAACTAACACATGTACGCAATTTACAATTCCTTTCAACAAGAAAATCATGTTAAGTATATTCACTCTGTCCACCATCTGTAGCAATTGCGTCATTTATGCGTGTGAGTGCATTTGTATTGCAGTTGATAGTGAACGCAGTGAACATATTTAACATGATTTTCTTATTAAAATGAACTGTACCTTACTGCTTAAATGTGATAGTTCTGTTAGTGCATCTTCTTATAATTCCACACTTCTACTTGCAATTGTTAATGCATTTAAGCTGATGATTGGATATTTTAAAAAAATCACATTTCAGGGCTTCTAATAAAATTATTTTTACATGTAAGACATCATTTCATACTAAATGGAGGACATTCTACAACATTGTAATTGACATTTTTTTAAGTATCTGTTACTGTTTTCAAGATAGGAACGATAACTCCAGAGTTTGCCGCTAGGTGACGCTCTAAGCAGCTCATCGCGTAGCGCATAGCCATTTTACTGTATTAAGACACCACGTTCAGGACTTTAGTGGGCAGCGTGTAGAAAATTTTCAGAACTGAAACCTTCCACTTCATGGCTTTAAACATTTAAAAAAAAAGCTAAACAGTTACCTCTCTATTCTAAAAAAGTTACTAACGCTGCCGTTGCTGTCGTAATTGAATCTACTGTGGTCTTTCACTTTCTCGACCAATCCTGCAAGAACTACTGCATATAAAAACATGAAAACTTTTAATTGTATCGAGAAATGTGTTATAAATAAGCTGAAGAAGACAGTTTTAAATCGAAGAACTATTTTAAGCGCAATTTAATGCTGATATCGGTCAAGATAATTCAGTTACATAAGTTTTATAGGATCCAAAACTACTCATAGCAATTTAACCATCATTTGCAGGCATATACTTAACTAGCTTTCGATGTGCAGTTCCAATCATTTTTTATATTTGTCTTCTTTTTTTTATGGGTTTTTTTTTTTTCAGTTTTTTTTGTTCAAAACTCATTATCTAAATAAAGATTTAATTCATATTTTAAAATAGCCGTCTTTATCTATTGTTGCCAGATTTTAAGAAACCCAAATAATAATATTTTCAAACATAGTAAAATAGTTAAAATAGTTAAATGATTACGTGCGAAAAGCATGATATAGAATGATATAGAAAAAAGCTTTGTAATGACCACAACATACTTATTTTATTTAATTGTTATTAATCTAACTGTGCAATTTATTTGGAAATAATTACTTAAAGCCCTCCCCTAATTTTGGAATTGCCACGTCACTGCTTTTACTCTAAATAAGAACGAGTCGATTGTCCAAATATACAGTTAATCCGACTGGAGTAACATTATATATTCAGGCTTGTTTTTTTTTTTTGTTTTTTTTTTTTTTTTTTAAAGAAAAATCAGTATTAAAGGTTGACGTCACCGGGTTGAGATATACCGAGCCGAGATATCATCGGTCCATTTTTTCGTCAATGATGGCAATTACTGAGGTGAATAAGATTCGCTACCTAGGTAATCACACTGAGTTCAGTAACTCCTGTTTCTATAAAACCTTGTTTTGTATTCATATTGTTAGTGCAAGATACTTTACCATAAGTGTGTTGTTTTCGAATAATATGGAAGAAATTACTACAGATGATAATGCTGTTTGAGATTTTTTTTGCTTGAGGCTTTAATTCTATTGTAAAAATCCAAAGATCGTTTGCATATGAAATTAATATGATTGCATAAGGAAGTAGTGTTATATGAAAAAGTATACGTATTTTGCGTCAAACATTTTGTCTCTGGAAATCGGTTTCAAATGCGTGAACTCGGTATTGATTTATGGTGCATGATATTCATACCCCTAGTTATGCTACACTTTAACTTGAAAATTGTAACATTTACATTGGTTCAAATGTAAGAAAAATATAGGAAGAAATACTAAAACACTGTTTTGTATTCGTATTACTAAGTTTATACTATAAATGGTTTGATTTTGAATAATACGTGAGAGTTACTGCAGGCGCTATTTTTTGAGATATTCAGCTTGAGGCTTATAGTCTATTGTAGAAATTCCATAGAGATTTTGCATATGAAATTAATATCAGCACATAAAGAGGCAATTTTATTATAAAACTTATGCAGTTTATGCATCGAATATTATTCCCTAGAATTTAGTGAACGGACCCAAATTTTGTTAATTTACGGAATATCCTGTTACATATCGTAGCTAATTTATTGGTTTAACATTGACATTGATATAAAAATTTTTAAAAAAGAAAGAAAAAAATCCCTGACGGCTCGTTCTACAGGCACAAGTAGATTTCGAAGACGCAGACAGTGGGGCACCTGTTTATTGGGAATTGCAGAAGAAATGACCTTTTTGCCATGATGTGGCAGTTGGGACCGCCCACTTCAAAATCTACCTGTGTCTGTAGGCGGAGCCGGTAGGGATTTTTTTTTTCGTAAGGGTTGGTCCTATAAAAAACTTGTCAATATAAAAGTTGTATATTATATTAAGAGGATTTATAATAAATTTAAGCGAATTTGATATCTTGTGAATTGACAAAGTTAAGAATTTCTTTCTTCTTAAACCCCTATCCCCCCCCCCCTTGAGGCCAGTTTTAATGATATCAAGAAACTGTCATAGATAAATATTCAGCCCTTTTCCTAGAAGTAATAATAACTTTAAACGGACTCGATACATATCATAATTAAGAAGTTATGGGTTTTTTTCTGTTTTCACAAAAAGCCCCCCCCCCCCATCTTGGTTCAATTTTTACTATTACAGAACTTGACCGAGATTTTATGCTCCTTGATTTTATGTATCAGTTTGGAAGAAATTTGTGCAAAATTTATTGAAGTTACCGTGTCCATAAAAAAGTGATATAGATAGATAGATAGATAGATAGATAGATAAAGTTTTGAACTGGGGGTGGTTTTGGGTTCTGGGAGTCAGAATCAGCGTAGATCTGCAAAAGTTTTCCAAAAATTCCAACGTAGGGGAAAATGCAATAGGTAGTATTTCTTACGAAATCTGCCTAAAACGAAAAATCCCGCATCAAGCATAGATGATGAAAAACACTTTTCAACTCTAACAGAATATTATTAATAAATTTAATTTTTTCATACAGTGAAATGAGATATCTAAATAAGCAACTTAAAAAAAAAACAAAAAAAAAAAAAAAACGTATCTTAGTGAAAATCAATTTCAGCCATTTCTGGGCATATCCGGTAATGAGTTGAAAACTCACTGCTGGCAATTATCGATCATAGTCAGTCTTGTAACCTAATTATTTTGTGAGTCTCTGTGAATGAACCATAAATGCTATGCACTCCGTAATCTCTAAAAACAGGTTGCAGTGTTGTTCAGTGATTTCATTATGTTTGAAGTATCATAACATCATTAAAATGCACCGCAAACGATTTTTCCCCGTAGACCATAATGTAACAGAATTCTTTTGTGCATCCCTGTAAACGAACTATAAATCATCACTATATATCAATAAAATGCACCGCAAACGATTTTCCCCATAGACCATAATGTAGCAGAATTCTTTTGAGTGTCCCTGTAAATGAACTAATAATGCTACACACTTCACTTTCAAAACTAAACATTCTATAGTAAAACTCAATAACATATAAAGTTTTCATTGCAACCCGAGTACATTTACGCGAGTTAGTGTACGGACCGACGGTAGACAGACAGACAAACCGAATCCATAAGCACTTTCAACTATGTTCGAAAGTGTTAAAAATCTGTAGCGACTCCAGTTGACTTTCCAAACACTGGTTAAGGTGTCCACACGATGTAGTTGGCTGGACTCGAACGCTCGACATCCCGTTTTGAAACAAGAAATGTTACCTCAGCGCAACTAATTCTGTATTACATTGCCACAATATATTTATCACTTATACTACGTCACATTTTCTTGGTGATTTTTCTCTATAGAATTGGCCTCAAAATGTTTTTCCAGACGTTTTTCCATCCTGATTTCCTAGGAATTACGGCCACCTAGAATTACCTGAAAACAGGACTTTTGGATATAGTGTGTAATTTTGCCCACGAGCGGTACGTTTGCATTTCGTGTGTTACATTATTTCTCAAAAAAAACATACTCAAAATTCGTATTTTCTCAATTTGAGTACTATGCATATAAATACTGCGATTAGAATCAATACCATTATTATATAGATTCATTTATAATATCAGAGAAAATATTTTTGATTAATAATGTAATATGCAGGTATAACGCCCATATGCGGAGCTTCCTGTTTAAAAGACGAAAACTAGTCATCACCAATGTATTAAAAAATGCTCGGAAACCGAGAAAGACAGGGGAAAAAACAACCCGTCTGTTAAGTGTTAATATGGCGATTGAATTGTCTAACCTTCTCACCGCCGTGAACTGATATATCAGTTCACTATGCTGCAGGTTTCACTGCAATAGAAGCATTGTTTAAATTAATATACTTCTACAAATATGATGCAGTTTTAAAATATCGAGTAATGATTAATACTGTCAAGGATTATTAAGTTTTTTATACCAAGTTTGAAAATTCATCTTTTTTTGACATTTTAAACAAAATAACAGAATAAAACTGCCCAGTTAAACTGAGGGCATTGAGCTCACAGGCTATTCACACTAATTGTATATTATACTCTTATTTCAAAGAGTTAGAAATAAGCCCCTCGAAAAATAAAGAAATCGACAATATATTATGGGGGGGAGGTCATCCCGCCGTTACCCCCCCCCCTCATAATTAACTAATGAACCCCTTGAACTAATCAGGGAAGCCTCTAATTACAATGAATATATATATATATATATATATATATATATAATTTGAAGAAAATCAGATAATTCTGCATGAAAACCCCATTTATCTAAATTAAGGGGGGGGTAGCCCCTCCCTTTCCCCCTTTATACATCACCAATGAACCCCCAAAACTATTCAGAGAAGCGCATTATCACAATGAACCTATATACAAAATTTGAAGAAAATCGGATAATTCTGCATGAAAAACTCATTTATCTAAATTAAAGGGGGGGGATTATCCCCCCAAATCCCCCTTTATACTTAACCAATGAACCCCCAAAACTATTCACAGAAACCCATTATCAAAATGAACCTATATACAAAATTTGAAGAAATGGGATGATTCTGCATGAAAAAACCCATTTATCTAAATTAAGGGGGGGGGGGGGTAGCCCCCCATTCCCAGGTTTTATACTTAACTAATCAGGGATGCGCCTTATCACAATGAACCTATAAACAAAGTTTTAAGCAAAACGGTTGTTTCTATCAAGAGTTATCGCGTTACGTACATACGTACATACAGAACGGGCGGGCACATTAGCTCTCAGGCTTTGATAGCCTGTGAGCTAAAAAACATTACAAATTTGCCCATTTGCTCGGCGGTCAGAGGGCTAATTAAGATTTATAAATGAGGATAATTACACATTTAGCTATGAATTTTAATTTTAAAACTATGACTTGTTAAGTACTTTCCTCCGAAAACTCGAAATATCTTATAAAATACCAATGCAACACAACGGGTTGCTACGCAGATAGTAGTTAAATAAAATCTGACGCATCATCTTAAAAATAGAGGAACAAGTTCTTTGCACCCAGGTTGATTAGCGATTTTTTTGTCAAGAGTATAAAAATAAAATATCTAGGAAAATCATTAACTTTGGCATGAATTCAAAAACAAAAGCACTCATCACTTTGCTCTTTCATCTAAAAATCTCATCTTTCATGATTTGCAATAGCCCTACTCAACTTTTTATTCTTGCGGGTCGCTATTTTTTGTGACGGAGGTCTTTCTCGACTAATACTATGGAAACTATTGCAGATAAAAATATGAAAATTGGTAGTATCATTATAGAGAAATATTCTATAAACACGCTGAAGCAGACAGTCTTTAAATCTAAGAATATATTTTAAGAGCTAGTTAATGTTGAAGTTGGTCAAAATAGTTCTGTTAAAAAAGTTTTGTGACCAAAAACTATGCATACTAATTTAACCATATTTTGCAGGGACGTACTTGACAAGCTTGTGGTGTGCAGTTATTTTTTTAATTTCACTAATATTTTTAGTGATTTCGTTTTCAATTTTTTATTGAATTTTTTATTATTTCAATAGAGATTTATTTCATATTTTAGAAAAGGGTCATATTTTAAATTGTTGTCAAATTGTAAAACAGCGCAAAGAATAATATTTCCTTTCAATTTAAAGATATATTTACACGTGAATATTAAAAACAGAAGGAAAACCTTAAAATATTTAAATTATTACACCAGAAACGCATTTGATGGTGAAAATTACGTCATAATACTAAAACCAACATTTATTAAATAATGCTTTTTTTATTTCATGTCGCCGTATCTTAAATAAGAAGCAGACCAAAAACTAAAGTTAATACATTCACTAGTTCCCGCTTTCCATCAAGCATCAATGAAAGAGGCAAGTTTTCAATAAACGAGGCCCACGCCAAATTAACGTATTGCAAAGGAAATTTCAAGAATTACATGGATTGCAGCCATGAAGTTAGGCATGATTTTTAAGATATATGTTGAATCCTTTTAAAAGAGTGTTTTTTAAAAAAATACTACTTTTACATTTATTTTGTTTGTTTTTTTAAATAAAATTGCCTAAGCTCTTTTTCTTTATTGATTACAGAGATAAAAGTGCATTAATTATTGAAAGTAAAATCTTTTTTTTTTTCGTTTTATTTAACAGTAATTAATGGCGTCATTTCCTTTTTAATTAAGAAGTGTTGATTCTTGCGGAAATTTTCATTTTATAAACCAGATTATCCATTAATTCTTACTAAGACTGAAATTGCATTTTTTTTTCTTCGTCTAAAAACCTTTATTTTGTTTGTTTAAGCTTTAATAAATAATGTTTTTTTTTTGTTTTTTTTTTTTCCACCAAACATTTGTTTGTGAAGTTTCAATGTATTGCAGTATTTTATATGTTGAAATATAAAATATAATTTGTTTTCGCTTTTGGATTTTTTATGGTTTTATGAAGCAGTAAAACATTAATGCCAACATGCACAGGTTAAGTCCGGGATAGTTTCCCTACTTAACCCTCCTTCATTTTTTTTATAACAATGATCTTTCAAGCGCACATGTAACCTATGTACTCCAAATTTTATGTAGAACATCATAAAAAGTATTACTTTAATATAAATACCAAATAAAATAGTGCTTTTATCAAAAAACTTAATCAATAACTTTGGCCATTTATCCCGAACCTTAGGGTTAGACATCCCACTTGATAGGGGTAGATGACCCATTCGTAAAAGAATAGGAAGCATGGGTAATTAACATTTATAATTCAAAATCTGGATTTCCATTTGACTTAATATCCTATTTGAGTCAAATTTACGATTTTTTTTATTATTATTTGAGCTTACAGGCTCTGTATACTAATCCTGCACTACACTCCTACGTTAAAGGATATTTGCTATTCCCAATTCTTTGAACAAATGCGTATACAAAATTTAAAGCCAATCGGATAATTCTAACGAAAGCTAAACTATTTTAATCTAAACTAAGAAGGATTACCACCACCACCCCTCTTTTTTTACATTCGATGTACAAACTCAAAAAGCTAATTCTTGAAGCAAATTTAATATTCTCAAATTAAACGCGTTAGATTTTTATATTTTTTAATGAATGAGTTCAAAATATTTTATATTTTCTACGGAAGGTTCAACCTGTGTAATTTAAATTAAGGTAGGAGGGGGGGGGGGGTGTCAGAAAACTTCCCAACAATAAAAGAAATACTATTTAAATAAATAAATAAGCATAAAGAAGGTTATGCCTCTAATGTGGTGCCCCGGTATGTTCTTTTCGAATTTCCTGTGTGAATGATATACTTAGGGATTTTAGATTTCTATTTTGTATTTAATACACATATTTAGCGCTTCTGAATATATTCTGATATAAAAATGGGTAAGTTAGGAATGTGTGAATTCAAATGTCTGAGCACAGCTATAAATACCAAACATTTAAATATTTTTCACTTAAAAATGTGAGGGAATTGCAATCTTTTAAACCAACTTGCTGAAATGAAATAAATGAAAATTTTTAAATCATTGCTTAAATTAAGAATTTATCACTACTAACACCGCCCCCGGAAGGGTCAACCAAAAGAAGAAACAGATTGTTTTCTTATAATCCTGAAGATTAAAAAATAATTCTCAAGCAACAACGTTATTTGATAATTATAAATGGGGCGTCTTATCCCGAATAGCAAGTGAGAGGTATATCCTCAATGCAGGTGGGGTATATATCCTTTTAATCCGGGATAGATGCCCCAGCCAGTAGCTCCGGAAGAAGAAACAAATAGGGCTGCAACCTATAACTAACACATTATTCAATACCTGTTTCAACAACATTCACTAAATATTTCTAGTAAGTACATTATACTTCAACTTCTACTTGTCTCTATCCTGCAACAATATATAATAAAAGACAAACATACCTTTCTTTGATGGATAAAACATTTATTTGAGGAAATAAATCGCTGTAACGTCGTCTACTACGCTTTTTTATAACTATTGATAGTAAAAGAACGTCACTGGCTCCGACACACGTCCAACAGCTGAAATACAGTGACTAGGGCAACTAACCCGATGGGGCATCTAACCTGGTTACCCCACCTTCCCATAATTTACCCTACATTTACAATTTAATGTTTTTTGTTATGGGTCGTATCTGAATCTAATTGTTTCCGTCTCGTTCGGTTTCGAGTGTTTGATTTTGTCTCTTGTGTGTTAAGTTTAGTAAGCCGTTTTTTCAAAAGGAAGTCGCAATATTGCTTCAGATGAAAAAACTATGTAATTTGAATATAAATAAGCATATGCAGGTTCATTTTTCTAAATTAGAGATGTAATTGAATGGGTTTCTGAAAGAAGGTGTGACATTTTCCCATATCCCAGCTGAGTTACTTTACTATGGACCGCAGGAGTTGTCGGGCCGAACCTAAGGAAGCGATCCATCTCCTACGCTGAATGGTTTGGACATTAGGGAAACAATACTGGAGACTGGCTGGCACCTACCCGACGGTAACGAATTATTGATTCTACTTGTGAGGTCGCAGATGGAGAGATTCCCAGAGACTATCGGACGCCAAGGGAAGTCCTTTAAAATCTGGGAATGAGAACCAGAGATCCACTACGATAGGCTGCCGTAAGTTTGAGAGGCCGGGATGAACCTCCCCCCGCCCCCCTTTTTTCGGAGGCGAGAGAAAGAAGAGAAGAGGAGAGAAGATGGTTCTTGGGAGGCAAAAGGGTAGGACGTGACCCTGAAAAAGAGTCTGGCAGTGAAGCGAGAGCGAAGTGAAACGGAGGGAGGACAGATGGCCCTGTCTGGTGTAGAGACCTAGAGGAGAAAGGAGAGCCTTAAAGACTATCGCATGGTTTAGAATCACCGCATCTCACGCACTCCTTAATTTATGTTAATACCGAAATCTATCGGAGGAATGTTTTGTAAGTTGATGTTACAAATAAAAGAAATATTTCTTTTATTTGTAACATCAACTTACAAAACATTCCTCCGATAGATTTCGGTATTAACATAAATTAAGGAGTTTTTACAGATGGTGGCAGCTTCAAGGGATTTAAAGTGGTGAAAGAAACGTGCGTGACAAAGTTTGATAAATTCGGGGCAGAGTAGGACAACTCGCCGAATTTCTTCAGAATCTACACCAGCCGTTGGGAACCTGAATCTACATACCGAATCGGGGCAGAGCAGGACAACTCGCCGAGTTCGTACAGAATCCTGTGATAGAGAGACAGATCCCGCTGAATCGAGGAAGATCCACCGACCCCAAAGTGACCCGCCAAAACCAAGGCAGAGACCCGAGCTGATCTGAAACTGCATCCGCTGAACCAGCAACCAGAAGCATCCGAACTTTGCTGACAGTGTGGAGAGAAAAGAAAGCAGAATCACCGCCGAGAATCACAGAGCTATACCCAGGTGAGCACTTGTTTTATTCTCAGTGGAGGCTTAGTGTGTATATTTTTAATTTTGGACAGGAAGAAATTTTTCTTTAATTATTTGTGTTCGGTAATATAAGTAAAAATTTTAAATATTAATTACCAACAGATGTTTTTGTGTGTTGAAGGTAAATTAAAAGTGTAACAAACTTTAAATTCATCTTGTTTCTAGTAATTGAAAAATTCTTTTAATCTTTTTAATTAAAAATTTTTTTGTTTGGTGAAAAGCAAATTATGTTAATTGTATTTTTCGGCCGAAATTTTTAATGTGCTCTCTTATTTTGAAGATTGCTAAGGAATTAAATTTTGAATTTAAAGAAGTTGTAAGACTAAGTTGAAGTCTGTTAGTAATTCAGTTAAGTTAAGTAAGATATATGTTTTTTTTGGCAAATGGTAGCCTATATGTGGAATTGGTTTGCTTGTAATTCAAAATTTTAAAAATCTGTGACCTGCGATCAAAATTTCATGAATATTGATTGTATTTTGTGTCGAGCAGAAACTACTGTATTTATTTTTATGTTGTTTTGGGGGTGAAAAAAATTGTGTATTTTTTTTTTATTGCATTTATGTGCGGGAAATTGGAATTAAATTGTGTTAGAATTTAAAATTAGTGATTATGGCAGGCATATCGGGATTTCGAAAATGCGATCTGCAAACCCTTGCGATAGAATTTGAAGTAGAGGTTTTGTCAAATGATACAATTCCTAAATTGGTTAAAAAGATAACGGAAGCCCCCGATTATGATGAGACTATGGCGTTAAACCAATTAAAGTTGATTGAAGAAGACCGTGTAGAGAGATCGAAATTGGAAAAAGATAAAATTGAGAAAGAACATGAGCTCGCGAGAATTAGGGCCGAACGGGAAAATGATACTTTAACGTTATCATCTAGTCAAATAGAAAGGGAACCTAAAATTCTGTTAAAAAATGTGTTACCTAAATTTGAAATGGGAAAATCGGAGATTTCCTTATATCTCAACTTATTTGAGAGACAGGCATTAAAAGCGCAATTAGATAAGTCGCAATGGGTAACAAATTTGCTAGGTTTACTTCCTATAGAATTGACAGAAGTTATTCTTAGAGAACCACCAGACGAAACGGACAATTTTGATTTTGTGAAGGGTAAATTACTCGAAAGGTTTAAAATTAGTGCAGAAGACTTCAGAATCAAATTCGTAACAACACCACGGTCCGAAGAAAAAAATTGGAAAGATTTTTCGTATGAAATTACGAATTATTTCGACCAATGGTTAAGCGGTATTCAGGTGTCCGAATTTAGTCAACTTAGGGACCTGATAATTACTGACCAGATCAAACGGAAAGTGCCCTCTGAAATTAGACAACATTTCATAGATTCCTGGAGTGATTTAATTACGCCCGGAGAATTAACCCAAAAACTAGATCATTATGAGGCGGTTAGAAGAACAGAGATGAAACAGTCCCCGCCTAGATATCCAAATAACGGCAAACAGGTTGAGGGAAACAGATTGGTTGATAGACCAGAGACAGAACCCCAAAACGCGGAAATGAAAAGAAATTGGAGGGAGAGGGAAGATAAAAAAGATAGAGAGGTAATTGTTGATAAGCGAAAAGACAGGTCTTGTTTCCATTGTGGTAGTTTTTCTCATATCCGCAAATTTTGCCCCAAACTAAAATGGAGTAGTGAAATACCTGAAGTGGTTAATCAGTTGGCTGACCTCGATGAGTTAAACGAAATGTTCCAGCCCTATTTAACAAAAGGGATTATAAATGGGAAAGAAATGAAAATTTTTAGAGACACTGCTACGTCGCTAGATTTAATTAGTGCCAACCAGGTGACCCGAGAACAATACACAGGGAGAGTCGTGTGGGTAAAGCAACCGTTACAAAATGATTTAAAATGTCTACCCCTCGCAGAAATAGAGCTTAATCTGGGTGATTTAGGAAAAAGAGTTAGGACTTACGCAGGTATTGTCGATGCAGACATAGAAATGGATTATTATTTATTGGGAAGCAAAACACAAAATTTGCTAGACAGAATAAAACCGAAACCGCCTGTTAGCTTTGGGAGTGCAGCACCGAAAAGAAGGCACAGGAGTGACCGCCCAATTCCCCCCAACCCCACGAACCGCTTAGCTTCGGCTTATCAAAAGAATGAAGTGAGAAAACCGGACAGGAAGGAAAAGAAAGGCTTTGTTCCCTTTCCCCTTAGCCAACGTGCAGGAGTAACGCATTGTGAATCTTCCATTAAAACGAACTTCGCGACGACCCCGATCCGCGCGACACCCAAAGCAAGGATGAAGGAAGAGGGTTATAAAGAAAG
This sequence comes from Maratus michaelseni, assembly GCA_963931845.1. Lineage (NCBI taxonomy): Eukaryota > Metazoa > Arthropoda > Arachnida > Araneae > Salticidae > Maratus > Maratus michaelseni. The sequence goes on along the minus strand of OZ007596.1, from coordinate 207,502,131 downwards.
AGCGAGGGTGTTTTATTTAAGGAATGAAATCCGGGAAAGTAAGCATGGGAAAAAAAATAAAGACACAGTCTTAAAACGAAAGGAAGATTTTAGGTTTAAATCTTCGGGACAGAAAACAACAAAAGGGGTAAACAGTTATTGTGCGTTGGGAAGAAAACGAAAAACGTTTTTCGGATCTAATTGGTTAGAAACCCCAGGATACATATCGCCGCAAAACGAAACTAAAGGCAGCGATGTTAAGCAGATGAAAAACGACGCCGGAAATGACATCCGACTAATTAGAGATTTTGGAAAAAGGCAGGATATTCGCAGATCCTTAGGATATAGGCCAGGGATACCAAATTCCACATGTAGACTGTTTAAGTAGAATGGAATAAATAACATTCCACCCAGTAATTTTGTATATAGTTTTTAATTTTGTAATTGAAATAATTGTGTATCTGAATCATGCAATGAATATTGAAATTTAATTTAACGATGTGAGTCTGTAGAGTGTATTGTAAACTTGTGAATAATAATGTTTAAGGTAAGCCTCTATTGAGAATTAACATGTGTTGGGTATGGATGGAAGGCTAGCGCACCAGTAATGATGTAAGATTTTCCAAATGCTTGAAAAATCTCAACTGCTGGAGGGGGTAATGCTGTGACATTTTCCCATATCCCAGCTGAGTTACTTTACTATGGACCGCAGGAGTTGTCGGGCCGAACCTAAGGAAGCGATCCATCTCCTACGCTGAATGGTTTGGACATTAGGGAAACAATACTGGAGACTGGCTGGCACCTACCCGACGGTAACGAATTATTGATTCTACTTGTGAGGTCGCAGATGGAGAGATTCCCAGAGACTATCGGACGCCAAGGGAAGTCCTTTAAAATCTGGGAATGAGAACCAGAGATCCACTACGATAGGCTGCCGTAAGTTTGAGAGGCCGGGATGAACCTCCCCCCGCCCCCCTTTTTTCGGAGGCGAGAGAAAGAAGAGAAGAGGAGAGAAGATGGTTCTTGGGAGGCAAAAGGGTAGGACGTGACCCTGAAAAAGAGTCTGGCAGTGAAGCGAGAGCGAAGTGAAACGGAGGGAGGACAGATGGCCCTGTCTGGTGTAGAGACCTAGAGGAGAAAGGAGAGCCTTAAAGACTATCGCATGGTTTAGAATCACCGCATCTCACGCACTCCTTAATTTATGTTAATACCGAAATCTATCGGAGGAATGTTTTGTAAGTTGATGTTACAAATAAAAGAAATATTTCTTTTAAAAATCAGCTATAGTAATTACTCCGGTTAGCCACAGCTACCAGTTCGAATTTTATAAATCCCGCCGGAGTTTTTACAAAGGGGACAAATTTTGGAAAGTTTTTTTTTTTTTTTTTTTTTGGGGGGGGGGATGCTTATGTGGAATGATTGATGATAACCCAGTGTTAAAAATGCAATTTCATAATATGCATGTTTGTTTATTTATACCTTTTAAACGCGATGAAAATCTACAAAAACATTCAAAGTTTGAATTAATGTACCTTCAAAAACTTTTGATGTATAAATGAGAATTTTGACTATTGGCACAGCTTTTAATATACTACCATTTACAACTGACTAGTCTTTTACAGAATTTGTATATTAAAGAAATTAAAATAACTTTTTATTTTTACTCTGTCGGTTATTGCGTGCATGATATCTTCACAACGTTTGTATGAATTGTTATAAAATTTGGTACAGATAATGCGCACATATGTATTTTTAAAATGATCTACTCTTAAATAAAATTTATTTCATTAACCATGATAAAAAATTAAATAAATAAATAAAATTCAAAATTTTACATTTTTAATGAATAAAATTAGTCATAACTCAACATTTTATTACGGTAAGTACAGAAAAATAGATAATTTTAAACACACATATGTGCTTATTATCTATACAAAAATGCATAGCAATTCATACATGCGTTCTCAAGATATAATTTTTTTTTTCAGAAAAAAAAGTAGAAAAATTAAAAGAGTTATTTGTATTTTAATAATACTCAAATTATATAAACGACTAGTCAATTTTAATAATAGTATATTAAAAAGCCCAATATTTTTAATCAATAATCAGAATTTCATGTTTATACATAAAAAGGTTTTGAAGATACACTAATTTAAACTTTTGATGTTTCTGTTGATTTTTATATATTAGTTTAAAAGTTATAAGACCACTTAAGTAAAACATTAAAACAATAAACTAAAATAATATTATCACTTTCCTTATCCACCTAACTAGTTTTTTTTATTACTCGTCAATGCTCAGCATGAAAACAAAACTGGAGGATAATTAAGATCGGAAGAAAGACTTGTGTTGCACTAGGTGCTGAGGACATGCTAATCAATCACATTAATATTTTTTTCCTCGTTTCTGTAAAATTTTAAATATGTAACATAGGACCTTCTTCCAGACAGACACCCATTCAATTATAGAGAATTTTTCCGTAAGCGGGGTAAAAAAAGAGATCAATTTTCTGTTGTTTCGGGATGACTTCAAATGGAATTTTCGAGTTCGGGTCGGGTATAACTGAAAGTTGCAGGACTCTAATATGGATAATGATAAAGAGTTTGCCTCAAAACAGGAAGGTAAGAAAAAAATTTCTTGTAGTTGGTCTTATTTTCTTTTTCTTAAAAAATCACTCGTTGTCACGAGTGTAAAACTAAAACAAGTCGTTGGGGGCCACCATAATACTTACCCATCATGGATATGCGTACTATAAAATATGAAAATAAAACATGTGTAAACTATTTATAAAATGCATTGCAATTCGAATAAAATCCTGTCTTCATGACGTCATAAACTTTAAAGGCTCTATTACTGAATTGCGAAAAAGAGACATCCTTACAACTTCAAAAATGATAATCATATTAACTAACAGTCTACTGCGTCGGATTAAGCGTCTCATTTCCAATTGAAATAAATCTTTGAATTGAAATTTGAATGAAATACAGGGTCATGAAAAATCGAAGAGTGTGGAGAATAGGATTACAAATATATCGGCAGCTTATTATCCGATCGACTTTGTTCTTTATGCAAAATTTATGTTTTTTTATTGTCTTTTATATTCACTCCTTAAAATAAACAATTTCGAAAATTTTTATATACCTTTCATCAGAACGAATATTTCGAGATTCCGAAAAAAATAGTTCCGGATAATCGAGGTTACTGGTACTTCTTCTCATTATTACATACTAAGTACATACCAAATATCAAATCTCTATCTCAATTTGTTCGGGAGATAGAGCGTTTACAGGCATACACAGACAGACGGACGGCAAATGTTTTTTTTTTTTTTTCTAAAAATAGGTTTTTCAGAATCTCCAGTGTCTGAAACGTGTAAATCCGTCAAAAAAAATCGATTTTTAAAACGATTACAAGACTTACCCTATACTACGTATGATTGGTAAGTAATAACAGGTAAAATTTATTTATTTTTACGTGAATTTTAAAACAAAAGCTATCATCACTTTACTCTTTTTCTGAAATAAATAATCTTTCCTGATTTAAAATGAAAAGTTTATTACGTCATAAGTATTATATATCTAGTTTGAAAAATTAATCGTGCGACTTTTATACGTATTATTCATGCTTCACCAAAAAATATTTCATAGGAAACTGTGAGTCTTTCAGGATTTTAATAAAATCCATAAAAGTCACTGATGTTGACAGTTCTGTTTCCTTGTTAATAGCACAGATGAAAGTGCATTAATGAAAGAGAAATAAAATTCCTTCTTTTCGTTTTTCTTGGAAGTAATTAATGGCGTCATTTCCTTTTTAATTAAAAAGGGTTGATTCTTGTTAAAAGTTCCAGTTTTTTTTTTTTTTAACCCAAGATTATTCATTAATTTTCACTTCCTAATATTTTGCTGATAAATCAGAGACTCGGTTTGCATTTTTTTTCTATCTAGAAGGCTTTTTTTTTATGTTGATAAATATTGTGTTGTTGTTGCTCTTCTCTTCAAATATTTGTTTGTTAAACTTCAAGATATTGCAAACATTAATATGTTTGATTCCTTGAAGGGTGGGGATATATTATTTATACCTCTTAATTTTAATCAAAATTTGTAGCAGAATTCTTTTAGAAAATTTTTCTTTAACCGTTTAAGTGAAAAAAAAAATGTTTGAAATTATTTATTTTACTTGAGAATTTTCGAAAATTCCGGTGTGAATTCAAAATTACGGGAACACAATTAATTGTTAAGTTTGAAATTCCAATCTATCTTTAGTTTTGGATTTTCATACAATTTTATAAAGCAATAAAATATTATTTTGAAAAATTGAAATTATACTAGAAGATTGGAATTGTAATAGAAATAAAACATTATTTTGGATTCTACAACTTTGGATTATTTTGAAGAAAATATTGTGCCAATTTAAATAATAATTGGTGTATACAGGCTGTTTTAAAAAAAAGACATATTTTAAAAAGTGGGAGAACACAATAACACAAATGATTCTTGTGCAGAAAAGCAGGATCGAATCTAATTTAGAGGAAGTTAGGGGAATCATAGTACAGAACTGCCTCTGGCGACTATTTTTATATTCTATTCGCACCACTATTTAAAAAAAATTAATTTTGTAGTATATTTCTCTTCCACATGTTGTCAAAGTGTATGCGAAAAATTTTTTTTTGAGAAAGTGGTGCGAGATAGAATTAAAAAATAGTCGCCAGTGCCATCCCTAACAGTACCACTTCGGGGATTTTTTTTTCATTAAAAAAAAAGTTTTCTAAGTTATGCAATGAAATTCGTCGAAATTCCAAATATTATTCGTAGAATAGCTTAGCAGATTCAGGTTTCATTAAACAGCTACGTTACACATATAAAAATATCATAGAACATATATACCTGCATCGAAATTTGGCAGATGTTAGCCGTAAAGTCAAATTTCAACAATTTTACTACATAATTCAGTTAAATGTGTTAAAAGTGTCTATTTTAACTAACTTAAATTAAATCTTTCCAAGTAATTTTTTTTTAATTCAGAACCAAAATACTGGGCTATGATGTCATACACTCACGCACAGTTTTTCTTTTTTTAATCGGTTATAAAAAGGAAAAAAGTCGCCAGATTTTGGAGATTTTTTTCCTTTAATGGCAACTTAGCTATTGTATTAAGTTATTGGTTTGGCGCGATTTGAAAATCGCGCTAACCAAAAAGTCGCGAAACATCGGTGCGTGAGTGTAACACAGGCATGTCAAACTCGTTTACCGCCGCGGGACAAATTAAGCATTATATACAAAGCAGCGGGCCACATAAAAGTAGATTATATTATTACCATTGCACAGAATAAAACTTGTAAGTACAAAACACAGCCATGTTATAGTAATATTCGCGTAAAGTTCCAAAGTTAATATTATTCATAGTTTACTTTATTTTCGAAAAAATAACACATTACGTTTTTATCAACAAAATCAATAAAAATTATCTGAAATTTTTAAATTGTATTTATTTTTAAAAATTGATTGTGCAAGCTGGTCCGTTAATCTTTATCTAGCAAATTCATAGCTGTCAATCTTGCTTTTTTTTAAAAAAAACTTGAAAAGAAAAAATTCAAATCTGAAAATGTATTTAATAAATTTTTCTTGTATTAGCTACTTGTTTAATTTCATTTATTACATACATTATCTGGTTCAAATTATGACTTGAAAAATAACAAAAGTTTCGCATATATATGTTTCCGATGTTTATCATCTCTAAGACCATGGTCTGTGTAACTGTGTTCCTGAAAAGTGTATTTTCAGCATGAGTGTTCAAACAACTGAATTAAACACAGGTAAAATGCCAAAGTCTGGGCGGGCCACAGAGAAGTTGTCGGCGGGCCACGTGTTTGACATGCCTGGTGTAACACATCTGTTCCAAATACTGTTCTTTTAATTGTGTGTACATAACTGCTCTATTAATAGTGTGTATGTATAACTATATATAAAATACAGGGTGAGTACAAAGTCTTGCATTGATTATAAATATTTATTGGACGAAAACAATTATAATTATAGATATATAGTTGTTTGCATATACATTGTAAGTACTGTTATAATTTTTTTAATACGGCCACACATACGTCCTGAAATTTCAAGGTGTGCTCCCTTGTTAACTCAGAGAATGTCAATAGGGTATTCTAGTCCACGCCAAATGTTCGCTAACATGTCTTCTGTAGCAGTATACACAGCATTTTTTTTATCCTACTCTTCAGTTCTTCAACGTCAGCAACTGGTGTTGCAAAGACTCTGTACTTGATATAGCCTTAAAAGAAAAAAATCAAAAGGAGTAATGTAAGGAGAGTGTGGAGGCCATAGTGGGCACACGTGAATTTTCAATAAACATTTCCCCTCGTGAAGAAAAGTTCCTATGCTTAACGGCTGGATCACCACGGGAGTGATTTAATTTCACTATAATAGTTTTCGCACAATAAATATTCCTCATCAGACCACATAATTTCTGAAATTTCAACGTGTGTCAACTTGTCTATCACCTGTTAAAGTTTTTCTCATCTTTTTTAAGCAATCTGTATATAAAAACGAATGCAGGACTTTTAAATCTTCACATTCATGTGCACTTTCATAAGCTGAGTATGCAAGATGATTCCTAAAGGACTCCTTAACTTTAAAATTAAATAATGCATTAGCGATAATAAATATAACAATGAAATAAGTGACATATTTATCAGGTAACTCGGAAATGTTGCATACAATACTTTTTAAAAAGTTCACATTTTCGTCAATAGATGGCGCTACACAGTCTATAGTGATGTAAAAATTAACTTTCAAATTTCAAAATAGAAAACTTTTTGCCCGACTGCCAAGAAGGATTATGTGTTTGACACGTATCTGGGTATGTATGTGGGTATATGGATTTCTTTATACCCTCGAAACATCCCAACGGCTTGATAGATTTTAATGAATGAGGTCTCTATCGATTCCTCTTAACCGTCCGATGGTTATAGGCTAGGTTTTGTTTTAATAAATTCAAAATGGCGGCCGTAAAATGCAAAATGGCGGTAGAGACGAAAAAAAAATTACCCACCATATTGAGTGGCGTATCATTGGATAGGTCTTTCAAAATGAAGACGATGTTTCCTAGACTATTTTACAGTCAGAAGCTCCGTTTAAATATTACACAACTTGAAAGTTGTGTAGGTAGGATTTCTAGCTTAACTGTAACTCTAACCTTCATAGACATCTATAGGCCTCATCAAAACAGTGTTTATAGATAGGAACTAACAATTAAACACAACTTAAAAGTCATCCATACAAGTAAATAAAAAAATATAGGTAAGTAATATAAAAAATAGTTTCACATTGATGAGAAATAATTAATTTATAAGTACCTAATTAGTTCACTTTTTACACAATCGGGTTTTTTGATTTTTATAATTTAATTTACTTGTTTTTCGTGTTTCAACAACTAAATAGAATAAAAAAGTTAAAGTTGAGAGATATCTTTAATGCAGTTTTACGCGTACTTTGAACCTGCTTATTGTTTGAGACAGCGCAGTGCTATTGACGAAAATTAAAACTTTTTTTTAAAGTACGGAATGAAAAATTTATAAGTTTACCTGATAAATATCTCAATCATGTCATCGTTATATCTGTTGTAAATTATGCATTATTGTATTTCAAAGTTTGGGAATTCTTTATCCAGCATCCTGTATGAATTGAAATAGGTATAGAGCGTTTTAAAAAATCATTATTATTACGTCTTTTTTTAATATATTTTTTTTACAAAAATAAAAGTTATACTTAGGAACATAACATAGGCATTAAAATTGCTAATTGCACATCCTGGACGGAGCCGCAAAATCAAGAATGAACGCTTTTAACTTGGTCGTACCATATTTCTTTAATGGGATTAAAATAAACTGAACCTGCAATTTGACCAATAACTTGTTTCTTAGATTTTAATCTCGAACCCTTGTAAAAAAAGAAAATGTTATTTATCGCCTGTTATCTTTGTTTTTATCCGTCGCTCTGTATTCGCAATAAATACTTCCTGTGCTGTTCCCATTTGAATGTTTGGCTTTGTTTGATAATTTTTTTTATTTCACATTGACATTCAAATGTTTTTTATGATAAACGCGGCGGCGGTAAGTTTATGTTTTTGCAAGCGTGAAACTGATGCTAACAGTCTTTGTGGTTGTTTTTATAGTGTCCATGATAACCTGTTAGATAAAAGAAATATGTCCATCAGAGTTATGATCACAATAGAATTTTTGCATATTGCACTGTCTGAGATTCTCGTCTGACATCCTGTTAAGTTCAATGAGTTCAGGGGTAGATTGACGTTTGAATGTGGTTGAACTTTCGTTGTTTTCTTACAAGTTTCCGAATTTAATTGCCTTTTCGATGTCTGTCATGGTAAGTTGCTTACAGATTTCTCATTGTTTTGGATTCTCCGATATGTCGTTTGATAAATTTAACAATGTAGACATTTTTATTATGTGAAAGTGTATTTCCGGAAAAACATGTTATTACTTGGAATTTAATTTTTCGAATGGATTAGTTCGGTTTCATTTCGGGAATTCTGACAATGGAGCCAAAATTATAGAAACCTTTTGGAAAAACTGTTATTTTGAAGTTTGATGGTTTATTATTTTAACTTTTTTTATGAATACTATAAAGCTATATATCATTAGAAAAATAATTTATTAAAGAATATAATACAAATGCGTTTGTTCAGCTATTTATATATTATCAAGCGTTATAATTAATTAATGAGGAAAATGAGAAGTACATTTTTCCTTTTGAATGTAGTCAACGATTATGAATGTTTAGAAAGCTAATCGGATGTCATATTTTTTTAACAATGATCCAATGAAGGATTTCAACTATTTATGTCACGCATTAGAAATTATATAACTAATTTTATTAGTATATTATGCGATTGCTTTGGGGTTTGTAAAATTTTTTTGTGTTTTTTTCAGCTTGTTAGCTTGAAAAATGTAATAACATTTTTTAAAAACGTTGCAAAGAGGTTACTGGTCACCAGAAAACGGCGGGAAATAGTTAATTAAGCGAAGAGGGCTACGGTTATGGCAAAATTAGAAAAATTTGGAAGGAATATAACAATAGGAGGCATTTTCATGTTTTTGAAAGGGTATAAGGAGACTAGTTCGCTAAAAATTAAAAAAATTGGAAAAGGCAGAAAAAGGTGCACGACAACAACTGATGATAGAATAAAAGAGAAACTATCTCAGTGCATACAGAACGAAATAGCCCAATGCAATGTGCAGTTGAGTTCAAAGGCTGTTCGTTGCAGACTGCAAGCAGTTGGTCTAAATTCTAGATATCCACGAATAAAAGGTCATTTTTATCTTTCAAACAAAGGTGAAAATATTAAACTGGTCTAAAACCCCTGTTAATTCAACAGAACACTGGAACAGAGTTTTTTGGAGTGATGAGACAAGAATCTCCCTGTTTGGTAGTAATGGCATAATATGCGTAAATAGGAGAATTTGAGAAGATTTGCATTCTAATTATATTACAACTACGTAAATCACCCACTTAGTTTTATGATCTGGAGTTGTTTGACAGCAAAAAGTATGAGCATAATTTGCGTTGTTAATGAAAATATAAAGGCCCGAAAATACATAAATGAGATACTTGAGCCCACACTAAAGCCTTCAATGTGTAATCTTCTCCAATGTAATGATATACTTATATTTCAACAAGATTTAACTCCATCTCGTGTTGCTGCTTTATGCCAAAAGTGGCTTCAAGATAATCACACCCCATTACTGGAATGGCTAGGAATAGCCCAGACCTTAACCCAATTGAAAATTTATGGAGTCGACTACAGAAACTTGTTAGTCAAAGGCAACCCAATAATAAAACAGAATTAATCGAAGCAATAAATAAATGTTGATTTCATATCTAAAGAGCTTCAGAACTAAAAAGCTTGTTTCACACCATGGTAAAACGTTGTAAAGCACCAATTACCTCTAAAAGTTTTCCAACTATTATTAACTGGCATGGTAAAAGTTTTTGTATAGCTAATTTTATCTTTGTGCTTCAATTTTTTTCGTAACAATTGTTATCATAATGAGAAAAATCAGAAAATTATTGTATGCTATTCTTAATTAAATTATCTTTCCAGCGATGTATAGATTTATTATGATTTTTACAAAGGGTAGTTGTGTCATTAAACTTTTTCGAAAAGTTTCCTGTAGTTTTGGCCACTATTGTACTCAGCACTGCAACAACTCAATTTGACGCCTAGTGCGAAACCCTTTGTTAATTTTTCTACCGATCGTAGATACATGAGTAGTGATTAGTGTCGGCGGTGATTGAGCTTATCAGCGCCTATTCTAACTGATGGCGCCTGATGTGGGAGCACCACCCACAACAACCTTGTTGCGGGCCTGGCTATACTTGAAGTGATGTGTCAGATAAAAGTCATATATCTGGCCTATATTGACTTTTCGTATAAAAACTACATAGTTTTTTTCTCCTTTCATTTAGAGACTGGAGTAAAGGAATTTGTGCAGATTGTTAAATGGGTAATTTATCGGTCAAAAATCATGTTCAACTGTATTTCGAAGGTGTGTACACTTTGATAGAGAACATTTTGGAATTTTCTTAAAAGGACATTCTAGATATTTAACAAAGTTAGCCTTCTTAGGCATTAGAAAATCGAATCTACGAACTCTTAGTAAGTAATATAACTACAGTTTACATCAGCAATAATAAACAGACAATCACAGGTAAGAAAACGTTTCACTAACATTTTGTTTCTTCACTGCAATATTAACCTCTTCGTGGCGAGCAGCACGTACACGTGCCGTATAGGGGTGCAAAGTTTTTGAATTTGGACACCAGTATTTTTGTACACAAAATTTCGCTTTATATAAACGCAGAATATCAGGGATTAAATAATACAAAAATTTCTTTTCAGACAAGTGGTGTAAAAAAATAAAAGAAGCTTAATTGTCGCTTGTCGCGAAGGGGTTAAATTGCGGTGTAAGAATAATTAAAATACGAATGCACAGATCGAATAAATCATAATTATATTATCTCAATTAAATTTACAAGAATATATCTGAACACGCCTTTCAAACAAACAAAAAATAATTAAATAAATAGTTTCACTTATTCCAGAATTATACGTAGGCATGTATTTATAATAAGTATACCTGTTGAATTCAAAGTTGCTCTCTCTCTCTCTCTTATTTTTTTTTTTTTTTAATCAGTTAAAAAATTACCCAAGTTAATTCAACAAGAATGTTCCAAACCAACTTTTATTTTTCTAAACAAATTCGAGTTCTTTTTTTTTTCTTTTGTGCTAAATGAATGGGACACATAACAAAAAAGGATTGCGCAGTTACCAATGACCCAAAGCGATCATTTAGTTGTGTAATGAGTCGTTTATTGGGCATCTGAGGCTATTAAAGTATAACGAAGTTTTGTGAAGCTACTAGCATCTCCTTTTCAGGTTAAATTCCTTTGTAACTGATACCTTTTATTTATTATTTTTCTCTTTATTTGAAAGATTTTCTTTCTATTTCGTTATATTCTTCTAATGACTGCAAAAATAAAGTAAGTTCAAGTCGACTCTTCTTGTTAAGATTGTTTGTTCATCTTTTTACTTTCTTCTATCTATACAAGAAGAAAGTATTGGATTCGTAAAAATTTTCGACTTCCGGTTTTCGAAGGATTTATACGTTTTAAAAGGTCTGAACACGATTTGACTGTTTTTAGAAAATGTCTGTCCGGGAATCTTTGGGTGTGTGTGTCTCTGTCTGTATGCGGCACAAATTTTGTGGACGTTCTAACTCACGAACTACTGCGTAGAATAGGATGAAATTTCATATGAAGTTCGATCCTTATGTGAACTGGTGCTGATTAATTTTTGGCCAAAATTCCTTAAGAGGTGGTGCCGCAAATCCATGATTTTGTTCGATTTATGTGATGCTTTATATCTCCAGTTTATGTGCGCAAAATTCAACAAAACATCAAATTTAGAATCCCCATTAATGTAATAGATTTTCATTTAATTTTGATTCCGGTCATCTAAGTGAGGGTGCCGAAATTCGATTATTTGTTCCAAATATATCACCAGTTTAAATGCACAGAATTCAACGAAACTTCACTCTTACAAGTAAAGGTACTATAGTCTGTAGCGGCGAATTTCGATTTTTCTTAGCTCATTCGATTCGTCTCATCCTGCTTAGTAATTTGCTACCTCGCATATCGGCTATTGAGTTTTGATAATGACAGGGGGCCGGGTCAAAGTTTAAAATTTCGTTCATTGAAAAGCAGTTGCCGTCAAAGAAATAAGTAAGATTTAAATTTATTTATGGACATGCATGGATGATAGTCCATTTTTGACACATTGTTCATTCCGAAGAAGTGAGTAAAACAAAAATATTTCTCACAGTGCGCACAACGAGCAAAAGCTTCTTCAGCTGACTCGACGACGCATTCAAAACAGCTCTGCTTTCTTTCTGGAATTTTAAAACCTGCCTGTCAAGTAGCATGCAAACATTTTATCTGCAATTACAAATTCTTATAATAACAGCAATAATATAACCTTATAGTAGTTATTGGCAATGTATGGCACTGTAAAAACAATTAGTAAACTTAAATCGCACTTATTTCTTTGAAGGTATCTGTTTTTCACTGAACGAAATTTTAAACTTTGATCCGGCCCCCTGTCATTATAAAAAAAATCAATAGCCGATATGCGAGGTATAAAATTACTAAGCTCGATAAGACGAATCGAGTGAGCAATAACAATCGAAATTCGTCGCCACAGATTATAGTACCTTTACTTGTTAGCGTGTCTTCATTGTCCACGATTCTATAACAATATTATACGTGTAGATATATATATATATGTATATTTATATATATGAAAGGATAAAAATAAACCCTTTTTAAAATGCAAAATCAAAATTCAGAATTTAAAATTTAAAGTCCCAAAACATTTTTTCTAACTTTTAAATCTAATGCTTAAATCCGACTTGCCCCTGTTAAGTTTCTTTTACAGCATAGCACTTATCACTTCCATATTCCAAAGTTGAACTTTCTTTAAGATAAAAAATGCTGGCGTTTGTATAATTCTCCTTTCTTTGTGGTTAGATCGGCATGAGCTATTGCCCGGGATGCTCTGCAAGATCTGGCCCAGACATCAATCAAAAGCTAATTGACCAATTAAAATAAATGATCCTCCCAACTTGACACTTTCTCCCTCTGCTGGAAAATATCCTAAATTCTCATCAAAACCAGCGTGTAACTTTCCAGGAGCGGAGTTTTTGCAGATTTGAGAAGCCTGCCAAACTTACGGCCATGTAGATCTCAAGAATTACCGTAGATGGCTCGCGGGACCTCCGATCGAACGCGCGAAGATAACTGTACGAAGAAATGCTTCAATAAACGAGTTCGATCTATCAAGAGGTCCCGAGTTCTAATTATTTCTGTGTATCTGTCAATTATTCGTCTCCCAAGTCATCCCAGAATAATCCTTACAATTTAGTCTGCAAAGGATAGTTTTCTGCCGAGGAAAATTCCAACCCTTGTTGGACTTGATAAGTGAAAAAAATCCCCTTTTGCAGATAAAAACTCCCTTTTCGCCGCCTATCCACTCTGTCCGCATGGATAAAGTAAATGTGATTGACCGTGACTATACCCTTCAAAGGAAATTCGGATAGTACCAAAGCTGTGTCGGCGCAATCTCAAAATATTGCCTGTAATTAATGTGACATTCGATTGACCAGAAGAGAAAGAAAAAGATGTTTTTGAGTATTTATATTATTTATTAATGACAAAGTTAGTAACCTGTTAGGGGTCCTCAGCTCCGTGGCCTCCCGTCTATAGTCGGACTGTTTTCCCATTTTCTCTTCTCATGTTGAATGGAGAATTTGGCAAAACTGCTTCGCTTTCCCTCTGTAGGTGATTATCAGGCATCCACTTTCCTTTTTCCTTGTGCAAGAGACACATTTTTTGGATGATAGTCACCTCAGAGTTTAGAAATCCATGTCTCACTGAGCATGGTGGAAAGGATAGCATATATATATATTTTTTTTTTAGTTAGAATTTCCTATTTTTACAAAGTTTTGAAGTTCACTTTTTTTTCCTCCGGAGAATAATTCCCACTAGTCCATCGTTTTTTAATTAATTAAAACCATAATGAATATCCGAAAATTGCACGAAAAATTGCAGCGATGCGGCTGAAATACCGTACCGCAAATAAAAAAAACCTAGAGTCAGAAATCGCAATTTTTTCCGCGTCTTATACACGCGCATCGACTTAACTATTCGAAATACAATAAAACAAATAAAACGTGCTTAAATTTCGTACTTTAATCGTTGCAACGAGGCAATCCGTTTAAAAATATAACCTTCAATATTAACCTTTTCAAAAAAGCTATTTTCAAAACGCCTTTTTACGTGTTTTCCTCCGTTCTTCAAAGCCCGCAATGGGTTAACAATTTGAAATACGAGAAAATGAGAAACACCATATGTACGTCCTTTTATCTTTCTAACGGTACAATCCGTTTAAAAGAATATTAATATTAACCCTTTCAAAAAAATTCGAAGATCCGTTTCCGCGATTTTTCTGCAAGGGGTGGGGCGTTTTATATTACTTAGGTTTTCTCAGGAACTTTTGCCCAAAATTGAAAGTTTAATATATGTAAACCTCAGAAATTTAATCGTCAACCACTATAATGAGAGCCCCTTAGTTCGTTTGAATAGATTATCATTTAAAATATAAAGGCATACAAATTAGAGGGTGTGCGCCGACGACGGCATTGAAGTTACATTAGTTTCGTTTGGGAAAAATTCCGATATAAATTCATTCAACTCTGATTTTAAGTATATTTAAGATTATTATCACGGATCTGGTGGGCTATGCCGGTCTTTCGTCTTCTTTTGTTCTGCGCAGCTGAGAAGCAAACGATTCTCACATATATTTTTTAAATTATCATTAATCCTCCTTAATGATAAATCTGCCTCACTTTGAGAATGCCGCAACAGCAGGGTTTTAGCAAATGTTATTGATAATTATTAATTTATGTGTTTAAAGTGTGCTAATGTTTCTATTTTAACCAAATATGACAAATTATTTTAACTACTGTGCAATTACTGAAAAATGTTTTAGTTGGTGACCTGTAATGACCAATGCACTATGAAATGTCGAATTTAGAAGGGAGGGGCAACAGCACTCCCCCCACCTTAACCTCCTCAAAATGGCGGCGTTGCTTGCAGTAGCTAGACGAATAAAAGATGCTTTCAAAAGATAATAATATCCGGTTGGATATTGCGCATATGTGCATATATGATTGCAATGCAAGTAAGGAGTGCTACTAAATTTTGTGAATCGTTTGTGAGTAAAGAAAAATCATACAATATGTTATAACGTAAACTCCTACATTATGCCTATGCTTTGGTAGGAAAAAGGCCTATGTCCAATTTTGTCGTTCAAAGAAAAAGCTGATACAATTTTTTTATCATCTAAGAAAGATTAATGAAAATTATAATTTTCTTGCAGACTACTAAAGAGAAGACATTGCATTTTTTTTCTATTACAATTAATTATTCTGAGGTCATTTGTGAAATATTTATAAGTGTAGATTTTTTTACTATCACTAGGGGGCCATTCGACAACCGCCGACTGGACCCCGCAGGCTCTAAAAACACGCGAATTGCCTGTTTCAAAAATTTTACACGATTACGGAAGATTTAATAATTATTTATCACGACCAGCGGCGATCTTCTGTAACCAGGTTGCCATTCATTTCCCTCTGAGTGAGGGATTTTTCGGTTCTCAAGGTGGTATCCACCGCTGTCGCAACAGCTGACGGTTATTTTCGTGATTTATTAAGTAAGATCAATTACACATTTGAAAATCAGCTTGTATAAAATGGTTAATTAAAAAATGTCGCTGCCTCCCGAACTTTTATAACAACGTTATAAGATAATCTTTTGAAATTTATCGTTTTAAATATGACGTAATTTTCCCCATTAAATGTTTTCCCCTTAATAATTTAATTATTTTAAAGTTTTCCTTCTTTTCAAATATACTTAAAACCTTAGACAAATTAAAAAAAATATATTGGACACTGCACACCACAATCTAAGCAATTGTGTGCCTGCAAAAGGTGGTTAAATTCCTATGTATAGTTTTTGATCCTATAAAACTTATTTAACTGCATTATCTTCACCGATTTCAACATTAAATATTAGCGCTTTAAATAATTCTTCGATTTAAAAATTGTCTGCTTCAGCGTGTTTACATTTCTCCATTAAACGACCAGTTTTCATGTTTTTATTAGAGATCGACCGAAACAGGTTTTTAAGACCGAAACCGAAACCGAACCCGAATTTCGGTGATCTTCCCACTTTCGGCCGAAACCGAAAGTGTAAAAAAAAAATTAAACTGATTAATACATACATATAATTAATAATGCATATAATTATTAATTAATTAATTAATAACAAAAAATTAATAATAACAAATTACGAATTTATCAATAATCAATTAACAATGTAGTTAAATATTGTGAAACAAATTCAATATTGAATATTTAATTAGTAAAGGACACAAAAGCTAAAATAATTTGTTCAATTTGACTAAAAAAGGAAAATTAGCATTAAAACAACATTTTAATCCTAGAAATTATTAATTATAAACTTTATTTTCCATTTCAATATTCTCAAAGTGAGACATGTTTAACATTATTTTGTACTTTAGCTACTTTTAAATATATATATATATATATATATAAGGATTAAAATGTAACAGTTGTCACATTTTCTTTTAGGATGTGCACAATAAGATCAAAATAAATCTTTGCTTACTCACCGCTTCCCCCACCCCAAAAATAGCTTTGCCACTCCCTGCCTTTCTTAGAAAGTATTGAAATGACACCCCTGTTTGAAAATTTTATCTCAGGTGCCAAGTTGACTCTCTGTTTCTCTATCCAAAACTATTTATTTTCATATAAAATAAAACGTAATTAATTTATCAATAAGACAGAAATATTTTCCCATTATACGAATTCCATCTAATATAAAAATATTTTAAGTATACACCGATATATCTTACATACCTCGATGTATCTTTTGTAATAAATTTCGTAATTCTTCATATGTTTTAACAACACTTTTCTCATAAAGCAGTCGAAACAATCTGGAGATTGAAAGTAAAAATTTTCAATTACTGTTAAGTTTGCAGCTTTTAAAGATCACGTGATAAGCGTCTTTTAAGTTTAGTCATATATGCATTGCTTGCTTTTTAATTTACACCTGCATCATGAATCAGTCATGACGGATAATGATAAATAGTGGAGTTCACAGCAATAAACAGTGTCTCAATTGAGCGGATACAACTCATATCAATGAGTAAAGTTGAAAATTTCCGAAAGAAGGAACAATATTTTGAAATACAGATAGTTTCGGTCGAATTTCGGTCAGGCCGAAATTTTGGAAGCAGTTTCGCCGAAAACGAATATTCGGCAAAACTCCGATTTTGCGCCGAAACCGAAATTTCGGTCGATCTCTAGTTTTTATACGCAATAGTTTTTGAAGAGAAATTGAAACGGTCATAATATTTTAGAATAGAGAGATACGTATAACTGCTGTGAAGTGATTGATTCATATAGGCTAAAAAATAGTTATTTTGGACATTGGCCTTTTTTCTATCAAAGCATATATACAGGGTGATTATAAAAAAAACTATCCCGACATTTGGGACCCTAACTATCATACCATTCACAGAAACTGAATGAAATTTTGGCAAAAGGTATTTTGAGGTATGCGCTCAAGAATGATATGGAAAACAACAGTGTCACTCAAACAGTTACGGTTATAGTGAGAAAATTTCGAAAAAATCAAATGGCAACACCCAGTTTTTTGTATTGGAATGTGATCTCCATTGTGAAAAACCCTAAATAACGTTGGAACAGCAACTGTAGCATGAAAATCACCGGCGGTAGATAGGCTAAAAGTGAGGACAACCAATAAGGACAGAGAAGCAGCATAAAATAAAGCATTTTATTGTGTTTCACAAATTTTCCACATGACCTCCTTCACACAGGATGACACTTTGCATGCGGCTGATGGTGGATAGCACTACAGCACGTATCATGGCAATAGGAAACTCTTGAATCGCAGTTCTGATGGCATCTTTCAAATCAGATGCAGTTTGAGGACGAAACTGATACACTTTGGATTTCAGATATCCCCACAGCCAGAAATCCATTGGTGTCAGATCAGGAGACCTTGATGGCCACGGAAACGGGAAATGATTGGAGATAACTCTGTCACCAAACTGTTGAGTTAAGACACATTTGACTGAAGACCCGACATGTGGAGGAGCGCCATCTTGCATCCACACAACTTCAGATAGAGCATTTTGCCGTTGCAATGCGGGAATCGCGTAATGAGCTAACATGTCCAGATAGCGAGCACTCGTTACTCTACAAGTTTGCAGATCACCGGCAATAACCTCTTCAAAAAAGTAAGGGCCGAGGATGAACGTAATCGTTATACCACAACACACAATCACTTTTTCCTCGTGTAATGGACGTGCATGCACATCATGTGGATTATTCTCTGCCCAGTGCATACAATTTTTCGAATTCACGTTACCAGTTAACGAGAAATGCGCCTCATCTGTCCACAGAATGCGTAAAGGCCAGCTGCTATCTTCATCGTACCGGATAAGGAATTGATTTGCAAAATTCAGCCGTAATTGATAGTCTCCCGCTTCCAACATCTGGACACGCTGGAATCGATACGGAAACATGTTTAGAACAGAGCGCAGAATCTTGCGTACAAATGAATTCGGCAGATCCAGAAACACCGCGTGCAGCTGCGGGACGAACTGTGCTTATCGTCTGATGAACTTCTGCAACAGCTTCCACAGGTACGGACGGTCGTCCAGACCGAGGTCGATCGCATGTGCAACCAGTTTCTTCAAATTTATGAATCAAGACCCGTACAGCTTTGACAGTGCACGGGCCTCGCCGTAATCCATGGTTTCTGCGGTAAACACGCAATGTCTCTGCGGTATTTTGTCCATTCAGGTAATAAATCTTTACGATTTTCCCATGTTCTTTCCCTGAAAGCGGCATCTTGTTCGGAATGGCAGAAAGAAACATACGCGGCTCGCATTTCGCAGTGCCTTTTCTTTCACCTAGCTTGACGACGTCAGTCATGACTGTGTCTTACGTCTTACGTCTGTGTCTTATCGAAATTTGCGTTTCTTGGTTTCTTCTTCTCGTTTTGTGGAGAACTAATCAGGCTGGGATATCAGCCAAAGAAACGGTGTGACGTGTGACGTAAATGAAACGAAAATTAATGCTCTGGTGCACGGCAAAGTCCTTTTTACTTTTCCCTTGCCTAGTTCCGGTGATTTTCATGCTGTAGTTGCCGTTCCAACGCTATTTAGGGTTTTTCACAATGGAGATCACATTCCAAATAAAAAAACTGGGTGTTGCCATTTGATTGTTTTGAAATTTTCTCACTGTAACCGTAACTGTTTGAGTGACACTGTTGTTTTCCATATCATTCTTGAGCGCATACCTCAAAATAGCTTTTGCCAAAATTTCTATCAGTTTTTGTGAATGGTTTGATAGTTAGGGGCCGAAATGTCGGGATAGTTTTTTTATAATCACGCTGTATATATATATATGAAACGAAGCGGTCTGAAACGAAGCGGGACTCCGTCGGTGGTTGGGCGCCGGGCCGGGCCGGTGGCTGCGCGGACTGATGGCGGCTCCGTACGTCAAAGCGCTCATTCTGATTCCCTTGCATGTTCGTGTAGTCCTGGGCCGTAAGCGGGATTCGGTTAAATTCCGAGTGAATGTATTTCTGTTTAAAGGAAGACTCAGTTTATTATGGAACCTGGTTTATTTCTTTTTCTTACATGATTCCTTTTAAACCAGGCCCATATTGGCGTGAGAGCTGCTTTTTAAGTCTGTCTGGACATCGAAGGTTCGTCCATCGCGAGGCAATTCCGAGAGAGCAGATTGGCGTGGATTTGTTTAGATGAGGGAAATCGTAAAAAGTTCGCTCCTGATAGCAGTGCAATGGTATAAATATGAAGGTTTTGCATTATTTCTGCTAGAGGTCGTCGAAGTCAAAAGAGGCGTATTTTTAATTTTAATTGGCCGCGAGCTGAGTGATTGATTGTGCGGAATAAAGGCGTTGGCTCCATCGGCCGATAGGATGCAGCAAGACTTTAAAATCGCGTTAGCGTCAGCACAAATATTCTTATGAAGAGTCAGAAAACGATCTCTGAAAGTTATAAGATGCGATGCAGGAAAACTAATTTAACAGGGGCAACGCGAATTTCAATCAATTGAAACACAATTATTAAAGCATTTAAAAAGTTTTGATTTAAATTTCTATTTTTTAAAACGGTAATTTAAAATTTTAAAAGGGGCAAAAAGGGATTTTGCATTTTAAAAAGGGGTTTAGCTTTTATCCTTTCATATCCCCCCCCACTAAAACAAGAGCCACAGGGCTCGCCTGCAAGACCTGTGGGTCTTATCTCGTGAATTTAACCCATGTTTTTTTTTTTTTTTTTTTTTTTTTTTTATTCTTATTTTCTCCAGCTCTCAAGTAATTTCTCCAGCTCTTCAGTATTTACTTCAGCTCTCAAGTCAATTGGACCTATTTTTACATTTATATATCAAATTTACATAAAAATATTGGTTACACTAAAATATTGGAATTCTTTCAATGGTGCTGCAGCAAAACAATAATGTGTCTCGAGACGACATATCTTGATTATAACAGTTGTCATAACATAACTGTGTTTGTAGTGTTTCCCTTTCTTTCCAGTTTTTGTTTTAAAGTTTTTGATATAGTTTGTTGGGAAACATCCTTTTGTGTATAATTGCAAATTGCAACCATAAACTATATAGTATATTAAAATATTCACAGGTAAACATACTGAAAACTATACAACATATGCAAATGTAAAAAATATTCAATAATAGACAATGTTCAAATGTAAAAAAAAATATTCACAAATACAAAATATTAAAATGTAAAATATATTCACAAATACAAATTATTCAAAAATATAAAATATTCAATAATACAAAGTATGCACTAATACTATCAACAAAATATATTGTATCTCAAATGCAATTTGAAAAGCTTGCATTTCTAGAAATATTGAATTTTCACACTGAGATAAAATAACAGTAAAATATCCTAAAATACTAATAACAAAAACAAATTATATTTCTTTGTATACCTTTCCGTTTTGTTAGGGATTTAGCTACTTCTATGATGCAGCCTTAAGTTTATATCCATGAAAAAACAACACTAAGTTGTTTAAAAAAAAAGAAAACTACAGCTAATAAAAACTAAATATACACTTGCTATAATTTTCACCATGCGCAGGGTCAGTGCGATATGGGTTTTAATACTCTGAGGGGAATATCACCCAAAAATGTGCCACTCGCACGACAGAAAAAGAAAAGTGGGTAATCGATATTCACCTGCAGAGGGGAAGCGAAGCAGTTTTGCCAGATTCTCCGTTCAACCTGGAAAGAGAATCTGGGAAAACAGTCCGGCTAAAGATGGGTGGCCACGGAGCGGAGGACCCCTTCATGTGTCATCAATTCGTCATTATAATATTTTTAAAAAAAATAATAAAAATTCTAACAGTACTTTTAAACTGTCACCATCATTCTACACTGCTGGGGAGATAAGTTACACGCCCAGCTGGGTCCTCATCCAAATGCTACGAGTAAGGGGGACGATAGGAAAGCAAAAATTAAAAAAATTGACAGCTGAAAGAGATAGATGGGGTTTATTCATGGCTGAGTTTAAGATTTTGAGGAGGGTGGTAGTATCTTAACTTGGAGGAATGGACAATTTCGGAATTTCTCTTAAAATGTGGGCTGGGTTTATCAATTTCAAAGGATACATCAGAAAGTTGTTTTAAAATGGTGTATGGGCCAGAATATGGTGCAGTCAATTTACGGGTATTCGGATAGTGAAATTCTTCATACATCACAATGTCACCAACTTTAAACTTTACAGGAAGGAAACGAGCATCATAACGGACTTTATTCTTTTTATGGTAAGCAATTGTTCTCTCTTTAGCCAATTTTCTAGCTTCTTCCACAGGGGGATAGTAACTATTATTTGGTAAAGGGGGATCATATGGTAAATTTCCTAAAAATAAATAGCTAGGGGTGAATTGGGTTACAGAATGAGGGGTGTTATTATATTCATATAAGACTTCATCTAAAAGCTTAGTCCAAGGTATTTTCTTGGATGTGGAATTGACTTTACATTTTAATCTAGTGACAATAGTCTGATTTAGTCGTTCAATTTTCCCATTCGTTTCCGGGTGATGGCTGCTCGTCAATCTGTGTTTTATATTGTAATTACGAAGAAATCTCCTAAACCTGGAAGCTGTAAATGCTCCATTTCTGTCGGTTAACAATCTATCTGGTACTTGTATCTGAAATAATTGTTTCAAAATGTTTGTATAAGTTTCGGTAGTTACACTTTTTGAAGGAAAACCCCACACATAGCGAGTTGCATGGTCAACGACTAAATGCAAATATTTTTTTGTAGAATTGTAATAATTAAATCCGCCAACAGAGTCTACTGCCAAACATTCAAAAGGTATCTCTGTTGGGGGCATTAATTGCAATAAGCCAAATCTTTTTTGTCTACATTTTTTGTTTATCTGACAAGTGTGGCAGTGTTTTACAAAATTTTCAATGTCCTGATTAAAGTTAGGCCAATAATATTGCGGAGAGATTAAATTTATCATTTTATAAATTCCAGGGTGGCCAAATTGTGTGTGGGTTTTTTCTAATAGGGGTAAACGTAAAGACATGGGGACCACAATCTTATACAAACCTTTCTTTTTAATAACAACAACATCATTTATCTCAGTGTACTTTTTACCATCAATTGTTACATTTTCTTTCTTCTGATTGTCTCTTACTTCATTCAAGTCAAGGAGATGTATAATATGGGGTAAATTTTCTGAAACAGGTTGTCTAGATAGCATATCAGCTTCAACATTAGTGGAGCCTTTCTGGTATTTAATTTCATAGTCAAACATACTAAGTTTTAGGGACCAGCGGAAAAGACGTCCTCTTAAATTTTTAACACTTTTGAGCCAGGTAAGTGCCGCATGATCTGTATGTATGACAAATTTTTGACCGTGTAAATAATGATAAAATTTATCTAAAGCATCCACAATCGCCAAACATTCTAACTCCGTAATTGCATAATTTTTTTCATAATCGCGAAGATTTCTAGAGTGATATGCTATAGGATGTAATGTTCCTTTTTCATCAACTTGTTTCACTACACATCCCACTCCATGACTTGATGCGTCTACAAACAAATGACAAGGTGTTTTGGGATCAAACAACTTTAAGATTGGTTTTTCAATTAAAGCATTTTTTAATTTTTCAAAAGAATTTTGACAATTTTTGTCCCACACATAAGGGACATTTTTCTTCAACAAATTGTTGAGAGGGTATCGAATGTTAGCATACTTTGGAATAAATTTGTGATAAACATTTATAGATCCCAAAAAACGTTGTAATTCTTTTACATTCGTTGGTGGTGTTAATTTCTTAATCGTCTCTATATTAGGGTTGTCAGGTGTGATACAACCGTTCGGAACTTCATATCCTAGAAAGTTAATTTTGGATTTCACAAAATTACACTTTGACAATTTGAGTTTAAGGTTTTCTTGAACACAGATATTAAATAATGTCTCTAAATGACATAAATGTTCCTCTTCATTTTGGGAGAATACAATAACATCATCAAAGTAACTACAGGCAAAGTCAATTTTGTATTTATTAAGAATTCTATGGAGGGTACGGTTAAACCAAGCAGGTGAGTTTTTCCATCCAAACGGTAAACGATTCCACTCATATAATCGAAAGGTGGTGGCAAATGCCAGCTTCTCAGTGTCTCGAGGGTGGATAGGAATGTGCCAATATCCACTAGCTAAATCAAGAGTGGAAAAAATTTTAGCATGCGCCAATTTATCTAACAGGGTGTCGATTCGAGGTAAGGGTTCTGCATCTGTTTTTGTAATGGCATTTAATTTTCGGAAGTCAATACATAACCGGGTTTTCTTCCCTTCTTCACGTTTATACACCAAAGTTACGGGTGATGAATAAGGGGAATAGCTTTCTTTAATGATACCGGCTCGCAATAAATTTTGAATTTGTTCTTTAATTTCCTCTTCTTCCTTAGGGGAAGTGCGATATGCTCTTAAAGAAACGGGGAGATCTGATGTTAACTGTATTCTCTGGGGTTCCATGTTTACACAGCCTATATCATATTTATCTTTGGCGAAAATACAGACATATTTGGCTAGAAGAGCAGGTAATTGTTCTCTGACAGACTGAACATTTTGCACATGGTCAGTGGTCTCGAACAACTCCGGCTCAAAATTTTCTTCGAATATCTCTGCATTTTCAATTGCTGGCTGGTTAGTATATACTTCTGATAAATGTAAAGTATGGTGAGACGCATTTGTTGGAATATGGTCCATGAGAGGTACTTTCTTATTATCTTGAGTTATTTGCATTTTAACACAGTCAATATTTAATCTAAACAGTTTGCAATGGGGTAGCCCAATCAAAGCATAAGGTAACTGATTGTTAATTATAAAAAGTTCAATTCTCTTAGAGATACGTCCTAATTGCAAACTAACAAGGCATTTTTCTTTCAAAGCAAGAACACCTTGTGTTTGGGTGACTGGTATACTCTGCTGAACTTTACATATTTTTAGGTTAAGTTTATGGGCTAAATGACAAGGAATAACACTAATCGAACTCCCAGTATCGATCAAACAAGGTAGTGAGTCTTCATTTTTTACATAAGTAACTTTATGACAATCTCTATTTGATTTTTTATAGCTAGCTTTTTCTTTTTGTATATGTCCGGACATAAGAAATCGTCATTGATTACTAGATGTATTTCGGGATGACTCATTAGCGCTATGATCTTGGTTGGGGTTCGGCAAAGTCATATTGTGACTAGGGGTTGGTACTGCTAACACTTGTTGTCGAAAAGGGCAGTTTCCCACCCAATGATACGCATTTGGTATTCCGATATTAAGACAAACTTTGCATGGATAGGGCGGCAAAGTGGTCTGGTGGTGTACATTAGGTCGTGGTGGAACATTTGAAGTCGGTCTAAACGTATTTTGGGGATTTCTGGCTTGATTTGATGGAAAAGGTCGAATGGGGTGTGTTTGATAGGGAACTCTGTAGTTCCACTGCCTGTTAAAATTCTGTCCATTCTCATATGGAGGTCGGTTTGGTCGCCATTGGCGATACTGATTGGGGTTTTGGGGGCTTGCTTCAAATTTGCTCTCATTTCCCTTTCTGTCCAGTTGCAGTTTGCTAATTCTGAAAACTAATTCACGCCATGCATGTGTAGTTGAGGGGTTGCCTGCAATAACTAACTTCTGCATTTCTAATGGCAAGCCCTCCGTTAAACCTTCCAGGATAAGTTTCTGCTCTAATCCTAAGGTTCGGTCTACTTTAGTCTTTTTTTGATAATATTCGTTCAAGTCCTCTCCAACTTTATATCTAATACGTGAAAAATCAGTGAGAGAAAGGGTATCGGGAATTTCGTAGTGTTCATTAAACAAAGTGACAAATTCGGACCAATGAAGTACATTTAGACAATTATTAATGTACAACGTAAGTGCACTGTCCTTTAAATACTTCTGTATGTGCCTAATTTTCCAGCACTCGTCTTTTCCCTGTCCTATACAGACACTCTCGAAATAGGCTAACCATGGTATCCAAGACATTCCATCTTGCGGAGAAAACGCAATGATATCGGGGTCTACTGACGTTTTTGGGTTGGCGGATACTGATGTGTGAGCAGACCCAGCTTGAGCTGACAGGGTCTGTCCACCTAACATTGTTACACCAGATGTCTCTGGTGCACCTCCAGATTCCTGACTAGACTTCTGATTATTTTTCTCTTCAGGATTATTAACGGGATTATCATCTTTGCTCGAAATTTGATTTTTTTCTTTTTCGGGGTCACCTGATTTGTCTGTTAAATCCTCTACTTCTTTGGGAGGTGTTGGGTTACTCATGATAGATATAAATACTAAATATCACTGAATTACACAGAAATATAATACACAATTAAAGCACATAAGAATAAAAATGAAAAAATCTTTCAAACTATTTAAAATTTGTAACACTATATCTGTAAATATCTGTTAAAATCATCTTTTTAAAATTAAAATCCACCTTAATAATTTTTTTTTTCAATAACTTGAATTCAATAAAAAAAAAATTTAAATAACCTCACTAACTATAAAGTACGTTGCATATAAATCATCTTTAAAAAGTTTAACACTTAATAATAAAAATATTATAATAATAATAAAATTTTCACTTCTGCTAAAATATTTTCAAACTGTCTAGAAAAATGATTTTAATATGAGGTTTAGTTAATGTTATTTTTCATTAAAATCGTAATTATCAGTTCAACACAACTAAAGAATTTTCATAAAAATCACCATTCTTACTCTTTCATCTCTTTAAAATTACGTTAAACACAATACATAAACAATTATATATTTTAACTTAAATAGCTGACTTAAAAATAATTAAAATTTTCACACAAGTAATAGCATAATAAAATAATCCTCTTTAATTTATTTTTGGCATGCATAAAAAATTAAATAAAAAGTTTGAGAACCACTGCCTCTCACTAAAAAGATCTTTAAAAAAAAATTTTTTTTTTTTTTTCTGTACGTTAATATCAAAAGTACATACCTTTATACGGCTTTGCTTTAAATAAATCCATGAAAAATTTACCTCTTACTTTTTTTTTTTTTTTCACCGCGACGCGAAACAATAATAAATTAATTTCACTGAAATATTTATCTCTATATCTTCTTGCACTGCCCACAAAAATACTTTTTCCCGTAGTCACGTGGTTTTTGTTTTTGCTGAGCGCAGTTCTGATTTATTTTTCTAAATAGTCCAGAAACCAGAAACCGAAACATCTGAGTCACGAGTTCATTTCTTTACCGGCGCGCTCTTGAAAATTGAAAACAGCTGTCTGGTTGACCTACTTCTCTCTGCAGATAAAACACTTGATTCTTGCCGGCAGAATGAAATACAGCACAAGATTGAGAATGAAGAGAAAAATTAATGATTCACTTTCCTTTTGACGAAGGGAGATTAAGTACTTTTGAGTTCTTGGGATAAATTCCGTAAGTCTTTCACCGTATGCTGTAAGAATTTTTCACGGAGGTATTCGCTGTGATTGACGGGCGTAGATTACGTAACTGGTTAGTTTTTGGGATTTTCCCGTTGAGATGAACTGTCCTACTCGACTTCTGAAACGAAGCGTGTTGCTCCGTCGGTGGGTCCTTGATCGCCGGGCCGGTGGCTGCGCGGACTGATGGCGGCTCCGTACGTCAAAGCGCTCATTCTGATTCCCTTGCATGTTCGTGTAGTCCTGGGCCGTAAGCGGGATTCGGTTAAATTCCGAGTGAATGTATTTCTGTTTAAAGGAAGACTCAGTTTATTATGGAACCTGGTTTATTTCTTTTTCTTACATGATTCCTTTTAAACCAGGCCCATATTGGCGTGAGAGCTGCTTTTTAAGTCTGTCTGGACATCGAAGGTTCGTCCATCGCGAGGCAATTCCGAGAGAGCAGATTGGCGTGGATTTGTTTAGATGAGGGAAATCGTAAAAAGTTCGCTCCTGATAGCAGTGCAATGGTATAAATATGAAGGTTTTGCATTATTTCTGCTAGAGGTCGTCGAAGTCAAAAGAGGCGTATTTTTAATTTTAATTGGCCGCGAGCTGAGTGATTGATTGTGCGGAATAAAGGCGTTGGCTCCATCGGCCGATAGGATGCAGCAAGACTTTAAAATCGCGTTAGCGTCAGCACAAATATTCTTATGAAGAGTCAGAAAACGATCTCTGAAAGTTATAAGATGCGATGCAGGAAAACTAATTTAACAGGGGCAACGCGAATTTCAATCAATTGAAACACAATTATTAAAGCATTTAAAAAGTTTTGATTTAAATTTCTATTTTTTAAAACGGTAATTTAAAATTTTAAAAGGGGCAAAAAGGGATTTTGCATTTTAAAGAGGGGTTTAGCTTTTATCCTTTCATATATATATATATATATATATATATATATATATATATATATTTACTAATCCTTTACTTGCTTCTATTAAAATAGTTACTTGGAAAACCTGTTAAAAGTCATTTAAAGTATCGATATACTATCATGATATATTCCATTTTTTTTCTTAAATTAGAAAACGGATAGACAGATCAATATACAAACGAAATTAACTTATAATCTTCAAATCTTATACTTAAATTTTGTTGCTATTAAAAAGCGTAACCGTTATTAAAACGCATTTCAGAGAACAACTAACTATATACAGTAATGAAATGCGGATATTGAAAATTTGTTAAATCCTGTCCATATTCATTACATTAATTAAATTATTATCCTTACTTTGCTCTTGTCCATATTCTTCATCTTCATGTTAATAAAATTTACTAATCTTACTTTACATATAATACTAATTCTCACCAAAAATTAGCCTAATACCATATTTCACTTTGATGTATCCCAGTAATCTAATTGAATAGAATATTTTGTTACATCGCTCTTTCCCTACAAATTCCCTCCTTTGTTGATTACATTCGTGAAGGCGGCTTGACAGGGCGGCTATTTTAATGATGTCGGATACGTATGTCTAATCTATTATTAATGAGATTCTATCGGGCCGTTTTATATTCGGTATTTCTATAAAATCAGTCTTTCAATAATTGAAGATAACTGAATTTCCATACGTAATCGATGTAAAAAAAAAATAATAATAATAAAATATATATTCTGAAAGGTATCATTATTTGTATGGATGTATGCGTGTGTGTGCATGTATGACTCTAAATGATAATTAATTAAATATTTTAATTTAATAAGGCTTCCTTAATAAATAAAAAATATGTTTCACGCATAGATTATAGTTATAATATCTAACATTATATATGCAGAATAATTTAGTGAACGTGGCTTCTCGGAAATTTTCTTTCACTGTTGTAACCATTGTTCCAACTTTCATGCACTTGAAACTACATAGTCATATTCTCTCTATGCTTCGCAATACTTGGCGAAATATCGCCAAATTTGACGACAAACATACGTCTTCATAAATGAAGCCAGCTGAGTGATAGAGGACTAATTTTTTTTAATTCCCGTTAAAATCCAATAGTGACAAAAACTGGGAATCGTCTCTAATTTGGTTTTACGCATTTTAGCCTTGGGTATTTGAGTAAAATTAGCTGAATTCTTAAAACAAGACAAATGGAAGGTACCTTTACCTTCCGGTCTGTGCCGGAAGGAAGTTTTTTTTTTTTTTTTTTTTTTTTTTTTTTTTTTTATAATTCTAGCATATCAGGAAGTGAGTGAAATATCGATTACAAAATTTCAACTTTATATACATGAACCAAGTTAAGTTAAATAAAAGAGTGTTTAAAATCTGAATTCATATTCGAGTGAAACACCCTGTATTTTTGTTTGATTAAATCTGACCCTAGTTTCCTATACGAAAACTGTTTGCTTTAGTACGTACCTCCTAAAGTTTGTCCAATATTTTTTTTACTACCCTGTACATATATCGTGCTATCTTCTAGCAATATCTATATATAGAGAGAGACTCTATATTTCACTTTGCATCGACAACTACCCAGCGCAGACCACTGGTGTTTGTGTGTAGTAATAGCCTCTAGTCTCCATCGTGCACTATGGTGGTTGTATGTTGGTAGCTGTGGGGGTGTGAGAGATAAGATGATTGAAAGTGGTCGACCTAGGGCATTTTCATATTTCGAAAATAGACCTGTGTGTCCCTATATTTCACTATGCAGCCATAACTACACAGCGCAGACCATTGGTGCTTGTGTGGTAGCCTCGAATCTCCCATCAATCTAGGACCTTTTCATATTTCGACCAAAGTGTTCTAAAAAATTTTTGGAATCTTCTTCAACGGGAATTGTTTTATTCAACTTAACATGAACTAATTAATATATGGATAACTAAGTAAGATTATTTTGCGCCCCCCCCCCCCAGCTGTGGAAACTGAAACTAAATGATATTGCAACGCGTGCATAGCACGCCTGCTATACAATGCCGTAGGCAGCGCGGACGAGTGCCGGAGTTTCGTTCGGAAAGAGGTTTGTTTAGAACAGAATGCCCGCCAAAAATGACTATTTTTTTTCGAAACCACAAAAGAAAGTTTCTGATTTCCGGGCAACGCCGGACGTTTCAGCTTCTATTAAAATATTTACTGCGAAAATGTGTTAAGAGTCTTTTAAAGAGTATATGTTGTTATATAACTTTTTTTCAGCTCCTATCCTGCCCGGCCTGACTCAATTCCTACAACAAATGCCAATATCCCTTAATCATCATTATTCCACAATTAAAATTCTTTTAAAGAATACATATCAGACATATTTATTCAAAATATTAAAAATACAAATTATCTCAGTTTATGCCAGTGTTTGCAAGCCATGAAATAAGGAATAACAACATTAATGATAACCTAGGTATTTATATTCAAATGAAAGCTCATTTTAAAAGAATATATATTAATTTAGTTTAGAATAAAAGTAAAAGACGACTAAAAAAAAAAAAATCATAATTTCGAAGTTTTGTCAAGAAAAATAAAAGGGTAGATTTTTTAAAAATATTAAACCAAAATAAATTTCTAAATTTCCGTTAAGAAAGTGTACAATATCACTATTATTTTTTTTAAAAAGTACGTCCTGACACGACCTGGAAAAATAAAATCAAGCCACGACCTGGCCGGAACATAATACAGTAAAAACGGCCCAAGCTTGTGCAGACCTCTGCAATAATGAAATACTAATAACGCTAATTTCTAAAATCCTGCCCGCATTGTGTGTGTTAATTAAATCGATAGAATGTTTATACTATCGGAAATATAATTTATTCACTGTTTCGGTGTATTTAAGAATTTTACTTTGCGTATAGGTATGCACGCTCCTTTATTTGTCTTGCATAAGATATCATTTAATATCTTCGAACTCTTATCATATTATTAGATTATGCTTTGATGTGTAGGAGTAATCTAATTGAATAGAATGCTTTGTTACATGACTCTGTCTCTCCTAATCCTCTCCTTTCTTGATTACATTCATTCATGAAGGCTTGATAAATGGCTATAATAATGATTGTCTGATGCGTATATCAAGTAGGTTATTAATGAGATTATATTAGGTCATCATATCAATCCAAGTATTTCTGTAAAATTTATATAAAGTTGTTGAATGTAATTGAATTTACGCAATAAATAAATATAAGGATTCGAAGGAAATACAAGATTAGAAAAAAATGCTTTTGCACATTTTACTTGCGCGCCAGAGTGGTTAATGTTAATAAATACTTTTTAATTTTTGAATAACCTTCTTACTAAATATTCTATACCGATTATATTTCTCGGGTAATTGATATTTTTTTAATCGGCTAATTGATATTTTTTAATCAGTAATTGATATTTTTTAAACGTTTCCCCGAGAGTTCTCTCCATACAGGCATGTAAAATTTAATTTTGGGTATCAAAGATTTTATAGCGAAATCATTTGATAAAAGACAATGTCGTCATATTTGGCGAGAAAATTAAATTTGATGTACTAACTAGAGGTTTCCCTGGGTAGAAATTACCGGGCCCGGGCCCAGTCTGACCCGTAGAAAAATCTTTTTGGTCCTTCCCGACCCATACAAAAATTTTATTGGCCCGGCGCGGTTTAAAAACAAAAAGTTCAGCCCGGCCCATACAAAATATTTTTTGGCCCGATCCGTCCCGGTATAAAAGCTAAAATCTTGGCCCGGCCAGGTATAAAATCTAAAAGTTTGGGCCCGGCCTGACTGAATTTCTGCAAAACATGTTAATATTTCTGAAGCAACATTATCCCACAATTAAAATTATTCTGAAAGCACGCTTACTTATGCATAAAGTTTATTTTCAGATTATGTTCGAAATGCATGGAATACAAAATATCAGCAATATTAATAACTACTTAGACAGATATGTACATAAACACTGATTTAAAAAATTGACTTAGATGATTGCATTGAAATGAAGATTCAGTAAGAGAAAAAAATCAGGAGAGAAGAAAAATCCGTTATAGACAGGTTCCACTCTTACCAAGCACATCGTCTGTTGTAAATGTATTATATTTTTCCGCACGGATTATAATATTAAATTTTCCATTTAAAACAGGTTTCCGTTATAGACAGGCTCTATTTCACAGGTTTTACTATATTTTAATTTTTTTGCCTAAAAATGTATGTACTATTCTTTAAAAAGAATTTTAATTGTAGAATAATGGCAATTAAAAAAATATAATAATTTTTGCAATAATTGTTTTACCGGGCCTCATTTTACTGATTTTCGCACGGGCCAGACCGGGCCGTGCAGGGCCAATGGGTTTCATACGGGTTGGGTCGGGACCATCCATGAAAATTTCGGCCCATGCAGACCTCTAGGAAGAATGAAGTCCAGGCCCTGCTTGGCCTGGAAAAAAGAAGTCTGGCTCGGCTCGGCCCGGCCAGGCCAAAGCCAGCAGAAAAATGTATGGTCTGTGCTCGGCCCGGAAAGAGTGAAGACTATATCCGTTCCCGTGAAGACCTCTAGTACTAACTCCAAATAAAATTTATTAAAAAGAGGACAAAAATTTACTATATTGGGCTAAAAGTTTGAATTCGGATTTCTTTTATGCCTGCCTCAAAATCGTCGATGAACTTTGAAAATCGGAAAAACACACAATAAAACGACTTCAATATAAAATAGTCATCAAAAAATCAAAAATCTAAGCATGACTTACATTAAGACCTGTCAATGAACTAAATTTGGAGAGACTTACATGCGATAGATTTTTTTGCCAATCGCTCACAGACAGACATGCACACAAACACTTCATTTTATTAATATAATGACAGGCTTTTTCGGCGATTGATAGGACTAAAAATCTATGTCGCTCTAAAACTTCAGGAAATATTAAGTAAGATTTGTAAGTATGCATATATATATGTGCACGTATCATGATAATTTAAAAATTAATATATTTTAAAAAATTTATGAATCGTTTCACACTAGGAAAAAATAAACATATTTATATATGTGTGTCCGACACAGAACCTTTATGCACCAAATTATGAATTAACCAAACTTCAACCTTCAAAAACATTTTTCCTGGATTTTTTAAAATGATGTTAAAAAGTTTATGCAATCATTAAATAAATTTTAGAAACATTTCGTCTTTTATAATTAATAAACTATGTTATTTATAAGGGTCCCGTAGAATATTTACGCTCTACCTAAATCATTTCGTTAAAATATTGGTTTTTTAGTATTTCAAATAATTAGAAAATATACAAATATACACTGCCAAAAATTTTTTTTAATTTTACAGTATAATACTAGCAACCCAGCTGCCAGTATTATACCGTAAAATTAACAGTAATAAACAGTAAAATAAGCAGTAATTGCGCGGCAGCGTATTACTGCTTATTTTATTGTTTATTACTGTTAATTTTACGGTATAATACTTGCAGCTGGGGTGCTAGTATTATACTGTAAAATCAACATTTTTTTTTTTTTTTTTTTTTTTTTTTTTTTTTGCAGTGTAATAATGCCATTACATATAAATATTTTTCAGAACTGAAACTTTCCGCTCCATGTTTTTCAGCATCGTGAAAGCTAAACAGTTGTAACTGGTAAAGAAATTACTCATTTAAACATATTTTTACTTTGTATAACTAATAATGCTTTGTAGCATGATAAATTAAATTA
Organism: Maratus michaelseni; assembly: GCA_963931845.1. NCBI lineage: Eukaryota > Metazoa > Arthropoda > Arachnida > Araneae > Salticidae > Maratus > Maratus michaelseni. The sequence continues at coordinate 207,468,275 of OZ007596.1, read as the reverse complement.
TATTTGTCTCATCCTACATTGTATTACTTCCAGTCGTTGTGTTTAAATAATTTTTTTAAGAAGTTATTTTAATGGTACATTAAAGTGCCAACGGGGTATAAAGGGTTAAGGTAAGGCACAGTTTCTAACATTAACTTTTGAGGCATTCATAGTAGTATGATTCTTTAAACGCAAGTTAGATCCGAACGAACAGACTGACAAACGGACAATATGAACTAATAAATACTTTTCAAATCTCATGCTTAAATTTTGTTGTGATTAGAAATGTGTTGTATAACATTAGTAAAATGCATTTTAAAGTGTCTCTGTGGACAATTATATAAAGCCTGGTGACGGTAATTTCTGTAATCGTGTCATATCCATTATGTTAATTAAATCACTGGAGCGTTAATACTTTCGAAAACGCAATTTGTTCCTAACACTTTCTTGATATTGGCATTATAACGGCATATTTCAGAAAATGAGACACTTCCAATGGCATACTGGTTTATTAGCCTTACATTGCGTACAATTTAATTCCTCCCAAAAATTATTATGATATTATGATAGAGCTTTGATGTGTATCAGTAATCTAATTGACTATAATGCTTTACTGACTACATCGTCTGTTGATTTCTACGCATCCATTTTTCTTGATTACCGTTCATAAATATTGGACTTTAATGATAAGTTACGTCAGATCTGTTCGTTATTAAGTGAGCTGAAATACGGTGTTTCCATTTTCCAAGCTTTAGCACTAATTATCCGTATAAATTAGTTATAGTAATTTGATTTCCATGAGGAAGTATAAAGTTTGGAAATATATAACACTAGAGAATACATGAATATTTGAATAGATGGAAGTATGCACATATGCTATTACATAAAATTGTTCAAGAAGGAAGAAGGGGTTACGTCAGATCTGGTCGTTATTAAGTGAGGTGACATGCGGTGTTTTCATTTTCAAAGCTTTAGTAAAATCCCTATGAATAATTTAGTAGTAATTTAATTTACATGCGAAATAAGTGCTATAAAGTTTGTAACGTCTGATAATATATGCATATTTGTATAGTTGTAAGTATGCACACATGGGCCAAAATCTCATAAATATGATTTTTTGGCTGTCGATTTTCTGCTGATATCTGATTTTTAAAAGTCTCATATTGCCCAATTTGAATTTTTAATAACCACTGATATATTGCAGAATAATAATTAGTAGATGGGCTGAAACTTTATTGAAAAATAAATATGATATGGCAGATTTTATCTGACAAAACACAAATTGTAAAGGACAGTCGTGACTTTTTTGAAATTTTGCCACTTTACTTAAAAAATAAAATTTTTTAAATGTTGTATGCACTATTTTCAAAGACATATCAAACCTACCATTAAACGTAACATAGTATTGTAGAACAATTACATTGAAACATTTTTATATTAAATGAGAATTTATATTGCAAAGAAATGCCGAGAGATATACTGTACTGGGGAATCAGAAATCACACTTTCGAGATTTTGGCCCATATGCTATTCCATAAAATTGTTTAGAAGGAAGAAGGGGTTACGTCAGATCTGTTCGTTATTAAGGAAGGTGATATACGGTGTTTTCATTTTCCAAGCTTTGGAAAAATGCGTATAAATTAGTTAGTAGTAATTTAATTTCTATGCAGAAATAAACATAATTTTTTGAAGAATATAACTTCAGAAAATACATAATATTTGTATATATGTATGCACATATACTATTGTATAAAATTGTTTTAGAAGAAAAAAGTCGAGAAAGGGTTACGTCTGATCTTATGTTTCTTATTAACCCTTTCAGGGGCAAAGTAATTTCAGTACTAAAATATTGAAATAAATGACTGAATGAATTTACAAAAAAAAAATTATTTGGAAATAAGAAAAAGGCCATATTTCACATACATATTAAATAGAAAAGTGTCAGCAAGATTATGGTGCCATTGAGGCGTTTGGGAATTGAAATTAAGTGGTTTCAAAAACATACCACTGCCCCTGTAAGGGTTAAGTGAGGTGGTATACAGTGTTTACATTTTCCAAGCTTTAGTAAAACATACGTATAAATTAGTATTAATTTAATTTCTATGCGGAAAACAGCATAAATTTTTGAAGAATATAACCTCAGAAAATACATAATATTTATATATATGTATGCACATATACTATTGCATAAAATTGTTTAAGAAGAAAAAAGTCGAGAAAGGGTTACGTCTGATCTGATGCTTGTTATTAAGTGAGGTGGTATACGGTGTTTTCATTTTCTAAGCTTTAGTAAAACATCCGTATAAATTAGTATTAATTTAATTTCCATGCGGAAAACAACTTAAATTTTGAAGAATATAACCTCAGAAAATACATAATATTTATATATATGTATGCACATATACTATTGCATAAAATTGTTTAAGAAGAAAAAAGTCGAGAAAGGGTTACGTCTGATCTGATGCTTGTTATTAAGTGAGGTGGTATACGGTGTTTTCATTTTCCAAGCTTTAGTAAAACATCCGTATAAATTAGTATTAATTTAATTTCCATGCGGAAAACAGCTTAAATTTTGAAGAATATAACCTCAGAAAATACATAATATTTATATATATGTATGCACATATACTATTGCATAAAATTGTTTAAGAAGAAAAAAGTCGAGAAAGGGTTACGTCTGATCTGATGCTTGTTATTAAGTGAGGTGGTATACGGTGTTTTCATTTTCCAAGCTTTAGTAAAACATCCGTATAAATTAGTATTAATTTAATTTCCATGCGGAAAACAGCTTAAATTTTGAAGAATATAACCTCAGAAAATACATAATATTTATATATATGTATGCACATATACTATTGCATAAAATTGTTTAAAAAGAAAAAAGTCGAGAAAGGGTTACGTCTGATCTGATGCTTGTTATTAAGTGAGGTGGTATACGGTGTTTTCATTTTCCAAGCTTTAGTAAAACATCCGTATAAATTAGTATTAATTTAATTTCCATGCGGAAGACAGCTTAAATTTTGAAGAATATAACCTCAGAAAATACATAATATTTATATATATGTATGCACATATACTATTGCATAAAATTGTTTAAGAAGAAAAAAATCGAGAAAGGGTTACGTCTGATCTGATGCTTGTTATTAAGTGAGGTGGTATACGGTGTTTTCATTTTCCAAGCTTTAGTAAAACATCCGTATAAATTAGTATTAATTTAATTTCCATGCGGAAAACAGCTTAAATTGTGAAGAATATAACCTCAGAAAATACATAATATTTATATATATGTATGCACATATACTATTGCATAAAATTGTTTAAGAAGAAAAAAGTCGAGAAAGGGTTACGTCTGATCTGATGCTTGTTATTAAGTGAGGTGGTATACGGTGTTTTCATTTTCCAAGCTTTAGTAAAAATTCGTATAAATTAGTTAGTATTAATTTACTTTCCATGCGGAAATAAGTATATATTTGGGGAAAATATAACCTCAGAAAATACATATATTTTTGTATAGATCTAAGTATGCACATATACTATTACATAAAATTGTTCGAGAATGAATGAGAAAAGAAGGGGAAAATGTAAATATATACATTTTTTTTCTTGTATTAGTATGATTTGAATACAGTAAAATACTAAACTTATTTTTGTGGGGACATCACGCAAAAACCACTGCAACCATTTAAAAATATTTTATTATGATTAAGATATAAACATACAAAAAATTAATAAAAGTGAAGAAACTGGAAGTTTCACGTTATTTAGAAGGGTAAAAAAGCAATGTAAATTACGCATTCTGTATCAGCATTTCGTCTTGCAATAAGCGGCAGACTGTGAGACATTTTGAAAACTGTGTGTATAAAATACTTGGCTTTATATTTAATAGTAAACAACTTTATTATAAAGGAATGAACTTCCGCGCCATTCAGTTTTGTGAGATTTGTGAGGTGCGAAAGAATAATTGAAAAGTGCTTTAGATGGAAAAGTTTAGCTTTACACGTCTTCCGAGCTGAAATTCTTTTGACATCTTCCCTTAAAGTATGTCCGTATTAATGATTAATGAACTACATGTTACATTTTATTTGGCAACTTTCTAGTGCCTGCAAGTTATACATAGCTATTACATATAGCAATAAAATATGTAAGGGGAACAATTTCGAAATAAAATGCAAAATGTTTCGCTAAGAAATACCATGAATAAAAGTAGAGAAACTAAAAGTTACAAGTTATTTAGAAGGATAAAAAGCAATCTAAATTAAATTATATCATGTATCAACATTTTTTCTTGCAATAACATAGAGATCATGAGACAGTTTGAAATCCAACTTGATGTGTATAAAACATGTTATATTACATTGAATAGTAAATAACTTTGTGATGAATGAGTGAAGTGTCGTACCATACAATTCCGGGAGATTTATGAGAATCAAAAAATAATAATTCAAGCTACTTCAGATGTAAATGTTTTACTATGCAAGTATTTCAAATTGAATTTCTTTAGACATTTTCGTTTAAAATAAGTCTTATATTAGTAATTATACCCTGAATGTTACATTTATTTCGGCAACTTTATATTGCCTGTAAATTACCCATGGATTTTATATATAGCATTAAAATGTATAAAAGGAACAATTTCTAAATAATCACAAAGCGTGTTGCTTCGAAAATAATTAAGAAAAATGAAAATTTCTGCCGACATAGCGGTACTTTTATGTTAGCCAAGCACAAATCTCACCAATAGTTTTTTTTTTTTTTTTTAACAATAATAGCTTTTATTTCCAGCGTGTGTAAATTAAAAACAGTGTTTTGATTTTGAAATAAAATGTTTTGGTTTCTGGTGTTATTTCTTATTTTTGTATTTTAAATGAAATGAGTGAAAGACATGTAGTTTAAATATGTGTAACACTCTATATATTTTTAAGGAAATCAGTCATTGTTTTATTTTTAAAGGAAATGAATGCAATAAGATTGATGGCGATGGGAACAACAGCTATTTATCACCTGCGCCCGGCTAGCATAAAAGTACCGAAATAGCTTTTCTTGTGCATTCTAAAACAACTTTAGTTTGTCTAATATTTAACTTAATTTTACTGTTTGTCTAACCATCTTTCAGTACTTTGTTTCATTAAAATCTTACACATTTTGTTTTAGGTAATAAAAAATATTCAAAGGGAAATGGAAGTTTTTCGCTAATTGGAAATACAGCAACACCTGTAAAATCGGGGCCAATCTGTAACGGTATCTTTCCATAAATAGTAAATTTCATGTTATAGATGAAAAGACTACAATTATAAAAGTGTGGTACATCTGCTACGATGTAAACCTGTCTAAAGCAGATTTTCTTTTTCGATCGCTTGCAATTCATCTTAGTATATTTCACTGTATAAGTTTAGATAGATGAATATTTAAACTAAACTTACTCTTATACTGTCCCCAAATTTAAGCCTATTTGATTCACAAAATATTCAAAATTGATAATCATGCTCCACCCTCATAAAATCTTAATATTCGACATGTTTAAGTTTCCATTCGTTTTTGATGGAACCGTTCAAATCTTTCTAAAATACATTGTGATTTGAGCTATAAAATGTACAAGTTATTTAAAAGGCTAAAAAGAAACTTAAACTAAATGTCATATGTCACGATTTCTTTGTGCAATAGGAGAGCAAAGAGATCGTGAAATAGTTTCAAAACAACCTTTATGTGTGCAAAATGCACCGTGATTTTAGTTATGAAATTTACAAGTTATTTATAAAGCTAAAAAGAAACTTATAAACTAAATATCATATATCAAGATTTCTCTGTGGAATAGGAGAGAGATTTTCGGATAGTTTCGAAACAAACTGCATGTGTATAAAATACACTGTATTGGATAGTAAAATAGCTTTATGATAAATGAATGAAATATCGTGCCATGCAATTCCGTGAGATTTATTAGAATAACAGTATAATTTAAACTATTTTAGGAAGAAAAGTTTCGCTCTGCACATCTTTTGAACTGAAATTCTTCAGACATATTCACTTAAAATATGTCTGCATCAGTGAATAATGAACTGAATGTTACATTTTATTTGGCAACTTTGTAGTACCTGCAATTTTCGCATGGGTTTTATATATAGCATTAAAATGTGTAAGGCAAACAATTTCGAAATAAGATGCAAAACGTGTAGCTTAGAAATCACATAAATAAAACGAGGTAAATTCGTAGAAATAGTCTTTTTAAACACTTTCTAGCATAATTAAAAACTGTTTAAAGTTTGTGCGTCTCTTTAATCATCTGTCAGTGGTTTATCTTCCGTTTAAAATTTCAAGTATACAGTTTTGTTTCAGTTAACAACAACAACAAAAGTATGTAATTCAAAAGTTTTTGTTAATTAACTTTTTTTTTTTCGTTGAAAGTAGTTATAACCAGGGCTTTACAAATTTGATAAAATCTGGTAGCCAGCAAAAAATTCTAGTTGCCGGTAAAAAGTATTTATACCCCTCTCCTTTCCTCCATTGTCAAAGGTGCCGAGCATTTTAAGCGAGGAAGAAATATTTAAAAAATACATGTTATTCTTTAATTTTATTAAAATTAACTTTCTTCAAATTTTAATTAAGTTTTATAGATTACTTCAAATGAATTACTTATAACTACTACTTATATGTTTTTTTTTTAATGAATGTAATATATTATTCCCTTTTAATTCTGAACACAAAATTCAGTTTTCAAACATAAAAAACTTAGCATTTTTAGCTTTGTATCCAATTTTAGCTATCGCAGGAGCTGGATTGACACTATTTTTTACTGTTTTATTGAACCTTCTCCCCCCCCCCCCAAAAAAAAATAATAATAATAATAATAAAATAAAATAAAATTTTAATCACGGTACATACTAATTAGTTAGAGTGAAAAGAATAGTGTTTTCTGTGCATGAGTTGGAAAATTCCTTTTAAACTTGGTTCTTCCATTAAAAGTACGAGAGAAGAGAAAGATCACTGCTTACCGTGCACGAGTAGGGGTAAGTGAGAGTAAATATGCCGTTGGTGCTCATTTCTTAGGTCAATTTTTGTTAAAAAAAAGAAAAAAAAACCACCATATTAAATAACCTGGTCGCCAGATAAGAAAACCTTGGCGACCGCATTTGTCAAGCCCTGGTTATAACAGCAACAGCATAACCTTTTGATTTGGAACACTTTTAAATTTTTATCTGGTCAAAAGTTAGAATTACAAATGTATTTTTGTTTGTGAATAGCTTTATTTCAAACTGCATTTTTAATATATTTTTACCAGAAGACAAGTTATTTATTTTCTGTCTGTAAATCTCCTCCTGAAAATAACTCCTGTAATATTCGACATTTTTATGATAGGTCATTATTTGATATTTCAAACACATTATCACTCTGTGAGCGATTAAAAGTTTGTTAATGGGACAGTTTAGAAATGTATCCGATGATTAATGATTCAGTTTAAAATAGATAATGCTGCTGTATTCACATTAAAGCTTAATTCTCGAAATGCTAAATTTTAATACACTTTTCGCAAAGCTACTCATTCTTTATTACCGTGCTCTGGATTTGAGCTATAAATGTTACACGTTATTACTTACCCATCGAAAATCATTCCACCAGATGCGAAATATAACAAGCTTTCAGAAATTCAAAAAATTACCACGGCCAGACAATAAAAACTCAAAAAATCCTTAAAAATCGAGTAAAAAATATTTTATTGAAAAAAGTCATTTTTACTTACCCATCATACGTATAGGGTAAATCTTGTAATCGTTTTGAAAATCGAAAAAAAAAATTGACGGATTTACACATTCCAGACATTGGAGATTCCGAAAAACATAGTTTTAGAAAAAAAATTAACGTCCGTCTGTCTGTGTGTGTGTCTGTGTGTCTGTAAACGCTCTATCTCCCGAACAAATTGAGATAGAGACTTGAAATTCGGTATGTACTTATTATGTAATAATGGGAAGATACAGTTTGAATTTCAGTAACCTCGATTATCCGGAACTATTTTTTTCGGACTCTCGAAATATTCGTTCTGATAAAAGGTATATAAAAATTTTCGAAATTGTTTTTTCTATAGAGTAAATATAAAAGACAATAAAAAAACAAATTTTGCATTAAGAATGAAGTCGATCGGATAATGAGTTGCCGAGATATTTGTAATCACATTTTCCACACTCTTCGATTTTTCATGACCCTGTATTTTATTCAAATTTCAATTCAAAGATATATTTTAATTAGTAAAGAGACGCTTAATCCGACGCAGTAAACTGTTAGTTAATAGGATTATCCTTTATAGAGTTATATGAATGTTTCTCTTACTCAATTCAGTAATAGAGCATTTAAAGTTTAGGACGTCATCAAGCCACGATTTTATTCGAATTGCAATGCATTTTATAAATAGTTTACGCATGTTTTATTTTAATATTTTATATTATGCATACCCATGATGGGTAAGTATTACGGTGGCCCCCAACGACTAGTTTAGAAATGTAAAATAGCAACCCTAAGTTAACATTAAAATATCATCCTCGCCGCTTCTCCGTGCAATGAGAGAGAGAGAGAGATCCTGAGACATTTTGAAAACAAACTTTATGTGCATAAAACACTTTACATTACATCCAATAGTAAATATCTTTATTATAAATGAATAAAGTGTCATGTCGTTCCGTGCAGTTCTTGAGATTTATGAGGAGCGAAATAATAATTCAAACTATTTTAGATGGGAAAAGTTTCGTTTTACACTTCCTTCTGGCAAAAATTCTTTAGACACATTCGCTGAAAGTATGTCTATATCAGTGATTAATGAACTGAATGCTACATTTTATTTGGCTGAAAAATCTCATGAATTAAAGTGGAGAAAGGAAAAGTTGCAAGCTATTAGAAAGGTGAAAAAAAAAAACAATATCAGTTAAGTATCATATGCCATAAAATCCTTCATTAAGAAAGAGATGGTGAAACAGTTTGAAATCCCACTTGATGTGTATAAAACATTTTACATTATGTTAAGCTTTATGATGAATAAATGAAGTGTCGTACCATGCAATTCCGTGAGATTTATGAAGGACAAAAAAATAATTAAAGCTTACTGATGATGAAAAAAAATCGCTTTACACGTTCTTTCAAACTGAAATTCTTCATACATTTTCGCTTAAAGATTCATAGAAAAAAAAGAATTTTTCTCGTTCATGTAAACTAAACTATCTCCTTTATTATTATTATTATTACTATTTAAAAGAGTTTTAGTGTAATTTTAAATGACAATGAAATGTAATGTAAACTTCAAAATTCTGTTTCATTCTATCCCTTAGGTTTAGAGTTTTACTCACTCTAAATATCATATAATACAGACGACTTTACGTTCCCACAATTCTTTGTAATTTTTACATGTGTCTATAATATATTCTTTTTTCATAAAGCTGTGGTTTAAATTTTAAACTACGTTATAAAACTGTTTATCATGTTCATAATGCAATTTTCTTGAGTCCCAACATGACCTGTGTGCCCCGTGTCCCACATAGAATTAATCAGGCCCTGGCGATAAGGGGGAGGATTATTGCATGTTACCTTTTTTTTTTTTTTGCGACCTCCTTTTTTTACTGCAGCATTCTATGCGTGCGTCCGGATCTCGTTCGGAAGCCCCACCCAGCCCGGACTTCCTTTTTCTTTTCTCTTCTTTTTAAAATTACAATAAAACTCTTTAAAAGAAAAAAAATCGTAACGTGACCTTTTATTTTTCCCTGCTACCAGAATCCTTACGTGTAGGCGATTATTTACAAAACATCTTTACGACATATAACTCGATATGCGGTTCGAGCTATCAGCTTTCAAAATCAGATCAAATCTTTCATTATCAGTTTATTGATCGTGACAAATTAATTATATTGGAAGATTGCTTTTATTTACTGGCAGGGATTGACAAATGCAGCGACAAAGTTTTTTTTTTTTTTTTTTTTTTTTTTTTTTATCTGGCGACTAAGTTATTTAATATTCAAATTTTAAAATAATAAAATCAGAATTATTTGACTGAATTCGATAGGAAAATAGACATCCTGACATTTGAAGCATTCGTCAATAAGCATTCCCCGAATATGCCGGTTAATTCAGCCTTTAAAGTATTTTATTTTCAGAGATATACACTGCTCAAAACAATTAAAGGATATTGCAGTTTTAGGTGGATTTTGTATCTGGGAAACTTTTTAGCTGATTGATACATGGTCGACAGACATAGTAGGTCATATGAGAATAAATTACACATGTTTGGCAGAAAAAAATGCATTTTATTGCGCATTTGTGTACAAAAGGAAAAAAACACAATTTGTGCATATGAGAAAAAAAGAATAAGAAAAGGTGTTTTCTTCAAAGAAAATCATTTTCAGTAGGGGGTATGGTTTCCACGGGCGCACAGCAGCGTTGAACACCTTTGAGGCATGGACTCAATGAGGCTATTAATGACGAGTTGGGGTATTCTGCCCCACTCTTCCAGAAGAGCTCTTTCCAGTTCTTGGAGAGTTTGTGGGGGTTGTTGGCGGCCAGAAACTCGTCTTCCTAGAGCGTCCCAAACGTGCTCGATTGGATTCATGTCTGGAGAACACGCTGGCCATTCCATTCGAACGATTCCTTCCTCGAAAAGGAAATCCTCCACCAGGTTTGCACGATGTGGCCTGCAGTTATTGTCCATTAAAAGGAAGTTATCTCCGATTGCTGCAGCGTAAGGGACTACAATAGGTCTGAGGATCTCATCCCTATATCGGCGACCAGTCAGAGCTCCATCTCGAATGATGTAGAGGTCAGTGCGCCCGTCAATGGAGATGCCACCATACACCAACACTCCTCCACCGCCAAATCTGACACTTTCGTGCACGAACGCAGGATTATTCCTACTGTCACGGTCCCTCCAGATGAAAATACGCCTATTATCCGGATGCACAGAAAAACGGGACTCGTCAGAAAATAGAATATTGCTCCATTCATTTCTCCTCCAGTTGACATGCTCGGTTGCCCACTCCCTGCGGTCGCGACGATGCCTTGATGTTAATCTAACACATACCATCGGTCGGCGAGCATACAGACCTACAGCATGGAGCCGGTTTCGGACAGTCTGAGTTGAAATCGTGGTGCCTGTAGCCGAGCGAAGGTGTTGTTGGAGAAGAGTAGCGTTCATGTTTCGGTGTCTCCGAGCTGTTAACGCTAAATACCGATCTTCATTGGGCGTTGTTGCCCGTCTACGACCTTGCCCTGGTCTTCGGCCTGCACATCCACTCTCCAAAAAACGGTTCCAGATCTTGGAAATGACACTTTGTGACACTCCAATGGCTTGCGCTACTTCGGCTTGAGTTTGGCCCCCTTCTAACCTACCAACAATTCTCCAAGCTTCTGAATCTGTCAAATGACTTCGCTGAGACATCGTACTCATCGAAACAAAGCAATCACTGAATGCCGATCATCCTTGTCTTCCTTCTATTTATCCAGTTGAAAGTCAAATTTCATTCGCTGCCGCTGAAGCGACGTTTTTGACGTCGAACTCAAAATTTGCATACTCCACAGTTTGAAAACCAGAAAAATTTGCATTTGTGATTCTCTTCTTCTATTTTCGGCAAAAAAAAATTCGTTTATATCTTTATTTTATATAAAACTTCAAATATCCTTTAATTGTTTTGAGCAGTGTATAATTTTGATAAGCTTTTCATTAGAAAACTTAGCTTATACTATCATTCTAAATTATGCACTATTCTAAACTATGTAACTAATAATTCTAAACTAGGCTTGCTATTATTTTCTTAATTAGTTCATAAATTTTTGTGCTTTTTGAAAATTAATGACGGGAGAAGGGAAGAGGGGGTAATATTTTTTTTCTTGACGGCTAGAATTTCTTGATGGCTACCAGATTTTATTAGGTAGATTTCGTAAGAAATATTGCTTATTACATTGCCCCCTATGTTGGAAATTCTGGAAAATTTTTACAGATCTACGCCGATCATGACTCTTAGAACCCAAACTCACCCCCAATTCAAAACTTTATATATAAATATATCTATCTGTCTATCTATATCACTTTTTTATGGACACGATAACTTCAATAATTCTGCACAGATCTCTTCCAAACTGATACATAAAATCAAGGGGCATAAAATCTCGGTCAAGTTCGTTAATGAGCAAAATCGACATGGGGGGGGGGTCTTTTTGTGAAAACAGAAAAACCACCATAACTTCTTAAAAGTGATACGTATTGAATCCGTTTAAAATTGTTATTACTTCTAGAAAAAGGGCCGAAAATGTATGTGTAATGTAAATGTAATGTATCAAAAATATGTATGACATATTAAAAGCGACAGATTTTAATACATTTTTAGAGTTCCGTACTTAAAAAGTAAAAACGGAACCATTATAAGATCGATCCTGTGTCTGTCCGTCCGTCTGTCACAGCCCTTTTTCTCGTAAACTATGAGAAGTGGAAAGTTCAAACTTGGGAAAGTTACAAAGCCTTTTTACCCACCTATTTTCAAATTATTAGCCATTCCCAAATATATTTAGGAAAAAATTAGAGGGCTAATGAAGTTACGTGAAAAAAATAAGTTTTCCTTTTGTATATCATGTGGGGTATCGTGTGAAAGATCTCGTAATATTGAACTCAAAAACATTTGTTTTAATTTTAGGTATTATATTTTCAGAGGTATCGTCGGAAATGCACTGCAAAAATATGTTCCCCTTTCCCCCCCCCCCCCCTCTATTTCCGAATCTACTGAAACTAAAATTATAAAAAAAACTACGGGTAGTAGGAGTTTATTTAAACCTTGTAGGAAAACTATAGCGATTTTCAGAGGTAAGATAGCTTTTGAGAAAAATGCATTTTTCCGTTACTCACAAACTTTGCTTTTCGGGCGGTCAGAGGGAGAGTTGACGGGCCCTCGAGGTATGTATCGACGCAGAATCATCCAAGGCTATTTAATAAGGTTTTTCGTAAAAAAATGTCTGTGATTAGCCGAGATATTAATTAAGTTACTTGAAAAAAAAAATCTTTTTATATATCGTGTAGGGTATTTTTCGAAAGATCTCGTAACATCGAATTCAAAAATATATTTGTTTTAATTTTAGGTATTATATTTTCAGAGATATCGTCGAAAGCATGTTGGAAAAATATGTCCTTCCCTTCCTATTTCCGAATCTATTGAAACTAAAATTATGAAAAAATTAGGGTTAGTAGGAGATTATTAATTAATAAATTTAATGTACGGAACCGCTTGAACGCGAGTTATACTCGCACTTGACCGATTTGTTTAATTATTTTTATTGCAATTCTCTGACGTTTCTTATTAAGGATATTAAAACACTGAAACAAAGAAACCGCACTCTGGAAAGAAATGCAACTTTATGACACTAAACCTCGTTACACATTGAACTGCAGAACTTAGAATGCGGCATTTTAAATTATTTTTGTTAGTTAGTAGAACCTTGATATAATTTTACTGAAAATTTTTGCGGTACGCCTGAGGACCTCTCTCGGCACACCAGCGTGTCGCGGCACCCTATTAGCAACTCCCCTCATTTTATGCCTTATAACGAAATTTGTCGTTGTATTCTTTTATTTGAATTTTTTTAAACTTTTTGTAGATAGTATTACTTAGTCTAAAATTATTGATTTAAGGTTTTCGTCCGAGACCTGTACATTTGCCAAGCGCTAATCTTAAAGTATCGTCTAAGAATGTTTTTTGTTGTTATTTCTATATTGAACAAAACGAATCTTCAATTGTAGTCAGAAAATCAAGGTAGCCGTTAAGTTATACGAATATTTTTAAGGATTTAGATCAGTGAAAAAAACTTTCACTTTCCTATCCCGAGAAAATAAATGTCTGCCCCTGAAAGCTGCCATTTTTGTAAAAAATGAATGTGGATTCCTGTAAGTCTTTAATGACTCTCGTCGAACATATTATTCAACGAATGATGGAGTCACGATTATCCTCTAAAAGCAGGAAAGACATGCCATCTGATACGTGTATAAAATCTGTAAGTAAGGTATACAGTAAAACCTGCTAAGACAGAATCGCAAAACAGCAAAAAAAGTTCCATTTTATATAGATTTCCGTCTTAGGATGTGCACCCTATGTTATAGTTGTATTATTTTCTCTGGAACAATGAAATTTACCATTTAACTCTTAGACTACCGACGGTACACATATGTATAAAGCGGTGAGGAAAATGATATTTTAATGTTAATGCAGGATTCCATTATTGAAAGATACCGTTTTCATAGTTTTCACTGTATTTTAATTATTATTGTCATTGTTTTTACTGTTCTTTTTCAGTAATGATACTAAGAAGAAAAAGACTGATACAGAGGATTAAGAAATAAATCTGTATTTTTCGTGTCTATCCGAGTATCTGTCAATTTTGGTAATCTGCCAAATGAACAAAAATCCAATTTTGAGCCAAATATCAATCTTCCATTTTCCTGCAAATACGTAATTTGTTACACTATTAACAACTTTAAAACCACGCTGCAAGACGGTTGTTCTGACTTTATATAAATGTCAACAATTTGAATCGTTTTCTGAGGTCATTGCAGAATTTTTTCAGTTTAAGGTCACGCAAGCAAAATAAAAGCGGCTCACTTTACTAACTTAACGGAAGCTCACTTTTTTTGCCATCTGCATAACAATCACTTTTTTTTTCTTTGAGTCTTTGTTCCTCATTTACCTTTTGTATGCATTTATGAGTTCTCGCGGAAGAACTTTGACACTTATGAATCATAAAAAGTTTCTCAGCTGAAGCCTTTTTGTTACATCACGGTTTGTTTAGGAGTATAAAAAGGTATTCAGTGTGTTTCAAAGTCGAGTTTTTTTTTTCATTCACTGGGAACAAGTCTTTCAGTACACTGTAAAAAATGACCAATGTTTCTTATTTTATCAAAATATACTATAACCACGAACGAAAATATAATATAATCTTCTGAGTTATCCGAAATTCCGAATAGCGTGTTCCATTGTCTTTTGAATCCCCAGAAACCAATACACTTCCAAAATTTAAAGAATTATTTATAAAAAGCAAAGTATTTTTCGCTGCCCGTATATTTCAGAAACGTTTCCGAAGAGTTTTTATAGTGTATTAATTACTGTCCTCAGCTTGGAATACCTGTGTTTCGAATGTCATCCATTCTCAAGTAAACGTTTTCAGCCGCATAAGTTAATTTATACATGAAAGAGTAAGGAAATAATCTTAATTTTAATGTTATTGTTAACGCTGTTAATTTTGCATGTTTGTCTGTTAAACATATTTTTGAGCATGAAAATGTTTACTTGAGAATGGATAGCATTCGAAAAACAGGTATTCCAGGCTGAGGACACTAATTAATACACTATAAAAACCCTTCGGAAACGTTTCTGAAAAATACGGGCAGCGAGAAATACTTTGTTTTTAATAAATAATTCTTTAAATTTTGGAATTGTATTGGTTTGTGGGGATTCAAAAGACAATGGAACACGCTATTCGGAATTTCGCATAACTCAGAAGATTATATTGTATTTTCGTTCGTTGTTATAGTATATTTTCATAAAATAATAAACATTGGTCATTTTTTACAGTGTAAACTTAATTCAAATATGTCTCAATTTGTTCGACTGTTTAAGGAGATGTGCTCGTCTAAAATTGGTCAAAATATTGATTTTTTTTTCTGAATATAAGTTATAGCTGTTTCGCTGTAGTATAAATTGAACATATATGCTTTAACCTCTTCTCGACGTATGATTACCAGTAATTTGGAAGAGAAATTTTCGACTTATTTAATCCCAGAATTTCTGCGATTAAATTAGGCAAAGTTTTTTATTTTCAAATGCTTGTGATAAAATATTTAAAATTCTGTATAGGACGCTCGTCGCAAAGGGGTTATAATATGTTAATATGGGTGCTAATATGTTATCGAAAATTTATGGTAAATTTTTATTTTGTTTGCGTAAAATATTTTAATGGTTGTACATTTTTGTTTGAAAAATGAAAAAAGGATATACATGATAAAAATTTCAAAAATAGTAAAAAGAGAAAGATTTTCAAAAGGTGGTAAAAATCAAAGGAATGACATGTTTTTCACAAAACGGTAAAAACTGCGACCAGTAAAAACTATCATACGGGTAAATACCTGCCAACTGGGCAAAATGATACAATTTTGTTATTCAAATTAATAATTCAGGCATGCGCGAAAACATTGCTGCCAACCTTCGTATACTTTTAATCATTTACTACCAGAAATTTCCTTAAAAAAAAAAAAATAATAATAATAAAAAAAGAAAAAAAAAGACGTTTCTTATTTTAATTGCAATTAAATTGAGAGCCGAATAAAAATAAAAAACGTGTTTTTTTTTTTTTAACAAAATTTCTGGAGGCAATTGACTAAAAAATATATAAAGATTGGCAATTATGCATTTGCTTCTTTTTTTTTTTTCAAAATTTATGGTGCTAATTGATTTAAAAAATACGAATGCTAGCAACTATGCCCGAATGATGAAATCATTCATTCTGCCTATCACTACTGCCAACTTGCAGCGGGTCGTATGATCCGATTTTACAGATCCCGACCCAACCTGCGGTTTGGTTTGAGTACTGTTGGAGCTAATTTTTTTCTCTGCAGTTCGGATTCGGTTAGGTTTTGGCTCTTGTGGGTGGCATTCAGGTTGTCCTGATTTTCAAAAAGAAAGTCCAGGATGTCGTTTCAGATGAAAAAGAATTTTATCGTTGGATTAAAATGAGCATATATATATATATATATTACAGTCTATCACGGTTAATACGAGAAACAATGAAATTATAAAAGCCCTCGTATTAACCGTTACTCGTAATAATTTTGAAGATAATAAAAATCTCAAACACACACGAACAAATAAACTTTTTCGAACTATTAATTGCTCTAATTATATTAATGCTAAAAGTAACATAATATCATATTCCTGCAAAAACTCGGTTAACATTGCAATGCCATTTTCGAGCTATTTACTTCACATTTTAAGAAAAAAAGCCTGGTTAAAATAGCCCATAGTCCGGATTTAAAGAAAGAAACAAATAAAGGTTTTCTTCTATGCTACTTCTTTTCCACATCTCAGTTGTAAATTTTACAAACGGGCTTTATTTAAAGCATCCTAACCTCTCCCTCTTCTTTCAAGACTTCAGGACATTTGCATTTTCAGGGTAGGAGGGGGAGGAGTCTCCTTGAAGGTTTATATTATGTCTGGTAAAACTGATAAATTACTATATTTTGACAGACAGTTGTAATGCAGAAATATTATCGCTGAGCGAGAACAGTGTGAGATAAGAAAGAGATTTTTTTCCCAAAATTTACCCTATTTTCTGCCGAAAATCACATTGAAATGAACAGAGGCTTTGTTCGCATTAGCTGTGATCCTACATTTGTAGCTCGTAAAAAACGTGATAATCTTAATATAATCTAAATAATGGATCCTTCTTAACGTACAAATTTCTCTCTTTACATAGAGCAAATTATCTGTTGAGATATAAGCATAAAATAAGTGACCGAATTTCGGTACATTGCATCGTGATATGCGAAGAAACCAGATTCTCTTCCCGAATAAGTGCAAATGGTGAAAGAAATTACCAAGACATCAATCTATGAAACTTAAAAGTTCATTTTCCTAGACTGAGATATACGTTAGGTGGCCCCCTTATGCCAGGCACTTTAGGATGTTGTCGGCACAAGAGTTAGAGATGAAGTGATCAAATTTTCATATTAGTTAATTCCAACAGAAATGCGGCCTGAGCCAAGGCGTCCATTTAGATACAGTGGTTAAGAAGAAAGTAATATTAAATTTTGAACTTACCTGCATGCCAAAGGTTTTCCAGAATTGGCAAGCCTTTAAAATTGGTGATAAGGAACAGTAAACATAAAAACCTCTGCGAGCAGGCATGGTCGCGACAATCGCTTAAAGTGTATCTTTATTACTAAGTTTAGGAAACAGCAGATCAAAATTTAGACAGATATGCATTTTGTTATATTATGAACAAAGCATAAAAAACCTCTGTATAAACTATTCCCAGATGTAAGAAGAAAACCACAAAGAACAGATTTCAAGCTTATAATATGAATACTGTGATGTATATAACTGTTACAAAAATTCGCATTAAGATAAAAGAAATAGCATTTTTGAATAAAGCGCTAAATGTGCAAACGAAGAATTAATTTAGAAAAAAGTTCAAACCCAAAATAATTTAATATTTACTTTAGAAACATATAAATTTTAAATAAAATTATGCTAACAATATTTGCTCGTTTTAGCTGTGCTTGTATTAAACGATTTCGACTGTATGTTTATTTTTCTAGATAAAATATGAAACTGGTATTAGAGGTACAATTATAGAGTATATTTTTCCCGTAATTGCATTAAAATATATGGATTAACTTTCTGTTATTTAGGGTTCGGATCGGGTATAATCGGTATTCTACCTGTGCAAAAATCTATTTTGCAAACTTTACTAAGTCTTAAGTTTGGTCACGCTCGGTTTATATCACTCACTAAAATAATAATAATAATAATAATAATAAATAAAGCAAAAACTAGAGAGAGAAAATTAGTTTCAACACACTCGTCACAAATTATACAAATAGTCTATAAAAACATTAAAATTTAAGACTTCTTAACCCCTCCGGGTCATGTTTTTTCTTTGTTTTAAACAATATTTTTGTTATTATCTGCATATAGTAATGATCAGAGCTTTACAAATTTGAAAAAAATCTGGTAGCCAGGTATAAATTCTAGTCGCCCGTAAAAAAATTTACCCCCCCCCCCTCACCCCGTTATTGATTTTTAAAAAGCTCAAACGTTTTCTATAAATTAAGTGAGAAAAAATAATAACAAACATAGTTTAGAATTAGTTACTTCGTTTAAAATAGTACATAATTAAAACAGATTGCAAAACTAAGTTTTCTAAGGGAACTTATCAAAATTATATATCTCTTGGGGAATAAAGGGGGGGGGGGGGGGGATCTTGCAAATTCTGAATTAACCGGCATGTTCGGGAAATGCTGATTGCCGAATGCTTCAAATGTCCGAATAGTTGAGTGCTACAAAAATCCATATCTGAATGATAGGGCATCTATAAGATAGTGAAGCCGGAAAACGATTTTTTACCTATTTAAAGCCTATCGAATTCCGTCAAATAATTATGATTTTATTATTTTAAAGTTTTCATTTGATGAACTCTCTTAGGTTTGCCAAATTAAAAATAAAAGTTTAATTTTTTTATGTTTGAATATAATTTCAAGTTTATTTCTTAATATTTTGTAACTTTGCAGCATCTATAATGAGACATCTTACAAGAAATTTAATTAAACATTATGACGTTCGCAAACTCGAGAGCTATTAACACGTAGCATGCATTGCTAAAAAGAAAAAAAAAAACATTTTCTCGCCCTGGGATTACATAATTGGGATCAGATAGTAAATGTATATACATTTATTATTATGACTTCATTTATGCTTCATCATTTAGTAATAATAAATTAAATTAAAAATTGCTTGATTCTCTTTACACGGTTGATGGTTCTTTTATTTCAAACCTTATGTTTCACTATTTAAATTTTTAAATAGGGGCTACTTTTCCAAACGAATAATATTTGTGATAAAACATAAAAAGTGACTAGAAAGTTGTTATTTCTGCTTTATCATGTTGTAACACCATATTTTCCAAAGGTCTTCAAAAATTCTTCCTTAGCCTATTGTCATAAGAATCGTGCGCAAAATAATTATATTCGTTAAATTTCTGTAAATTTCAATAAACCTTAACTTTTGTGATTTGGATAGCTGCTTTTAATATTATTAACGTAAAAGTATTTTTTCCCAAAAATTCAAAGTAAGTTCGGACCCGAAAGGGTTAAATGAGATTTCAACCCCGTGAAATAGACGTTTTCTCTGTATAAACTAAAACAAAATGTTTTTTGCTACTGTTCGGTGCATTTATTTCGTCCAAGATGGCATGTTTTCAAATTTTACTGCGTTAAACAGGCAATTTTCTTCTAATTACCAGACTGGAAAAAGGTAAAATGAGATGAAAGTCTTTTACACTTTCTAATATTTTTCTTCTTCATCTTCAGACAAGCGTTAAGTTTGGGTGCTGGCAATGTAAAAGTTGTGCCGGTACTCCTTTAAAAAGAAAAGATAACAAGAACGAAAAATTATACATAAAACATTGATTAGGAAACTCTTTCCAACGCTAACAGAATATTATTAAGAAATTTCATTTTTTCGTACAATGAAATCAGTCATAGTCCGTCCTGAAACCGAATTCTTTTATGCGTCTCTGTAAATGAACGATAAATGCTACGCACTCCTTAATCTATAGTATACTTTCGTATACTATAGATTACAGCAAGTGTATTATAAAAGCAAAATTTTATTTCCAAATACTTGTGTCAATGTGGCATTTGGGAATTAAAATCAAATGGGATATATTATATCCGACCGCCCTTCAGGGGTGTTAAAACTTTGTTCTTCTATCGTTGTCGCCAACGGTCAAATTTTAACAAAATTAGACTTACTGAAATAATGTTGGTAAAGTTACTTGAGGCGGTAGCGTGGTGGGGTGAATTAAAACTTCGCCGATTAGAAGTAATTTCTTTCAAACCACTATAGCAACACGTTTTTGATAGTAGCTACAGTTGAAATCCAAAACAAGGTTAAATATCCGAGGAATATACCGATTTTAACAAGTATTATCCATTCATAGTAACTTGTTAATAATAATAAAAAAATTATACAAATGTTTTACAAATCCGTATTTCGCTCTATTTTGTGCTCTTATGATTAGTGCGTCTGGAGTAATTTGCTCCAACTGCTCCACAGCAGCTACGCCCCTGACAACGAATATATATAGACAGTGTATCATTTGCCTACTCATATTTTCCTAGTGATATTATTGTTCGACGTTGACCTAGCAGCTATCTTCTTAATTTGGTTTTAGAACAATGAAAGCGTAAGCCTATAACTTTGCGTACTAATAATTCTGGATATCTGATCATTTCTGATATTGATCGTATATCGCTCATCTTTGAAGTAATCTCGCATCTCTCTTTACCGATGCTTATCGAGAGAAGTGTTGTCATTCGAAAGTGGGAACATTTTTTATGCTTGGTTTGATTTTAAAGATTATTATGGGATTAAGAATAAGAATAATCGCTGTTCCATTCTTTTGTCGTTTCTTTAAATCTCGTTGTCGTCGATGATTTCGGCTGTGTCATTTCTTTATTAGCTGCGTGTAAGGAATTCGAAATAGAACACCATTATTATGTTCTCACTCGCGATTTTCTTTTTCTCTTCTCGTGAGATAAAATCCCAATTTCTTTATTTTTACACTCTTTTATTAGGTGCGTTCGTAATTATATAAATACGTAGTACCTATAGTCGTCGTCTGGTCCGTCCGTCTGTCTGTCTGTCCGTCTGTCCGTCCATATAACAGCGCAAAAACTACCCAACCGAATGATTTGAAATTTAATTTTATATAATCGTTGCAGAATTTTGTCGAGTCATTTCAAATTTTATGAAAATCGAATCAAAACTTAAAAATATATTAATAAAAGTTTTCTTTATTCTATTAAATTCTGTCATACGTAATCTATATAATAAAAGTGCAAGTCATCTGACTGTGAAAACCAAATACGGGCCAACCACATCTTTTTCCATATGCCAAGCGGCCATTTTTATTCAAAATTATTATTTCTAATAATATTGCATAAAAATTACATTTTTAGAAAGATCGTTCAGAAAAATTGTTTGCTTGAGATATGAGTTACATTCCAAAATGTATAGATTCTGAGATAACTTGAAAACAGTGAAAATTAGGTTAACAACCTAATATCTCAATCCATTAAAGTAAATAAACAAAAGAATCATTCACCGTGAGTCATAGAAATATTAACCATGGAGGTAATCATTCGCAAAGCAAGATCTCCATGGTAAATTTTGCGGCAGTGTCTGGTGTAGAAAAAAAATTCGTATCTGTAAACATGGCATACGTAATACGAAAGAAAAAATGCATCCTCATTTCGTTCACAGCAGACGATATAATTTATTTCACTGAAATAATAACCATAATTTTTTACATTGTAAAACTAGTTATTGCAGAAACGAACGCACCTCTTTTGTCACGTTTAACGTACAATTTCCAACTTGTTTAACTTAACTTGGTTCATTTATGTAAGGATGGAATATTCCAACCGATTTCCCCCTCTCTTCCTGATATACTAGGATTATAAAAAATATATACACAGATGTGTTACCAATGACAGTACGACATTTCAGTATGTTTAGAACTTAATTATAAATTAACCAAATTAATTTTAAGACCTTTTTCAGCTTAGCCTGCCGCAGGTGATAAATCGCTAAATATTCCTTATGTTTACGAGTTATAAAAACAATGGAATTAATTATGCGCCCAATCACATTCGCCAAAATATGCTTATCGTTTACTAGTTTAATATCAATTAAATTATAATTATACGTTGAGAGAAAACGATTCAGAAATCCTTAAGAGATAGTTTAAATAAAACTTTTTTTTTTCTTTCCTGTTGCCATATCTTACAAATGAAACAGGACAAAAATTACAAATTTTCTAATAAATTCAAAAATTTGCGCTTTCTATCCAGCGTAAATGAAAGCGGAGAATTTTCAATAATCGGGGGGGGGGGGAGGGGGGGCTCACCAAATTAACGTATTGTATTGTAAAGGTACTTTTATGGAATTGCAGTCGCGAAATTAGGCGTGAATTTTAAGATAACATTTAATGCTTATAAAAGAGTAAACTATTTTTACTTTTTTGTTTATTGCTACACGAAACATTAACGCTTTGTGTTGCAAATTTTGTTATTATGAAAATTTCACCTTCAAAAGAATTTTTTTATGGACTTTTTGGAAATATTTTTGAAGATTTGTGCAATCATTAAATACGTTTTAGAAATATGTCGTCTATTAACATTAATAAGCTAAATCAATATTGATAGGAGTTTTGAAGACTCAAATGATTTCTTTAAAATATTGTTTTTAATATAAGTATATAGAATTAGAAAATGTACATATACCTTACACACGAATATGGAAATTTTTCGAAACGAAAACTAAAGAAATTTTTAATTTAAAAAAGTCCTTCCGGCCTGTACCGGGAGGAAAAGGTAGCTTTCATAGTCCATGTTTTTAAAAATGCAACTCATAATTTTACTCTAACACCCTAAACTAAATTGCTTGGAACTCGATTATAGAAAATTCAATCCCGGTTTTTGTTAATACTGAATTTGAATGCGAATTTCAGCATGAGAATTACAGCATAACAAAAATAAGATTGTTTCAAAATGTCCGCCACCCTAGAATTTCAATCTGCCATCTCTCTGCCACTTTTTAAGATAAAGCCTAAACAAAAAATGTTCCGGAATCCTTGTCTCACGATCTAACAGTTAACGGAAACAATTTTTTAATTTATAACTTTTTATATATCTTTTTAAATTAAAAAAAATTAACTTGCTGCCATGTTGAAGCAAGATGTCGCATGAAGCTGGCCAACGAACTCGGTCGAGACCTTGGTTATGTTCTGTACACATGATCAGTCACATTCATATCGGTTCATAAATACGAGTTACAGAATAACAAATATCAGATTGTTTCAGAATCTCCGCCACCCTAATATTTCAAACTGCCCTATCTCAGCCATTTTTTAAGATATCACCAAAATACAAAATATTTCTGAATTCTTGTGTCACGTTCTAACACATAAGGGGAACAATTTTTTTAATTTATAATTTTTTGTACATCTTTTTGAATTTTTAAAAAATTTTAAAATTTTAATTGATCGCCATTTTGAAACAAGATGGCGGATAAAGCTGGTCAACGAACTCGGTCGAGACCTTGGTATGTCCTATACACATACTCAGTCACATCCAAATCGGTTCATTAATATGAGAGTTACAGCACGACATATGTCCTATATATATATATATATATATATATATATAATTATAATATCTACGAATTTCAAAAAACATATCAAGTTCTTCTTAAATCTCGAAAGAGATAATTAATGATACTGTGAAGACGGAATACCACATAGCTAATATTTAACTAGTGCAATCATAATATTACCATAGCTTATGCTTCAATGGTAATTGGCCAAAAATACTTAAAACATTAAGAAAATTTAAAAGAGAGAGTGAAAGATAAAAAAAATATATATAATTTGGAGTTGCTATCATTTGAATAAAAATGGATTAAGAAATGAAATATGAACCATATACAATGGAAAATTTGACAACAAGAGAAGAAATATGGAAAAAAACACATGTAGATATAATCGTCAGCCTGGATGTACCCACATGTGTTTTTAAAAAATAATTCATTATTTCATAATTCTACTGGCATATATGCTAAGATCAGTAGAATCACCCAGGTATAATGAATTATTACCAGAATACAATATATATATATATATATATATTTGAACGGAGGGTGGTTTGAGGGTCTGGGAATCATGATCGGTGAAAATATACCAAAAGTTTTTGTAATTGTTTTCCTCCGAACGGTTGCAATAGGTAACTTTTTGTAATGAAAGCTACCTAAAATGAAGTTTTATGAAGCGAAAAACGTTTTTAAGCATAAACTGATTTATATTTTAAATAAGAAATAATTCAGAAATGTTATACCTAGAGTCAAAAGTAACCTATTTTCTTCAATATGAGCCATGTTACATCCAATTATCTGAAGATATGTAAAGAGTAGGGTTAAGAAAATTAATGCATGTCATAAGCAAAAAATGATAAAACTAATTTAGTAATTTTCAAAGAGATTAAAATTGTTTTTAACGACATATGGGAATGTATGTTTATGATTCACTCATATTAATATCTCAATAATTCCGTTTTTTGTGTTGTGTCACTTTTGAATAAGTCTCAATATTTTGTATTACCATATATTTTTTTTGTAATGTGAGATATTTGTAAAATATATTCAAAATATCACTTTTGATTAATTTATTATTTGTGTAATATTTGTCTCTCCTTATATCCTTGTTTGCATATTGAATTGTAGCAAACCCAGTAGCATCACTAACGCGCTAAGATACGTTATCCCACTATTGTATTCATTCCAATAAAATATTTCCCCGATATTGGAGTGTTGAAACTTTGCTAATGTTGGCTATAGATATTTAGCCATTGTAAAGCTATTAAAACCACTATTGACGTTTCATTGAAAATATTTACGATGTAAAGCCAATATTTGTACCGTATTGGTATTACATTGGAAATATTTCCAGTGAAGTGCTAATTTTGCTCCGATATTGTTTTTATTGGCTTAATATTTCTTGCCAAAATGGTAAAATTTCAAAACCCTAATATCGGGGAAATATTTCGTGGCAATAAATACAATATTGTCCCGACATTCCAACGAAATATTGCCCCGATATTGGAGTGTTGAAATTTTGCGAATGTTGGCAATAGATATTTAGCCAATGTAAAACTATTAAAACCCCTATTGGCATTACATTGGAAATATTTCCAGTGAAATTCTAAATAGTTCTTATTGGCTAAATAATTCTTTCGAAAACTGGCAAAATTTCAAAACCCTAATATCGGTGGAATATTTCATGGCAATAAATACAATAATGTACCAACATTTGTGCCAAGATAATAGCTATTATTGCCTTGCTAAAGTGAACCAACTTTATACAATAATGCAAAAATATTGAAATATTTGTACAGTGGCGTAGCGGGTGGCAGGGTTAAATTGTCCCGGGCGCTTAATTTTAAAGGTGCTAGAAAATTATTGCATAAAGACCTATAGCACAAAAAACTGTAGTAGCCAGTAAAGAAGTGGAGCAATATTTTGAATTGCAGTGGGCGCTCAAAATTCACTATATATGCTGTATTTGCATTTCCAATGTGTTTATCCAATATACACTATACTTTTTTTCCGGTGTAAAGCTGATTAATAATACATTCGTACTATATTGGAGAGACATTGTTTTACTACTGAAACTGTATTTATTGTTTAAAACAGGTCGGGCTATAATATTTTTGTTTTATTTTTTGCAGTTACTTGCTGTGCGGTGACATGGAACTTAGACAAAAGTTGCATGTTTTATTCTAAAATATTCATTCTTTTGTTGCCGTTAATATAGAGCAAAAAAACAACCAAACCTGACATATGAGAGGTAAGTATTTTATGTCATACGATCTTCTTTTTATGTTATGCAAAGCATTGAAAGGCTTGATTGAAATCAGCAATTATTTAACTTCAAATCCCCTTTTATAAACTACATTTGTGATGGGGACGTTCGTTTTCCTGACTTATAAAAGTCCTCTGCGAACGTTTCCCTTGAATACTTTATGTAATTTAAATTTGCTTTTCAAGGACATCCCTCCTTCTTACTTCACCCCTTCGTTGTCATGGCACTAAAAGACGCGAGCTTCTGGTCCTGCTTTTCAAACTGCTATAAACAAAGGACAAAGCTTTCTTCTGATCTCAAGTAGAAAAAAATAGCGATCAGTTAGCCAAATGCAGTGTTACCATGGTTACTGATCTGAGAGATAAGTGCCAGGAAACTGACCTTGAGAAGTCAATTGAAATTACATATAGTATAGTTTGCGTATTTCTGTGTGCGTGAATGAGCGATGCTTTCCTGTTGAATCTCTAAATTTGTGATGTTATGAGTGAGCTTCCAATCAGAGCATGCACCCTGTTGGTATGTCGCCATTTTGTTACGTATAAAAGCAAGCACACAATGCAGTTTATTTGAAGTAGCATTTTCAGTGCTGAATTTTCTGGAATTCGGAACCTATCCAGATCATTTTCTCGTGCTCGATTTAGTACTAAAGGCAAGTTTAGTGAAAATCGTCCCAGCCGTTTTCGATATCATCCCAATCCGTAATCAGGGAAATTGCTTGCTCGTTTAATATATATATGATTATATGTTACGGGCGCATCATAATTTTTAAGATGCTTAAGTTGGGCGTGGTCAAAAAAAAAGTTTGGGAACCTCTGGTCTAAGAATATTTATTAACCTTAATCGTTACCACCAAAGGGGTTGAAAAGTTTACACAAAACCGAAAATATCCTAAATCTTTGCGGCATTCTGCCAAATTAAATAAATAAAAAAAAGATTAAAAAAGAAAATGACAGAATATTTTTTAATAAAAATAAAGTAATTGCAAACGCTAAGATTTATAAAAACAGTGAAATCGAATAGATATTATTGATAATTTTCCTTTTCTTTATTTTCTTAATTACTAATTTTCCTACAGCTATAAATTGCAAATAAGATAATGCAATCTTTTCTGATAAGCACTACAAATGAAATTCATTTTCAGTAAATTGTATGTTTACCTACAATATATTAGAAATGATGATATTAAAAAAAAAAAACATTCTGTACTAATATCTTCCCCAAATATTCATCATTTGCTAAAAGTAATTGAAATTGATACCCGCTCTGCACAAGACAATTATGTTTAAAAAAAATGTTGTCATGGCAACCGCTTTTCATGTGACGTCACAGATGCACTAAAGATTCTAACCAATACGATATCGTCTGAGAATTATCAATTTCCATTTAGTAACTTTCCGCCGGAATTTATTTGGAAGCCAAAATTAATTCTTTTGTGGTATATATTTATTTGCTGCCCATTTTTGATTGTGCATTACTTTCGATAAGGGAATATTTGTTACCCAAATATTTTGCTCATTATCATAAATTTAGTTTTTTGTCTTTTTAAGAGAAGATGTTTTTTTATATTTTTTATTTATAATCTAATCGCTTTCAAACTCTTTCCTTATATTAGTTTGCTGCAATTTCGTATTTTTCTGCCTTTAATTTATAATCTTATTTCAGTGTTTGTTTTGGCACATAACAAGCATATTATTTAATTACGTATTCCAAACAAAGACAAGTGATTTATAATATTATTTTTTTAACATTTATTTAAAAATCAGTTTGTTTTGCGTTTAGTAATAATTTGTGAAGCTGAAGATTGAGTTTTCTTCCCATATCGAAACATTTTCGATTATTAATTGTATCTGGATTCCAGATACAAAACTGGAATTGTTTTGTTTGTTAAAAACAGTTAGAAGGAATTGTTCTGTTGATAATTTAGAAACGCGAAAATGATATTATTTTCCAACTAACTTGCGATAACTTACGTATTTATAATTCAGTATATATATTTGGTTTGGATTATTACATTAGTCTTATATGCAATGTATGATTTTATTTCAAAGTAAAAAAAAAAAAAAAAAAAAAAAATCTGGATATTTGTTTTTTTGTTTCCTGAAAAGAATACTATGGTAATAGAGAAAGTAAGTAAACTTTTCCATTTGTATACAAACAATAGTATTTCTTTTGGTTTTATTCAAATAATTTTATTAATTTGAATAGTAAATAATTTAGTATTGAACCTTTAACCTATTAGGATAAAAAACTAAAGAGGCGGAACTGTTGGCTGCACTTCTGTGTAATGTCATGATTTTACTCAATTGCTAATATCATTTTTTTCAAAACATGGAAATCAGTGAAATACAATTCATGCATTTTATTTCATAGTACAGTAGAGCCGAGTTAATATGGGCCAAGCTCACTTCAGATAAACAAAAATTTGGATAAACCGAATTTCAATTTGAGCAATTTGTTTCAGATATTCTCAGGGCCGTGCGAAGAGGGGGGCGAAGGGGGCCTTCGCCCCGGGCGCGGAAATTGAGGGGGCGCCAAATTTATACTACCAACCACGGTTTAATTTATTTATTCATTCATTTTTTGGTCATCGATTATTTTCTGAGGAATTTCTTTTTCTCTCTTCATCATTCTTTTTTTTTCTGTCGCAAAATATCATGTACTCTCCAATAAATAAGTGCATTTTTCTCTTACACTATTTAGTTGTTTGCAAATTCTGAATTAAAATTAAACCTTTTAAAGTTCCAAAATAAACTCGAAATGTTTATTCAATAGAATTTATTTCTGTTTCTGTACTTTATTAGTTTTGTGTTACCTGTCACAAAAAGAAGTGTGGGGGGGGGGGAGGGGGCAAATTGAAACTTTGGCCCGGGCGCAGTTTTTTCTTCGCACGGTCCTGGATATTCTATAACTCTTTGTTTCCCAAGACCATCAATCCTAACAGCTTCTTACTGTAGTTTCTTTTCAAGTTTTCAAGAACACCTTGATCTAATGGCTGTGAAGTCACAATTAGTGAAGTCACATTTGGTGGCGAAATATATGCTTTGATTACAATATTACTGAAGGTGAAATTCCCGAGAAAAGAATTAAAAAACCGCCATTGTCAATGAATTGGTTGGTGAATATGAAAGAGAAGCCGTAAAATTTAGAAGTCTGCGTTTTTGATTGGAATGGAAAACAAAATGGCTATATATATATTTTTTTTTCGGGAACTTGATTAAGCGGGACTCGGATAATCGCGACTCTACTGTAATTTACTTAATCACCGAATACATTTGAAATTGTAAATAATTTCTGGGGACCTGAAAACTTAACAAAATTCCAACATACTCGCATACATACACACATACATATGGAATAGGTTTAAAAATAGCGAAAACGAATTCAAATAATCTCAAAATGTAAACATATACCAATATTAGCTTAATCGAGTTTTTATCATGATTGCAATAGTTTCACAATACTTTACACTCTATGTATTCGGAAAGTAAAATGCGGCAGGTGAGAGGGAGAGGTGAAAGATAGAAAACAGCGTGAATGAGCAGTGAATCTAGGTAGTTCATTCTAAATGATTTAAAACAAACCCCTAAAATTTGAAATCATAAAATAAAAAACATCGGTCGGTAAAGTTAACTCACTGTTACTACAATAGAAATACGTGAGATTCGAATGCTAATATAATTTTCTAATTGAGTGATTTATATAAGCAGGACCTAGCTGCTTCGCTCACGAATATAAAAATGGAAAATCATATTTAAAAAATCATCAATGGCTCCGCGTAACCAAAATATATGAATCTCTGAAACGTGTGTTTTGAAAGCAAGTGAAAGTTCGGTATTCACAGTAACTATTGCGATTCGCGCCCATAAATGCACATACTAGGATAGATCTGAACTAAGGACAGAACTATCAGGGGTGATAATACGCGTGAAGACAAGCAATTTTTGTTACAAAACCAGGATCGCAATCCAGCGTATCTCACTTCACGCAGAACTCGGATTTGTTTTGAATAATTTTAACAATAATGGAGATAGTGTAACGAAACTTTCAACAGATTTACTTTGCTTTCTGTGAAACAACACTGAGCCAGATGCTCCAAAATTCGCAATATAGCTGACAGTACATACTGTCTTATTGAACAAACTACAGTACACTTTGGACACTTTCCATGATGTCGTCACATTTCCTACAAATCAAAGTTACAATATAATGAAAATCTTGTTAAAATATCTTCAATATTGTTGAGAATGAAAATTTGGGTTGCGCTTGCAGTAGGACACTATATCTGTATTTTTGATTGACTAAGTGGGTTGCGATCCTGCTTTCCTATACAAAAATTATTCTATACAAAATATATAATACAAATATAATATACAAAATATTGTATACAGAAAGTATTGACCCTATTATCAGAAAGTTCAGACCATCTTTTCAGATACACCCTGCAAAGAGAGATAGAAAGACAGAATTTCCTTTTCGTATTTTTAGCAAAGGTAATTTATTTTGTTTTATCTTTAATTTACAGGGTGGCTATTAAATACTGTTGCAAATATTGAGTCCTTTTATTTTACAGATATAAAATAGAAAATGATAAATACATCAATATAAAGAACATCAAGAATGAAAGTTTGCTTTGAAATAATTTTATTCGAATCGACCGCCATCTTTATCGATTACCAAAAATAATCTCTTACGTCATTGTCCGAACGCGGTACGAAACATTTTAATAGGTAGTCTGTCCCATTTTCGCAATTTGAAAACTTATATTCCAGATATTCAACAGATTCCAGAAGCCAGATATTCAACAGTCTTAAAGGATTTATATCCGGCGAAGAAGATGGCCAATCTTCTTGCATGATAAGCTTCGGGCAGTTGATATGGAGTCAAGCCTGTGTTGATTTGGCTCGGTGCAATGGTGCAGAACCTTTGCTGAATTATCAGTTCTTTTTTTATATATACAATATATCAGCACGTAGCAGTGAATGTGTAGCCAATATATCTTGTTTGTAATAATCCGCATTGACTTTTACCTCT
The DNA here is from genome assembly GCA_963931845.1 of Maratus michaelseni. Classification (NCBI taxonomy): domain Eukaryota; kingdom Metazoa; phylum Arthropoda; class Arachnida; order Araneae; family Salticidae; genus Maratus; species Maratus michaelseni. The sequence goes on along the minus strand of OZ007596.1, from coordinate 207,437,072 downwards.
TTATCGATAAATGTCACGGGCAATTTTCCATTCTTTGACACTGCAGCGCCAACTTTAATATAGACCAGGAGGCAGCAGCACAGACAATCACCTCATCGAGTTCACGGCTGAAATTCCAGAATTAGTTAAAACTCGATTCGCATATTAAAACGCAATCAGTCTGCCAAGTCATATCTTGGTGGAAAACACCTTAAAACCCGATTTTAGCGGTTGACTCGTAGGTTTACCATTGTGTTTTCCTGCACCCAAAGGTATGAAAACATGAAGGACTCGGAGCAGGAACACACAATGGTAAACCTACGAGCCAACCGCTAAAATCGGGTTTTCGGGTGTTTTCCACCAAGATATGTCTTGGCAGACCGATTGCGTCTTAATATGCGAATCCAGTTTTAACTAATTCTGGAATTTCAACCGTGCACTCGATGAGGTGATTGTCTGTGCTGCCGCCTCCCGGTCTAATAGAATTCTTTTCTGAAAGCGTTTAACAGTTGAAGGTTTTCGGGTATATCCTCGAAGGTTGCTGAATATACGACATCATTTTAGCATTATAACATTGTTCAGTGCAAAATAGCTTCTCATCAGGGAATATTATTCTGTCAACAAGCACTTTTGCTACCATGCCGCTTCAGCAATTTCTTGCATCCTTGTAATCTTGTTATCATTTGTGCTACAGTCAAACCTTGAACTTTTCTTTTGCGATAATGGTGAAAACCCGGGTGTTCGTTTACGATAACTTGAATAGTTCTACGTCTCACGTTCTCTTCTGCAACCATTTTATTTGTAGAACGTTGTGGATTCTGCGTATCTTTTCCCGAATTCTTTTGATGCACTGTTTTGTGCAAACTGAGCGTGGACGACCAGATCTATGTCGATATTTACAACTATTAGTATCAGGGCTGGGTTTTTGCCGGCAGAAAGTGGTTTCTGCCGTGCCAGTGGCAGAAAGTGGTTATAACCGGCAGAAACTGGCAACAACTGGCATAAACACATTTCGTGACATAATCTGAGACTTTTTAGTAGTATTAAATTCCTTAAGTACATATTATTCAGGATAAATAACAAATGGAATACTGTGGATAGTTTTAATTTAAAATAAATAAATTTCTATTAGAAAAATGAGTAATGTAACAGATAAAATTTTTGTTATAATATGGTTGTGTAATTTTATATATAAACATTTATTAGAGTATTTAAAATCTCAGTTTGAAATTCAAAATAGAAAACTGTATCCAATACTTATTTTAAATTAAACACTGAAAAAAGAAATAATCAATACTTACTCAAAATACTTTTCTGTAATTTAACATAATAATTTAATAATAACTGTAAAAAATCTTTCTCATAAAAATATTATACAGCTCCAAATCAAAAAATTAGAGTAATTAATTCCATTTGTATTTGGAATTGCATTTAGCTTTATTTCACTGTAGTACAATTTAAAAAGAACAGCGATGGATGTTTTAATACATTTGCATGTTATTAAAGAAAATTAAAACTGTAAAATATTAAATTTTGAGTGAATATTTTATTTTTGTAAAATTATTTTCATTATTCAAAATATTAGAATACTAAAATAGGTGGTTCAAAAAATTAGAATACTTATGAATTTTCCTGATTGGTTTAGAAGGTGACATAAAATAATCTTCTGCGGGACTTCTTCTTAAGTTATAAAAACGCTTTGCATCATCATTGTTTTCATTTTGTGTAAAACATAGACCATTCATCCGACATAAAAGAGTTTACAAAGCATCGTATTATTGATTTGCATAAAAAAGGTCGTAATCAGCAATATATCGCCTGTTACTTAAAATGTTCTCAACCAAGTGTTAGTAGAGCAATAAAGCAGTATTTTAACGACGGACATTTTGAAAACAAGCATTTGAATAGCGGCCGAAAGCCAAAAACTACTCGGAGAGATGATGGAAAGCTAAAGAGTATTGCTAAAAAAACTGTTTTGGAATTGTGAGATATTTGCATCAAAAGTGGAAAGAACACGGTGTTGATGTGAGTAAATCTACAACACTAAGACGTCTCCATAAACTTCGATTTCAATCTCGTGTACCATTGATAAAGCCCCTCATGACTATTAAACAGAAAAGGGACAGAGTGAAGTGGTGCAAAAAAAAAAGCTTTATCGAAAAACGATATTGTTTAGTGATGAGAGTGTGTTTTGCGTAATATATGGTGGACTTTGTGTTTGTGTATGGCGAATGAATCAAGAAGCAAATGAGAAGAACTGCATGAAACAATCAGTGAAATTTGCAGCCAGTGTAATGGTATGGGCTTGCATGACTGTAGATGGTACTGGAAGGTTATGTATCATTAACCCCTTGGGGACGAGTGACACGTATACGTGACGCATAAGATGCTCAGAATCCTGGATTATTCCCACCAGTTACTTTTTATTGTAAGCTTTGCCTTAGATAGCACTTCTGCCATTCAATTAGGTGAAAATTTCTGTTTTGAAAAACCGGTGGTAAAAGATTAAAAATTCTGTAAAGGACGCTCGTCACGAAAGGGTTAACGAAACGATTAATTCTGAGATATATCAGGAAATCCTTGAGCATTTCATGATACCATCGTTGGAAGATCTGTGTGTGCGACAATTTTATTTTCCAACATGATTTAGCAACTTCACACAAGTTAGTGTCCACCAAGAACTGGCTTAGCCAACATTAAATTAACATGCTTCCCTGGCTTTATTATTTGTATATACCTGCATTATTTCCTTTTTTTCTATTCTAATTTTTTAACTTGGAGCTGTAGTTATATGTGGATCTTGTAATTCCGTGGGTTTAAAAACATTTCATTTAAATGCAGTATTTAAAGGAACAAATCTGACTTCTTTTTTTAAATGTAAGACTGTTAGTTGAAAACTTTCCAACCTTATATATATAACCATATTCCATATAGTAGATAATCTTTAAGTTATTGCATTATATTATTTATTTAAAAATTCTCTGAACAGTGATTTGTTAAAATATCATAGAATTTTTTGTAATTTTTTTTTTTTTTTTAACTTTTAAATAGAAATTTAACTGTAAATAATGATATTAATAGTTAAACTTGTACAGCATCAGATTACCATTATGAAAATTTCTGTTTTTCAAGTAACAGAAAATTAGTATTATATAAACAAAGTATATTTATATGATCATTTTGAAGCGTTTTGCTACTTTGGATAACATTCATAATCTTTAGTTTTAATTTTTAATTTAATTGTTTACATATCAAATACATGTGTGAATTATGAATCATTGCAGTTAAATTTCTTCTTGCTATTATTTCTTAGTTTCTGCTAGTTTTTGCCACTTACTGGCAGAAACTAGTTTCTGTCATGCCGGTTTTAACCGGTTATAACCAGTGGTTTTAACCACCCCGGCAGAAACTTGCCAGCCCTGATTAGTATCCATATCCAATAACCGATTTATAATTCAATATATAAATCTCCTATTAAAATCAATGCATTTTAATTGCTTAAAGATTTTACCTGCAGAAAATTCACGATCAAACAGCTGTTTAACCATTATCCTTTTGGCTTTCATCTTTAAAATAATTCTAAATTTTTTCTTTATACAAAACTCGTCTGCACTAATAGAAAATTGCCAATCGCAAAAATAGAGAGATAATTTGTTTTACCAAACGATTAAAATTAATTCCTATTTTTTGAAGTGTCACTATTTTGTAGCCACTCTACTCTGTATATAATTTATGTGTACCTTCAATTCTCCAAAATTGTTTGCTTTATTCTGTCAGTTATTTCTATAATATCTTTATTCCTATAATTGCTTTAAGACATTAAATATCTGGGGTTCTCTTTTTCTGTTAGATTATCATCAGTCTTTGAACGTTTTGTTAAAGAAAAAATAACTATTCAAGTTTTGATCTCACTTAAGTTCTTTATCTTGATTTTTTTTTCTGTCGTTGTAATGTAGTATATAGCTTCTCAAGATCATATCATAAATCACTGTCGCTAAGCAACGAAACAAACGAAGACATTTATTGGTAATCTCATTTACTTCTCTTTGCTGCTACTGAATCTATAAATGCAAATAGAATACTAGGATCTTTTTCATTGGATTAAACTAATCTGTGTAAGCATATGTGTATTTAGAATGATAAGCGTTTTCGTGTTTCTTTATCAATCTTTAGCACTGAACTAAATAGACTGTGCATACGATTAAGAATATCATGTTCGTAATTTATTTCAATGGTAGTGAATACTTTTGTTTACAGTATTGTTCAACATATTTTGTTTCGGGGCACACACGAACCAAGGATTTAACATCCTCGATACACTAAACATGTAATGATTCAAAACCTATGAAAAGAATATATGGTTTTTTTTTTGTTGTTGTTTGTTTTTTTTATTTAGTAACACAAACAAAAATCACCATCATAGAAAAACAGAGAAAAATATTTTGTTATAATTTGTAATAAGAAGATATATTAGATTTTCTGATAGGCATACTAGTAAACCTTCTTCCCAAAATTTCGGTTTCTTTTTAATAATTGTTCGCAATAATATATATATGTGTGTGTGTGTGTGCATGTGCGTGCGTGATAGAGATGATTATTGTTTGCGCCTATTCATTACTTGTTACACTTTAGTTGATTCAGCACACTTCATTTCTGTTTAACATAAATGGCTCCATATTATTTCATTATTGCAGTGTTTTAATTTCATTTATTAATTTTTAATTAATATCTTACCTTTGTGTATGAGAATGTTATTATTTAAATTTCCTCATTTCATCCATCATCTTACATTAATATATATCAATAAATTTGTCTATTTTAACTATTTCCCCCTATTTAACTATTAATTTATTTTTATTTATTATTCTATACTACCATAGAATTTATTAACACACACATATATATATATATATATATGTGTAATAATAAAAAAAATTTCGCCCTATTTCTTTAGTTAAATTATTCCAAATTCTTCAATTCTTTTTTCCCTCTCTTTTTAAAATATCTCTTAAATCTATTTTGTAGTTTATTCCATAACTTAATCAAAATATTCTGTTATTTATCATTCTAAAAATCTTAATCTGTTAAAAGCTACACGTATTTATTAAAACCTTATTCTCTTAAATTGCAACACTGCCTCTAAACGCACCTGCCTAATTTCTTCTTTTGAGACATTTAATTTTTATTCTTTGGAACTTTTGTAATACCATTTTTATTTCTATTTAATTCATTCGGCATCCCATGATTCCAAGCGGTTTTCGCGCCCAAAGGCCTTTTTACCTTTTTAATTTGCCGCTTCTGTTAAAGAGTTTTAATCATACGTCAGAGACACGTCTTCGTGGCCTCATTTTTTCATCCATTAGCGAGAAAGCTCCGCCTTCTTTATCCCCCTAGCGCCCTCCGAACATGGATGCGAGTGGGCCAGCTTGTTCGCGCGTTTTGTACCTTTGGGCCAAATTTTGAAGTATTTATACGGTTACACTGGCTTCGGAGACAGAATTTACACGAATTAGTGGTTGTCATCTAATTGCCGTCACTGGGGAGTCTACACTAATGCATCGGTAGGATGTTCTTCAAGCTATGCTAATTCTTCCAGATCTTCAAATGTGTTCAGTTTTAATGAAGCGAAAGTTGGTGGAGTTACTTTCATCTCTGTGATCACAATAAAGCCACTGCTCATCTATTAAGTTATTAAGTCTTCTTTTTAATGTTTTTGGGAAATTTCTTCTGGATTTCACCGCCTCTGCTCAATTTTTACGACTGCAAAATCACTACGATTTCCGATGTGATATACTTCGAGATTTGTCTTCATGGTGAGTGACTCGAAGTGATGCCCTGTCCGGGTGTCATGACTACATTTCAACGATCTCGACTGCGGCTACCTCGATAAGATTATCAGGTAATTTTAGTGGTTTCGGACTGAGATGTTCCGATTGTCTGGTGGAAAGAACGTTCAAGTCGACAGCAATAGCGATCGTCTATAATGTGCCAATTTTCGACAGGAATGTATCAAAAAAGCCGGTCAGGATAACTGATGACCTGTGTAATAAAAACATTTTGGAGACTTCCCAGTGATATTGGAGAACAACTACCGATTAGTTGTCAAATTATCACTCATAAGTGTTTATAAATTTATCCCAGAAGTGACGTCTGTAAGTTAAATTATTCTTTTATTTTTATTGATTTCTTATTTTATTGATTTGTTATTATTGGCTTATATAGAACAAAAATTGTTCTTAGAATACTTTAGAAAAATTTTGTTCCTTTTATCATGAACATTTAGAACTTACGAAATTTAATATTTATTCTTATGTATTGTTAAAAAATTAATTTTATTTGGTTAAGCTCACAAATATTACTGAAAGTTTTGAACTGCTCTGATATTTATTCCTATATTACTTCATTTTACAAGAGTAACTTCATTTTATGTTCTTATTTTATCATTTAATTATAGTCCCTTTTCATTCGGTGATATTTATTCATAGGAAATAATTTCTATTTATTGAAAAAATATATGAGTAATCTCTTTTCAAGTAACATGTATTGGAACATATTCTATGCCATTCTAAAAATGCATAAAAATTTATTAGATTATCTGAAATTACAGCTTCACTGATTGCATAATAATCGCAAAAATAGCTTTTGAAGTTTATTAATGTGAAAAAAAAAAAAAAAAAAAATTGTGTTATCTCAAAAGAAAGTTGAGTAACATTGAAAGGGTAAAATTATTGTGCAGTTAATTTATTTGTTTATTTTATTACTTTTGTTTTTTGATGCTATATTCTGAGAGTACAATTCAAGAGCCAAAAAAATTGTTCTTACGAAATAATGATACTTATTTTAAAAAAGTGTTTTATTTATTTCATTCTAAATTGTGATATTCATATATAGTGGATCTATTTATAGAAAGATTATAGTAGTAGTTTACATTTACTATTTAAGTGAAATGAATTTTAATATGAATTGGACTTTTTTACTGTTGAATATTATTTAGTTTGTTATTTAAATTATTAAGAGTTAGATATTTACAGTTGTTGTTAAGTTAAAGAATTCTTTATACATTGTTATTTTTTTTACATGTTATTAAAGTCAGGGTTCGTTAAAGTTATTGTTGAAAGTAAGGGTACTCAAACCAAAATGACTGAAAAAGAGCTTAATGTTATTATTTTTGACCCAGAAAGTGGGATGAATGTTGTGTCTTGGCTTAGACACTTTGAAGGATCAGCCCCTCCAGATAAAAAAGAGTGGAAAATCAACAATATTTCCAAATATTTGAAGGGCGAAGCATTAAAGGTGTATGTTAATGAATGTCTAGATTGTAAAGAGTATGAAAAAATTGCTGAGATCTTAACTGAAAAATTTCTGAAAGTAACAGTCCCCCGTTTTTCTGATTTCGCCTCGCTGAAATTGCATGACCTAAACAACTTAGAAAATTATTTCCGTCAGAAAATAGAGATAGGTCGACAACTTAAACTATGTGAAACTATTATTTTACAAGGATTGACAGATGGCTTAAAACCTGAATACCAGAACTATTTAATAGTAAATGCTCCTGAATCTACTACCGATTGGTATAGATTAGTTAAACAACTTGTTGTCATTCCATCTCATTCGAGCAGTAACAATAATAGTAATGTTAGAAATATGTCTCAAAATTCCAGACCTTTTTCTCAACCAATTAATTCACCTAGACATTGGATTCGCCCTCAACCTAATTACAGGAATCCAAATTTCCAAGCAGCAACTAATTTTAACCCTTCAACGTCCAGGTTCGTTAGTCCCAGATTGCCTGTCAATCATTATCAAAGAAGGATTCCTAGTCGACCATGTCGAATGTGTTTAAATAGAGGTATCCAAAATGCTTATCACTGGGAGAGGGATTGTGTATTCAATGTTAGGCCTCTGCAATCTTCTGCACCCCCTCTTAGTCAACCACAACCATCTACTGATAATATATGACAGTTAATTGTATCAGGATATGTAAATAACAGGGAACTACCTTGTGTGATTGACTCTTGCTCAACCATAAGTATTTTGCCTTTTAAATTTGTTAAATTCTTAAATGCTAAAGTTATAAATATTCCACCTGTTATTATTGGCCAAGCCAAAGGAACTGTTGTACTAGATAAAGCTTGTAATTTATTGTTTAAATTAGGTAATGTGCAACAAAATATTAGATTTTTAATATGTAATACAAATTTAGATTATGCTATACTAGGTTTAAAAGAATGCTGTAAGTTTAATTTAATTATTGACTGTGCTACATGTAGAGTATTACAAGGAGACCTTGTTTTAAATGAATCTAAGAACATATCCAGTGATAAATTAAGGTTACTTCATTTTAATGTTAACTATGATTATCAGAGAGTGCAACCCGATTATGGAAAGATCATATCTCCTCAATCCTTTGTTCCATCTAATGTTGATAATTCTAAATTAATTGGGGAAATAAATTCTATAGAAAATGAAACTTTAAGGGAAAGTATAAGGGATTATTTAGATATATTTTCTAAAAATAAATTTGATGTCGGGAGAATTAATATCGAACCGCAACGTATTTTTCTTAATTCTGACCTACCAATATCTCTGAGGCCATACAGAACTTCCCCTTTAGAAGAAAAAGAGATTTCGGATCAAATTCATTCACTATTAGATGCTGGTTTAATTAAAGAGAGCAATAGTCCCTATTCTGCCCCTGTTACATTAGTAATGAAAAGAGAAGAAGGTAAAAAAACTAGATTATGTGTTGACTATAGAAAATTAAATGCAATAATGAAAAATGACGCAGAACCCCTACCTCGTATCGATGGAATTTTAGATAAACTGAGTAGTGCGCAGTATTTTTCAACTTTAGATTTAGCCTCTGGCTACTGGCACATACCCATACATCCATCCGATACTGAAAAATTGGCTTTTGCTACCAACTTTGGGCTCTTTGAATGGTTAGTTCTGCCCTTCGGGATTAAATTAGGCCCCCCGATATTTAATAGAACCCTTAGAAGAATACTTACTAAATACAAAATAGACTTTGCTTGCCATTATTTTGATGATATCATTATTTTTTCTTCCTCATTAGAAGAACATATGCAACATTTAAACCAAATATTTGAATTATGTAGACGCGAAAACATTAAACTTAAACTCTCTAAATGCAATTTTGTCCAAAATAAAATTAACTTCTTAGGATATACCATCCAGAATGGCACATTAACTCCTGCTAATGCTAATATTGAAGTAATAAAAAAACTAAAAGCCCCTTCAAATGTAAAGGAACTTCAGAGATTCTTAGGATCTATCAATGTTTATCACAAGTTTATAGATAAATATGCCGAAATTCGAGTCCCTCTTAACAGATTACTCAGAAAAAATACACTATGGGAATGGAATACAGATTGTCAAAATTCTTTTCAAAAATTAAAAGATGCCTTAATAGCCAAACCTATCTTAAAAATTTATGACCCTAAGTTACCCCTCCATATGTTTGTTGATGCCTCACAGGTGGCAGTAGGTGCAGTCTTAAAACAACCTGATAGTAATAATTTTTTACATCCAATTGCTTATTACTCTAGAGGATTGAGAAGTTATGAGAAGAATTATTTTATTACCGAGTTAGAGTGTCTTGCCATCATTGACACCTTAGACAAATTCTATCATTATTTTCATGGTGTAAAATTTACCATTCATACTGATCATGCATCTCTTGTATGGTTAAAAAATACTAAACATTTGAGAGGCAGGTTATTTAGATGGTCTTTGAAGTTGAGCATGTTTGAATATAATATAGTTTACGAAAAGGGATCCACAAATGTCGAAGCCGACATGTTGTCGAGAAACCCAATTTCACATTTTATTCAACCACTTACTTTTCTTCTGGACGTTAAAGAAATTATAGAGAGGCAGGAAAAAGATAATGTGTGTGGTAAAAATTATCTAAAGGAAAATGGACTTATGATAGTAAAAAAGAAAGGTTTTAGAAAAATAGTAGTCCCCATGTCTTTAAGCAGAAAAATACTAAATGTTGCTCATGAAAAATTTGGTCATCCTGGTATCCAAAAAATGTTAAATTTAATCTCCCCTAATTATTATTGGCCTGACATGACGCAAGATATAACCAATTTTGTAAAACATTGTGATATTTGTCAAAAGAATAAAAAACCCAGACAGAAAAAATTTGGCTTATTACAAGCTATGCCCACCACAGATCAACCTTTTGAATGTCTTTCTATTGATACTGTGGGAGGATTCAATTATTATAACTCCACCAAAAAATATCTACACATCATCATCGATCATGCTACTAGATATGTTTGGGCTTTCCCCTTAAAAAGTGTTACCACAGAAACTTATACTAATTGTCTAAACCAAGTTTTTAATATTCAAACACCACAACAATTATTCTGTTTTAATAAAATTCTTAATGTCCAGACCCATCAAAAAGTGTTAAGTGATAGAAATGCAGCCTTTACTTCATCTAGATTTAAAAAATTTCTGCGAAACCACAATATTAAGCAACGTTTAACCACATCACATCATCCTCAAACGAATGGCAAATGTGAGAGAGCGAACCAGACAATAGTTACTAGATTGAAGTGTAAAGTCAATTCTACCAACTCCAAAATTCCTTGGACAAAAATTTTGACAGAAGTAGTTAATGAGTATAACAATACCCCTCATTCTATCACTAAATTCCCTCCTGCTTACTTACTTTTTGGCCAATTACCCTATGATTCTCCTCTTCAACAAAATTATTACCCTCCTGTTCAAGAAGCCCTTAAACTTGCTAAAAAACGCACTGATGAATTCTATTGGAGAAGTAAAAAATATTATGATCGAAATTATCTAGAACCAAAATTTGAGATTGGAGATCTTGTAATTTATGAAGAGTTCCAATATCCTAATACCAGAAAACTTTCACAAGTCTTTAGTGGTCCTTATCAAATCCTTAATAAGTTATCTGATGTCAATTTTGAAATTGATAGACAAATTCAAAATAAACCTACTGAAATAGTACATGTATCAAAATTACGCCCTTATTATCCTCCTGATCAATTAAAATTATCCCATGAGAACCAACAACAAACTAATGTTAAATTTATAGTTTCGTCTTGATTTTAATATAATCCAAAAATAAACGAAATAAAATAAATTAATAATTAACTAATCAATTCTCTTCTGTATAACCGTGGTGTTCTTGATTGTGCACACGAGAGTGTCACTGTTGAAGTTTCCACTTGAGTCAACTTTTTATGCTGGCGTAATTTAGTTGATTTAAGTTAGGAGTTTCTGATACTGAATTGGATTAGATTAGAATAATAAATTAAACAGTATTAACTAAACTAATAAAATAAACTGGATTAAATTATATCTTAAACTAATCAAATATGATATCTTAATACTAAGTGAGAATTGTCCAACCTTTCTTAATATGCTACAAGATCCCATTTTTTCATTTCACAACTTATGTTTTCTTGTTTGACTGAAAGCAAGATAGTTACATAACCATCATCTACACAATAATGATTGTTTTCACGAATTTTTCTTATTTATTCCTTTTTTTGTATTATGTATTTTATTGAGTATATTTCATACCTCATTCACTACTATATGGATGAGATATTAATTATATACTTAAGAAAGTAATTAAAGAAAGAGTGTGATATTTTTGAATTATAATGCTTGTTATTGCTGAACTTATTGTTGAATATTATTATTATTAGTTATACTATTTATAATTTGATATTGAGATTAAATATTACTTGAATTTGAATACTACTTGAATTTGAATATGTTGAGATATATAAATTTTTACTTCTAGAAGTAAACAAGTAATAAAGTAGTAAAGGTAATGGAAGTTATAAAGGTAATAATGGTAATAGTAATTTTGATGTTGAGTAAAAAACTCTTATACTGCTTACATTACCTATTTGCCTTTTTAGGTAATTACCATTTGTCAGGCAAACTATACCATAACAAAATACTCATTTCTCTTAAGTTTTTCTTAGCATTCCATTCAGGACTGAGTTTTTCAGACAAACATAAGTTTAATATTTGAAAATTAACTTATGATTATTGTTATTGTTAAGTATTATTATTTTAAATTTTTATTGTTGATATTCTTCTTCTTCTTATTATTATTATTATTGTATTATTTGTGTTTTATTGTTGTTAATATTAATCTTAGTACTATTTTCGAGTTGTTGCTAGTAAATATAAAGCAATCAGATGAACTTTAATTCTGAAATAGACTTTCATAAGGAAGATCAGTAAGATCTAAAATTTGAAGGATTTTTCTCTTTCAATTTGTAAACTGTTCAGTTTGTGAGGTATGCAAATAACTTTTTTGGATGGACTATCACTCAGATGAGAACTGAACGACAAATTAAGCAACAATTCTACAAGCAATTTGCAACAAATTTTGTAAGATGATACTCTGGAAGTATGTTATCTATTATTTTAAAGTGTTACAATTCTTTTCTTATTTTGTTTAATATTTTCTAAAGCTTTTTATGTCATTGTTAACAAGATTCATATCTTGTAATTGTATTTTTATTAACAACTCCACCAATTCGCGTTATAGTTATTAAATTTAATGTTATTGGGCATTAATGAATAAATTTTGGAAATGTACTTATTTTGGCTTCCTCCAGTTGATAAATTGTAATCCAAGTCCGTGTAACATTTCCCTTGAATGAACTTGCAGGTCACATGACCTACCGGTTCATTCGTCTTTTTGGGTGGGGGGATATGTAATAATAAAAAAATTTTCGCCCTATTTCTTTAGTTAAATTATTCCAAATTCTTCAATTCTTTTTTCCCTCTCTTTTTAAAATATCTCTTAAATCTATTTTGTAGTTTATTCCATAACTTAATCAAAATATTCTGTTATTTATCATTCTAAAAATCTTAATCTGTTAAAAGCTACACGTATTTATTAAAACCTTATTCTCTTAAATTGCAACACTGCCTCTAAACGCACCTGCCTAATTTCTTCTTTTGAGACATTTAATTTTTATTCTTTGGAACTTTTGTAATACCATTTTTATTTCTATTTAATTCATTCGGCATCCCATGATTCCAAGCGGTTTTCGCGCCCAAAGGCCTTTTTACCTTTTTAATTTGCCGCTTCTGTTAAAGAGTTTTAATCATACGTCAGAGACACGTCTTCGTGGCCTCATTTTTTCATCCATTAGCGAGAAAGCTCCGCCTTCTTTATCCCCCTAGCGCCCTCCGAACATGGATGCGAGTGGACCAGCTTGTTCGCGCGTTTTGTACCTTTGGGCCAAATTTTGAAGTGTTTATACGGTTACACTGGCTTCGGAGACAGAATTTACACGAATTAGTGGTTGTCATCTAATTGCCGTCACTGGGGAGTCTACACTAATGCATCGGTAGGATGTTCTTCAAGCTATGCTAATTCTTCCAGATCTTCAAATGTGTTCAGTTTTAATGAAGCGAAAGTTGGTGGAGTTACTTTCATCTCTGTGATCACAATAAAGCCACTGCTCATCTATTAAGTTATTGAGTCTTCTTTTTAATGTTTTTGGGAAATTTCTTCTGGATTTCACCGCCTCTGCTCAATTTTTACGACTGCAAAATCACTACGATTTCCGATGTGATATACTTCGAGATTTGTCTTCATGGTGAGTGACTCGAAGTGATGCCCTGTCCGGGTGTCATGACTACATTTCAACGATCTCGACTGCGGCTACCTCGATAAGATTATCAGGTAATTTTAGTGGTTTCGGACTGAGATGTTCCGATTGTCTGGTGGAAAGAACGTTCAAGTCGACAGCAATAGCGATCGTCTATAATGTGCCAATTTTCGACAGGAATGTATCATATATATACATAATTTTAATATTAATTTATAATTTAATTAATTAATGTATTCTCCTACCACTTAATAATTATTCTTTTACCTTATTTGTTTTTATTTATTAACTTAAATTGAGTTCAGTTACTTTACTTGTAGGATTTATCCACCTTATTTGAATAAATTCTGTTATTTTCATAATTGTAATTTCTGTTACTAGATGGTAGCACTATAAATTATCTTATTCAACTATTTTATGGTTTCGTCATGTTATTGGAACTTCTGCGATTCCTTGGTTTGGAACTTTCGTGAGACGTTCCTCTGTAATTTTATACTTATCTTAAATTAGTCAATGTGTCTGACAACGTGTGCATTTTTATCAAATCATGCATGCTTTTTCATGGGAAAATATTTCCTCATTTCATTTATCTTTTTCATGGGGTTTTTTAATGTACGATTGCCCAAATCTTGTAACTTTAGCTCATTATAGCTTGTCCAGATTGAAATCGTACATTATTTGTGGAATATATGGTAATTTGAGCCTGAAGATTCTGCCATGGTTCACAAATCTTTCAAAATACATCACTATCTTACAATTTCATTTTTCTTTTCTTTTTTCTTTTTTTTTCTTTTTCCTGATATTAGTATTCATAAGAAGTATGAATTAAATCTTTTAGTATAAAACAATATCTTAGAATTTATTTTGTAAAAACCAGTTACCAAACCCAACACGCAAGAGTCAAAACGAAACGCGAAATCAACTCGAACCCGAAACGCAATAATAATATTTTTTTAAAAAATAGCGCCAACCCGAGCGGGTCAGCTTCAGGTTAAATCGAGTTTTCTGACCCGATGCAGAGCTCTAGGATTCACATTCATTTTGAATATCATTTTTGCCATTATAACTCTTTTTGTCGCGTAGTAGATGATCCGATAATAAAATTTTTGATGTGTCCCTGTAAAACACTATATGCAATGCGACAACTATTTTAAAAACGTAAAGTAGTACTGTGCAACTTAACACCATATTCAAAATCCGTAACGATTGGCCATTTTTTACAAAAGTTAAAGCCTATAATGTTGGAGGAAAGCGAAAGGAAAAGAAAACAGACAGGCGGAAATTTTTTGCGTCCTAATAAAAGAAAGTTTCGCTCTGTGTGTATGTCTGCCTGCGATGGCTAGCGAAATCTAAAGCCCACCTACATGTCTGAAAATTTCGGTAAGGATAGTCTAAAACCTGTCCTGTTGCATCTGGGAATCAGAATTTTAATATTTTGAAAATTAACTGAAATGTTAATTAAAAATTCATCAAATGTTTATTTCTTTCTTTCCGAGCCGGCGGAGGCGTTAGCGCATGCCCAGAACCCGATTTACGGCAGCAGACGAGAATGAAGAACCATTAGAATGAAGAATGCGTTTGTTTCGCAATTCTGTTTTAATTTATATAGACTAAACCGTTTGGTTTATTTAAAAACGAAAAACATATTCTGAACGATCTCACTCGTGCGTCTCAAATGCCACAATCAATTCGAAAAAAATTATGTAAAGCTTTGAAAAACATTATTGAAAACGGGCTGTTTTCCCGGATAAATGTTTTCCCCCTTACGGCAACGCCCCTCAAGAGCACGATTTTAAGATACAGACAAACCAAACATATTCTCTTAAAGCCGAAACCTTCTTCTAATCAATGGTATACTTAGTTTTTAAAAATACGAATTTTAACCTTTTCAAAAATACGAGCGAACGCAGGTCATTTCGCACATCCCGAGATGATTTTTTCTTACGCTAAAAGTTACTAAACGTTCGTATTTCGACACAATCTTTTTAAAGCATCTTAATAGACCACATTTACACCACCTACAAAAATTTTGAAACGTTCGGACGAGAAGAATTTTTTTTTTTTTTTTAAATAAAATCTGAAAATTTTTCGACCAAAACGCATAATAACGGGATGTTTCTGCGCGGTCATGCTCGGCTTTAAGTAACGTTTTCACTATTTAATATGCATGTATTTTCACATAATTTTATAGAGGACTTGGTAACAGTTATATTTATAAACGGCTAAAATTTCAGAGAGTTCGGACGACACGAAAACTA
This sequence comes from Maratus michaelseni, assembly GCA_963931845.1. NCBI lineage: Eukaryota > Metazoa > Arthropoda > Arachnida > Araneae > Salticidae > Maratus > Maratus michaelseni. Next base: position 207,421,183 of record OZ007596.1, on the reverse strand, counting down.
TTTTTTTTTTATATTAACGGATACGGCGCGAAAACCAAAAAAAGCGAGAAGAAAACATTTATTTTACAACCAGATAACACTATTTCTGACGTAATTTTTACACGGGCTGTAAAACCGATATTTATAACCATTAAAACTTTCAAAGAGTTTTTTCACAACAAAAGCTATTTTTTGAAACCATGAAACGACCCTACGTGAAAAAAGAAGAAAATGTTTTCTTGCGAGTACTTTTATCACTAATTATCAGTATTTTTTCGCGATTTTGTCATTAAAAATATAAATTCATACAAAATCGAGTTAAAGATATAAAATAATACAAATTTAAGATTTATTTCAGGTTTTATCACGGGCCCGGGCAACGCCGGGCAGGTTAGCTAGTATATATATACTAGACTATATTTTGTAAGTATTTGGCAGACCCAGAATTCCACACCATATATAAACATTAACAAATATAAACTAGCAAAACACCAAAAGAAAAATGTCAACTAATCAAATTAGAATAAGAAATCAGAACTAAAAGGCTGTCGTCTCATCGACAGTGGGTATATTGTAAAATAACAGCCATGTTTCAAAGCGAAAATTATATATGATAAATTAGTGAAAGAGTGGCAGTGGGTTTCGGCCAGAGTGTCGCAATGCGTAAATCAAATGCACAAAACATTCGAAAGCATGTTACAAACGCTCCCCCACCGGATCCGACGCCACATTAAACATTATATATCGCAATCTAAAGAAACAACTGAAATAAAACACCGGTATATAATATACAGTAAATAGCAAATATCATTTGTACTCAAACCTTAGCCACACAGCCACTAAACAACCAAAATCCGATGTTCAAAAATCCATCCCAATTCATTCCAGGTACGTTGCCATACAATCGCTGGTATCGTTTGTAAAACTGTCCAAAAGGCTTTAAGTAACATAAGTCATTGACTGTCAATCATATGGAAATCACTGAAAAAGGAAGACTACCTGCAAAACTTGTATGTTTATTGATAAAATTAGGCGGTATGTCACTTTTATAATATAAAGTACTGATAAAATGAAAAATCTATATACCAAAAATTTTATTTAGTAAAAGAAATTAAATAATATCTTACTGCTTCACTTGTTTTTGTATAAAAACAAGTTAAAAAAAAATTGGTGCGAATATGCTTTTTTTTATTTAGTGTGTTGAAACTCCCTTAGAGTGGGCCAAACCACCCTGAAGTGGGGAAATTCGACCCTATTTACAGAATTGTAGAAAATATTTTTTATAAAATCATTTTTTTTAATTATGACGCTGTAAAAAGATAGAATATACAGGATGATTTAAAATAACGTAGCCAAAATGAAAGGGCAAAGCAGGCATACAAAAAGAATCAAAAATCACATAAGAACATGGGGTCGCAAACGCCATCCAAGGCCGCTAGAGGGTGTTTTCATAAAAAACGAGCTGGGGAAATTGAGACGTCTTCATTTGAGCCGTGGATGCCTTGAGAGTAACACGGCTAGTTACACGCACCGCGAAATGGCTGAAATGCATTTTATTTATGGCGCTGCTAACTGCAACGGACGAGAAGGTGCGCGAATGTATCCTCAGCGATATCCTCATAGACGGGTGCCTTTGTAAGTCAGTATTTGCCATTTTGCATCGACGATTGTGCAAACAAGCTCATTGGACGTACCCGAGCCGGATGCTGGTCGTCAACGGACAACTCAACAGTTTCTACAGAAGAAAGCATCCTCCAAGAAGTGGAACGTAATGTAATCCTTCCACAAGAAGGTGCGCCAGTCCATGCAGCGTCGATGTAATGTGTGTCTTCAGGCGTCTGGAAAAAACTTTGAGCATCTCCTGTAATAGTATTGATCGTAAATGTGTAACATGTGTGGAAATATGGTATACATAAAATGATGTAGAATGATTTTTTGTTTATTCTTCTTGTATTACATGTAATTTGCAAACCCCTCAAGCGACCCGGATGGCGTTTGCGACCCCATTCGCCTATGAGATTTTTGATTCTTTGTGTATGCCTGCTTTGCCCTTTCATTTTGGCCACGTTATTTTGAATCACCGTGTATAATAAGCTATTTATATGTAGCAAGATTAGATGCTATTGTATGTCAAACACAAATCACGAACTTTTCAGTAAAAAGGGGATCGATCATCTCCAGTCTCCATTGTATATATAAATTCAAAGGTTTATATATATATATATATATAAATAAACACATGCGAAGTGAGGACATACGCTACTGCCGAGCGTATTTGCTTGCGTTTGGAATCGTACTCTCGTTCATTCAAATAATCATATCTTCTTACCTTGTTCATTTATATAGAAATCTTACGCTTAATTTTTAAGATTAATATTTTATTCTTATGCTTAATTTTTAAGCTTTCAGTTTCATATCCGGCGCATAACACGCACCTGTAAATTTTGAACAATTTTCTTTGTTCAAAAATGCGCGTTATACGCCGAAATATATGGTACATATATATACATATGCAGTACAATTGTATAACCTCCTTTGTTGGAAGTCTGTTAAAATTGGGATTAATATTCAAAGTAATTGTATTTTACTAAAAAATATTTCGCATTTTACGACAAAATTTAATTTTATCATCATTGGTGATACAATATACGAGTGAGGTTCCATTTTTTTCTCTCCTCTTCTTTCATTCGTAGATTTTAAGACGTTTGTGCAGATTCTTGCCAAAAAAATGTTGGCATTGAGTCAAAGTAATCATTGATGTGCTGATTTTTTCCCCCTCTATTCTTAGGGGTTTTTTTCTATATGTATGTACCACTGCTTTTTTATTCGTGTATCTAATACAGTATATTCCAAAAGGATTAAAACGCGCTTTAATTTTTTACCTGTGCGAGATACCTAGGCAATGTAAATTGCAAAAGTGTTCAAAATAATATAGGATTTAAGATTATGTAAGTGAAATAGTTTCGCCATTCATTTGTAAAAAGTTACACTTTTTATTTTTATTTTTTTGCGGTCCATGGGTCCTATAAGTTATATTTTAAAAAGTTTTTTCCATGCTCTGACAGGTAAAACAGCGAAAATCCTATTCTTTTACGACCAAAAATCACCGAGTTATGATACCTTGAATTTGATGAAATTTCGAAGCTTTCCGGCACTAAAAATGGACAGATGATATTTTCGTATGACGAAAAATATCATTACATTTTCGTAAAGTACAGCTCAAAAAAAATTTTAACCCGCGAGAACTCGCTAGATTTCTTGTCACACCAGAACTTAATACTTTATTCTTAGTCTTAATACTTTATTCACAAAAAGATGTAAAATGATAAAAAAAAAGTTTCTAAAATTTAATTTAAAATGAAAAAAAGGGTTTAAATAAGAGTCTTATTGCAACAGCTAGGACAAAAAAAAGTATAATGGTGAGAGAAAATCTCACGCGCGAGTTCTCCCGGGTTTTAATGATACAAACAAGGTTAAGTGTTCTCCGCCAATTTATGCGACTACCCTAGCGACGTCGCATTGTGGTGGTTGAGACGTGAGAATTCAAAATGACGAGTGCACAAAAGAAAGCAATCTGTGGCTCTATCTAACTCACTTTGTGCTCATAATTCATTAGTAACTTTTTGATAAATTTTATAAAAATTTTAATATTAATTATTGTTTGATTATAATTGTTATTTGATTAATTGGGACTAAAAACGGCCTTATAGAGGGGCTGATCGCAGCTGTCGGTACAGGATAATTGACCTTTAACTAATGCTACAGTGCCATTGAAATCATTCTTCATTGTAAATGCGTTTGAAAGTTTCAGATATTCAAATTCGGATAATTTTTACTTTTTCATGTAACACGAAACACAAATGTCACATAAAATCAGAAATTGTGCAAAAAAAAAAAAAAAAAATAATAATAATAATAATAATAATAATAATAATAATCATTCTGAACAAATCAAAAATACGTGTAATACAATGTACTTGCAGGGGATTTTCCTGGAGCGAGAAGTTATATCTTTTCTCCGCCAGATGGCGTATTGCAGCTTTACGCATACGTGAATTTGTTTCAGTTATTAAAAAATATATATGAGTGGGGTACTTTACGAATAAATAATAATATTTTTCGTGAGGTTCTTAAATCAAATGTTATGAGGTAAGAAAACCCAGGCAATATTTTATGGACACCCTGTATATCCAGCTCTTAAAATTTTATAAATAATAAAATTAAAAATTATATTTTAATTTTACTTTTAATTAATTTGAAAAAAAATATATTTTCAATCAAAATTAATCTTTTTTGCAAAGTTATTCGGTCAAATCATCATTCGGCACATATTATATATTACATATACATATATAGTACACATTTATATAGTACACACATACATATTTTAGTTTTTATTTAGTTTTAAATGCATCATGTGTGGCAGACTCCTTAATGGATCCGAAGTATGTCAGTGATCCGAAATTATTGGAAAACACTGCCCTAAATAATTCAGAAATCATGATTGTTAGCATGCTTTCTGTTGTTTTCAATCATTCCTAAATCTGCCGAACATTTCATTACATCAAATTTTTTCTCCAAAATTGAAAATCTTAAATATGTAAAGTAATTAATATTTGAAATATTTTATGCGTTTTAATAATATTAACCAGTGTCAATAAGAATGTTTATATTTAAACTCTCTGTGATCGTTGCTTGTTTTTTTAAATAATGAGACAATTTTGAGCATTGAGCTCGTATAAATACCTTGCAAATATAACCAGAAAAAGTATAAACTAAAAAAATTGAAATTCTCTCTAAACCAACTTCAGAATCATTGTGATTATTAAATGTTATGTACATAATTTATATGATTTTTTTAATTTTATGTGCATAATTTGTTGACAACAAGCATGTTTATATTTAAACTCACTATGACCATTGTTTGTTTTTTAAATAATGGAACGATTTTGAGTATTGACCTCTTATAAATATCTTGTAAATCTGACGTAAAAAAGTTAAAAATTTAATTTTTTAGTTCCCGCTAAACCAACTTCAGAGGCACTATGGCTGTGGTTATATATGATTTGTTAAATTTTGTGTACATAATTTGTTGACAACAAGAATGTTTATATTTAAACTCACTGTGATAGTTGCTTGTTTTTTTTTTTTTTTTTTTTTTTTTTTTAAGAATGAGACAATTATGAGCATTGAGCTCGTATAAATATCTTGCAAATATAACCAGAAAAAGTAAGAACTAAATAATTTTAAATTCCCTCTAAACTAACTTCAGAATCACTGTGGGTATTTATGTGATTTGTTAAATTTTATGTACATAACATAAACAAACATGTTTATATTTAAACCATTTTTGCCATTTTAAGGGTTTGTTTTTTTTTAGCTAAAATTAAATCATGTATAATTAAATATGTTTTTCAGATATACAAACATATGCTGTTACAATTGTCTGAAAAGCAGTTCTTGAATATTTTTAATTTGATTTAAAAAAAAAATAGCTTCCTCTTATTATAATTTTATTATTATATTTAATGGTTCTGCCATCGATGTTCTTATTGATAAAGTATATTTATAAATGATAAGTATAATTGTAAATTAATGATATGGATTTATTAATTAAAGGATAAAGTGTTTTGAAAGGAATATTAAACGAAAACTTTTGTGCGATCTTCGATCACACTTACCCATTTGTTTTTCTTACATGTTCGGTGTAACTTTCGTTAAAATCGGAAGTTCACTCATCTATGGCTGTTATTTTATCTAGGTTAAAGTAATTAAAAAAAACTGGATTACCATGAAATCTGAGTTAAACAGGTTGTTAATGCGAAATACATATTTCTTTTTTTTTTTTTTTTTTTTTACCGTAAAAAATAATCATTGTAGCATTCATCACTTTTTTAAAAATTCCGATATCATTTTATCTGCTAACGCCGTAAAAATGGCACCGATTCTCATTACATCAGAATTTGTTAGAATCATGTACAGCCATTTTTCACTTTGAAAGAGGATCATCATAATTTTCATAATGTAACGTTCGGCTAAAAAAAAAGAAAAAAAAAAAGAAAAGAAAAGAAAGAAAGAAAGAAAGAAAAAAGAAAAAGAAAGAAGAAGAAAAAAAACATACATTTTAATCACCAAATTGTCCAGAAAAAAACGGAAATATCATTCGACTGGAAATTATGTCTTTTTTAATAAAAAGCTTAAGGATCGTCTTCGTTCTGAAATTGTATCAACTTTCAAATTTTTCAACACTAACACTTAATTTTGCCATCATATTTGAAAATTTTGGTAAGTTTTACCTTCGGACACCAAACGAAAAGTCATTCGGTCAAAGTTTAGGAATTATGAAGGTTTAAATTTTGGAACTCCTAATGTTAAATTTATTTGTAATCCTTGCAAAACAAATTGTAATATGAGTAGTTTTTTAACCATAACTCGAAAACTACTTGGCGGAATGCGTTGTAATTTGGGATTTACATATTTAAAGCTTCTAGAAAACGAACGATTTTTGTTTAAAAAAATCATAGGTTACAATTCATATTTTTTATATTAATTTCAAAATATATATATATATATATATATATATATATGTATATATTCTAAATAAATTTTCAAAAAAAATTATGAAAAGTAACCTAAAAAATTCTTAACAGAAATCGATCACTAGAAGCTTCAAATATGTGAATCCAAAATCGCAACTCATTCCGCTAGGTAGTTTTTGAGTTATGCTTAAAAAAAAAAATACCCGAATTTCAGTAACCTCGATTATCCGGAACTATTTGTTTCAGACTCTCGAAATATTCGTTCTGATAAAAGGTGTATAAAATTTTTCGAAATTGTTTATTTTAAGGAGTGAATAAAATATAAAAGACAATAAAAAAACATAAATTTTGCATAAAGAATGAAGTCGGTCGGATAATGAGTTACCGAGATATTTGTAATCTTATTTTCTACACTCTTCGATCTTTCATGACCGTGTATTTCATTTAAATTTCAATTCAAAGACATATTTTAATTGGAAATAAGACGCTTAATCCGTCGCAGTAAACCGTTAGTTAATAGGATTATCAATTTTGAAGTTATAAAGATGTTTCTTTTACGCAATTCAGTAATAGAGCATTTAAAGTTTATGACATCATTAAGCCACGATTTTATTCGAATTGCAATGCATTTTATAAATAGTTTACACATGTTTTATTTTCATATTTTATATTATGCATATCCATGATCGGTAAGTATTACGGTGGCCCCCAACGACTAGCTTTTTTTCTGGGAAATTTTGGTGATTAAAATGTGTGGGGTCTTCCTTTTTTTTTTCCTTGGCCGCCCCTTTAGATAGTCATGGGACAAAGTCAGTCCTCGGTATAACATCGCCTGTTTATAACGTCACTCTGTATATAGCAATGACATTTACATGTAATTATTTATCGAACAGAATCCATTTTACTAGCCTTAAAAATACCGGGTGGTTATAAAATAAGCACGTTGTGCACAGCCTGGATTGTATCCTCCAGCACAATGACCATGTGGAACCTGAACATGATCGCGGCGCCGCCATGCAAAAGAGTAACCATGTTCACTGTGACATTTTGAATTAAATTAGGTGTGCCATTCGGTCTGCGCCTTAATTTTTTGTTCTTGTACTACACATTACATTTCACACTCAGTAGCGCCATCTGTCGGTGATTATTGAAATTATTTTTTTCTGTTTATTCCATTCTACTTCCCCCTTCTCGAATAGTAAGTATACCGATTTCAGTTTCATTCGGATCATTCCTTCGAGCTACAGACAGCTCCAAATAGAGATACTTATATTATAACCACCCTGTATTTTAGTTTGGAGTATAAATTCTAAAATTTATCAATGATTTTCACCATTCGCCACCAAAACGAAAAGGTCAAACTCCAAAAATTTAAATAACGTGGTTCAAAATTGTATCAAGTGCTTTTGCTTTTCTGAATTCATTTAATAACGCAGAAAACAAAGTTTCTACGCTATCGCATGGCAGAAAAAGCGTTCATAATTTTACATTCTCACTTGTCGTCGTAATGTTTTAATTAAAATTTCACAGGCAACCACGAAACAAATTGACAAGTAACACAGATAATTCAAAGACACTCGTTATACGTAATAAACACGGATTTTCTGGCAACACTTTCACTAGCATTTAATTACTTGCTTGCTTTAAATGTCATAAATATTTCTATTAAAAGTTCTTCGAACCGTGTTTATTTTTCTTAGAAGTCTAATCCAAAATAGCTGTCTAGGAAATTAGCCTCTTAAGCACGTATGAATCTCTTGACCTAATATTAATACTTGTTTGCTTGGGGAGAAATTTTTCATTGATGGATATTCAAACTCATACTAGGGTTTTTCAGTGTTTTGAAGAATAGTTAACGATTTTGTTCAGTGTAGCGTATCTTGTATTTCGCTTCTTGTGGTGAATTTGCTCATTTTTTTACGTTGCGTTTATTCTTGATACTTTACGATTAATTTTGCAATATATCAATTTGAATACATTAATTGAATACATCATTTCTTTTATATAAACTTTACTAGGACGATTAAAGTTTGACTCATATTTATCAATCTATTTGAAGTCTGTTATATATTTCTAAAATTATTGCTAGTTTTAATTGTCCCGTAGTGTTTTTTTAATGTTAATTAATTATAAAAATAGTGAACAACTATTTATCGTTGTTTTTTTACATGTATCTATTTGTCAAACAAAATTCATTTCAATTGTCTTAAAAATGATTTTGTTCCTAGCATAAATTCATAAATTTATAAATTATTTTTTCGATTTGTCGCTAAAAAAAAACAAATATAAACTTACAAAATTAAAATAATATAGTTCAGAATTCTGACAAGTACTTTTGCTCTCCAGGATCCTTAGAAAAGCAGAAAATAAAGTTACTACACTCTCTCATGTCGAAGCAAAATAGATAATTTTACAGTTTCACTTGCTAGGGTGATCTTTTTAATTAAAATTCTCACACAGATAACCACGAAACAAATTGACACTCGTTAAATGTAATAAACACGGATTTTCTCGCAATACTTTCACTAGCACTTAATTACTTGCTTAGTTTAAATGTCATAAATATTTTTATTAAAAGTTCTTCGAACCATGTTTATTTTTCTTAGAAGTCTAATCTAAAATAGCTGTCCAGGAAATTATCCTCTTAAGCACGTGTGAGTCACTTGACCTAAATATTAATACTTTTTTGCGTAGAGAGACTATTTTGTCATTGATAGATATTCAAATTCAAATCAAGAGTTTTTCAGGATTTTAAAGAATAGTTAATGATTTTTTTTTCTAGTGTAGTTTATCTTGTTTATAACTTCTTATGATAAATTTGCTCTTTTTTCTTTCCTTATATCCAATAGTTTATGATTTTTTTACGAATTTTATCAATTTATTAATTAGAATACTTGATTCATTTTGTTGTTGTTGTTGTTACTGAGATTTTAAAGCAGTGTGTAAAGTTCGATCTTTCTTATTCATCTTTTATATGGTTCGAAATTTGTGTAAAATATGGAAAGATGGCCGCCAAGCCCATCATGCAAAATTTGAAAAAAATTGAATTTTTAGAAACACATTATCATGTGTACAGGAAAAAACGGTTTCTATCAACATATACGTATAGGCACTCGACTTATACTATATATGATAACTTATTTAATGGAAAAAAGTTAAATAAGTACCACAATAAAAGCATGGAAATTTGATATCACACCATTTTTTAGCCACAAATTTAGTTCACTTTTTTTTTTCTTTAAGTTTGGCTTTTTTTTTTTTTTTTTTTTTTTTTTTTGAAAAGTTGTTTTTGTAGATTGTTGTTACTGAGATTTTAAAGAAGTGTGTAAAGTTCGATCTTTATTCATCTTTTATATTATCAGAAATGCAGCTTATATCCTTTATGTTCATATAAGTTTTATATGAAAAGTACTGTAGTAAGTTCGACTATTTCAGCAATTTTCAATTATTACTTTGATAATTAGCAGCAACCGAGTCAAAGTTGATGTTCATAACAAAAGGTACATGGAAAAAAAAAGATAGCCACTATTTAAATCGCTTGCCATATTGAAATTTAACTTTTTACAAAATTTCAATTACACCACAAAGGTGCTTTATTTTGCTTGATAGACATTTTTGTTTTCAATTTTTATTTTTCTACTTTCTTTCTTCTTAATTTTCCGTGCATGCTTATGCACGGCCATTTCGTAATGTCTGCAGTATATTTCAGCTTATCGCGTGCAACTAAAGACGCATAATGGAACTTTCGATTCAAAAAGCGAAGTAGCACCACCTCTCAAGAATTCTACTAATAATTTGGATTTAATAATTCGTGCAATGTTGTCGAAATACGATATCACAGAAGAATCAAATGATTTTTGAAAAAAATCGAATTTAAAATTACGCGTCTATCTTATACATAGTATGTACAGACAGAGTTAAAAGTTGAAAACAGCGTTAAAAAAATGATGAAAATTTAAAAAAGGAGAATTTAACTTGTTTCCAGAATATAACAAATTACTTTTAGAAAAAAAAAATAAAACTGTCTTCAAGGAATTGTCTTTTACCTTATTACACTGATAGTTAGTTATTTATTACACACTAGCTGGCAGATTTTAGTGTGAGTAGTAGATTGTTTTTGTGACAACCCCTTATATCCCATCGTTGCCAAAATTCTCATTTTTACACGCATTAGATTAATCCAAAACTTATATTAAAATTTTTTATGCGTCCCTGTAAAAAACAAAAATAACTATTTACGATACGACGACTGTACTTTAACAATGCTTTCATATTTCGTGACGTTTTGCCTTTTTTTTTTTTTTTTTTTTTTTTACAAAAGTTAGAGCCTTTAAAGTACGAAAAAAGACAAGAAAACATATAGACAAACATACCGTTTTTGCATCCTAATGAAGTTTATATAGAAACACCTGAAGAATGAACCTTTTCCAACAAGAGAATAATTGTGAAAATCGGAACATACGTTCAAAAGTTATGCGTGGACATACATTTAAATATGCTGTATATACCGACGCATAACATATACCTAAAATTTTAGACTGTGCATTTCTGTTTTTAGGTATGTTCACCGTATTACGAGCACCCCCCCCCCCCCCACAATTTTCTTCAAACACATTTTCATAAGATAAGTAAGATCAAAACAGGATAAATAACTTTCAAAAGTATAATAACTGATACAAATATAAAGAAAATTAAAAATATTTTTTAATAAATAAATATCATGCTCGTGAAAGTAGAAATCTCATTTTTAAGCTTATTCTTTCATTTTTATACCCGGTGTCAAATGTTACCATTAAGCTCGAAGCCTCAGCGGTCATCCGAAGTGTTCAAGGCCTTGGGCCTAACCTTTCCCCTCATTTTGGTGTATTAAACTTATTGAATTTGTGTCTTAAATTTTACCGGTGGCGTCTTTATTTCGCGTCCGGACGCTGGTCAAGTGTATCGGGGTAAAAGGCGTGGGGACGTTGGACGATCGTGCGCCGCCGCCTCCTCTAATGCAGACCTTTACATTATGATTTATTATTAAAAGTGCACATTAGACTCCGGAATATACGTATGCTTATACATATGTGAAGAACGTGAGATGTGCGGATGCTTTATATCCTGTGAGGTTGGTTCCCGATACATATTTTGTGCACCGGTGAGAGTTAAATTATTCGTGCCTCTACAAACAAAACATTTATTTAAAACAAAGAAAGAGATAACTATGTTTACAGAATTCAAAACTATTTAATAATTAAAAGGCACAATTTTACTTCTCTGAAGAGATCCTCGGTATAAAAAAAAAACAGTGTCAACAAACCGAGCTGCTAACGGAAAACCTTCGTTGTCTTGCTTCCTGTTCTCTTCCTTCTCTTCGAGACTTGGCCATCGCCAGGGGCGTAGCGAGCGGGGGGGCAGGGGGGGCAGCTGCCCCCCCAATGTTTGGTAAAAGGATTCAGTCGGCTTATCAGCAGATTTAATTAGTGTCTCTGTAGTATGTCAGTAGGCCGATTAATAAAAGCAATTCGGAAAAATTCTGGTTGGCAGGACTTTAAGTCTTCAGAATGCATTTCACTACACCCTTACAATCATATGGCAAAAGCTAGTCGGTCAGTCAACCTATCTAGGTTATGAGTAAAAAAAGTAATGATTTCAATAGATCTATCTGGTCAGCCGGTATGAAAGTCACGTGTTCTGTCACATTTTCGAATCACATAAATAGCTAGTCGGTCTACCCACTGAAAAAAAAATTATGTATAAATTCTGTCTGCAGAGCCGGAAATGTTGGACATATACTATACCTTACCCACACATGGAAAATCTAAGTCGGCCGTCTATACATGGGCCAATAGGGGAAAAAATTGAAACTGATCTATTGATTGAAAATATCAGAAATTTGTCCTACAGTAACACTCGCAACTTACATAGATAAAAACTATCAATATACACTGGCCTCCAAAAGTTAAGGTACAACCGGTTTTTTGCGTCTAATTTGCAAATGAATGAATATATAAGCAACAAATTTGGAGGAAATGTGCGCTAAACCGTTATTTATTAAATGCGACATAGAAATTTACTTAAGTTAAACGTATAAATGAAACTACAACAAAAAAGCCCTCATGGTGGAAAATTCCATTCTTGGAGAAATCAGTACATCGCAGTATTATGCAGTAAAATGTGACAGAAACATTAAAAAACTGGTTCTAATACGGAATATGCCCACCCCGGACTTGAATGCATTGGCGGCATCGACTTTCCATGCTCTCAATTAAATTGTCGGACACCGAAATAGGTAACGCTGACCAGACTTGGAGTAAGCCTTGTTCCAGCTCATTTAATGACCTTGGAGGAGGACTTAAAGCCGCAACCTGTCTTCCAAGATAGTCCTAAAGATGTTCTATCGGATTCAAGTCTGGAGAGTGAGCTGGCCATTCCATTCTCTCCAAACCGTGATCCTCAAGATAATCCTCAACAACCACAGCTCGGTGTGGTCTCGCATTATCATGCATTAGAATGAAACCATTGCCAATAGTACCGGCATATGGGCGCACATATGAATCAATGATCTCATCCCGATATCTCGCACCAGTCACAGTTCCTCCATGGAACACATGCAGGTCAGTGTGGCCTCCGAGTGAGATCCCAGCCCAAACCATGATTCCACCGTTTCTGTACCTGTGTGTTTCGACAGTGTTTGATTGATGGTATCGAGTGCATTGTTCTCTCCAGATCAGAAGACATCCTGAATCGCTCTCCAGTGTGAATCTGGACTTGTCTGTGAAGAGTACAGAAGCCCGCTTTTGTCTGGTTCAGGAAACATGTTCTCTTGCCCAACATAAGCGGGCCTTCTCTGTCGTCTGTTGAGGGGGGAAACACACAACTGGTCACCTTGTATAGAGACCTGCATTGTGAAGACGTCTTCGCACCGTAGTAGGGGAGATTCTTCTCCCTGATGCTGCAAAGTGGTCTGCAATGAGTTGCGGCACAGTAGTGCGTCTTCTCCTTCGGGCCGAAAGAGCTAGAAACCGGTCTTCTGCAGGTGTTGTAACACGTGGGCTGCCTGGAACACGTCTTCTGGACACAGAAACTTCGGATTCATACTGATCCCAGAGTCGTTGGACTACACTGCGAGACACATTGAGCCGTCTAGCAGTAGCGGCCTGTGACAACCCCATTTCCATCCATCCTACCGTCCGCCTCCTTAATGAATCGGACAAACGACTTCTTCTAGACATTTCTAGACTAGTGGCTGTTGTGAACAAAACTGACAACAATAGTTCGAATGCAACAAAACTTACACGCGAAATTACGAAAGCTTCATAATTGCATATTTTTCTCTCATTCAGAAGTAGCTATTCTTTTCTATAAAATAAAAGTGGTAGCGGTAATTTTTGCATAAGTTTTTTTAAAGCTTATTGTCATTCATATAAACTATGAAGATTAATCTGACTGCCATTTTTTGTCTGGTGAGCTTCGAAAAACATCTTGTACTTTAACTTTTGGAGGCCAGTGTATAAACTAGGTCGACCGAATGCGAAAGTCGCTTATGAAAATTCAAGAAATTTTATACTTGTTAAATAGTAGGTTCTAGCAGCGATATGATGTTTACGGCCTTTGGAACTGTTTTAGGAACGTTTGGAAAATAAAAACGAAGAATTTTTAAAACTATTTAAAAAAAGAAGATGAATAAATTAAAAAAATATCCGTGCATTTAACATTTAATACCTAAAATCTTCTTACTTTTTTTTTTTTTTTTTTTTTTTGATAAATCTAAAACTAAATTTATATACTTGTGCCAACATAACATAATTACATAATTTTCACTGATTTTTCACTTGTTATTATAAAAATTAGAATTGGAGCCTTTATTAATTACTTAATATTTATTGTATACCCTGATTACCGTAATTTCCGGCGTATAATCCGCGGATCAAACAATTATGTTTCGACCCAGAAATTTTATTTTATGTAATGGAACATACTAGATCGCTGTAAATATTTTACTTCAATTATTAAATAAAATTTCTGGGTCTAAACATAATTGTTTGATCCGCGGTTTATAGGCCGGAAATATGGTACATGTTAGCGATTACTTTTTTTAAAAACTAAATCATACGTAAGATGAATTATTTTTTTAATAAAGAATTCAGAAAGTAGAGGATTTCAGGAAAAATTAAATTATTAAAAGTAGTTTTATGGTAAAAAAAAACTTGAAGCGATTGCGGAACATTAACACATTTGCACTTAAAACAATATAAATAGTTCAGCGTTTCAGGCCCGTAACTACCGCCGGGGCACTGCCCCGGGGCCCCAAACTAATGGTTAAAAAATTATTGTATTTTAATATCTAATCTAACTTCCTATAAAATACCCAGCACCTAGCTAAAAGTTACTAATAAAAAAATTCATCAAAGTGCTAGAGTAAATGTTTTTGCGTATCCGTTCAAATACTCCATACGCTTCGCATGCAAAAGCATCTCTAGAGCAGACAGCAGAATGTCGAGTCAAATGTGTCATGTCGCGCCTGGTGCCTGCCGAGTGATGAGTCAAGTGCAAGCTAGGACGTGCAGTGAGCTAGTGCTATTCATGATGAGTCATTCGTTTACTAACTGCTTATCAATATCGGACTGTCAGAGCAGTTGAGAGTCGCATAGTAGTGATAGTACGATAGTTTATAACTTAACCCCTTCGTGACGAGAGTCTTTTACGGAATTTTTCCTCTTTTACCACCGGTTTTTCAAAACAGAAATTTTCCCCTAATTGAATCGCAGAAATGCTGTCATTATATAAGGCAAAGCTTACAATAAAAATTAACTGGTGGGAATAATCGAGAATTCTGAGCATCTTATGCGTCACGTAAACGTGTCGCTCGTCCCCAAGGGGTTAATCTTACTTTGCTTGTGTTGAGATAATAGTTTATATTATGAAACGCCAAGTGGAAATAAAAAAAGACAGATTCTAAATAGAAGAAACTGGGAGGCTGCAAAAAGTTCGAAGAAGTTATCAACATGGCTGCACAGTGGAAACCACTCAACAGGGACTGGTGATAAGAAAGGTATGAATGGTTTGCTTTATTCAGTGTGATGTGTAATTCATGTAAAAATAGTACAGTCAAACTTGAATAATTCGAACGTGTATAATTCGAAATCGTGGATAATTCAAATGTTTCTATCGGTCCCTTGACATTCCTATAAAACACAATCAGTGGTGGATGAAGCACTCAAGAGGCCCCAGGCGCAATTAAATTTTGAGGCCCTCCGAATATTTTCAGTACCCCTAGTGTGCATTTTTTAGTTTTACAATTAGAATTACTGAAAGTGTATATTGTTAATTCCATACGATATTATCTCTAATTGGAATATAAAGTTCAAATTATTTTCTATCGCATGCTAATAAAATATTGAAAGTACTTCCCATTCATTACATTATCATAATTTTTAGAACTAAGAGATCACATTTTTATTTAGCTTTTATGTTGAAAATCACTACGTTCTATTTACAAAACTATCACTTCATTCTATCATTCTAAACAAATGTGTTTTTCACAAATATAACTGTAGGATTTTTTCTTATCAATACATATTCTTTTTTTTTTCCAGTAAAGTTCTTGGTAAATCTTTTAAATAATTACTGAGTTATATCAAAGAAACATTTTAGTAATACAAAATCATATATTTTATTTTTAACTATCAATTATAATTAATCAGTTAAAATTAATTGTAAAAACTATTAATTAAGAAATAATGCGACAGATTGACTATTTTACATTAGTCGGATTTGAAACATTTTTGAGTCGGCCAATCTTGCCTTTTGCCCCCCAAAAATTTTCTTTCGCTACGGCCCTGGCCATCGCGGATCGTCCATTCTGGAATTTTAGAAATGTGAGGGTGTTCTGGCCAACACAAGTTGACAGTGATAATAATGAAATATTTTTACTCGGGACCTTGCTAAGCGAACGAACTCCTTCTATTGTCCAGTTTGATGATACATAGTCGTAAGTCCGCAGGAGGCCCTCATAACTATATTCTTCTTTAAATCACATTATGATATCAGTAGCTCAAAATCGAATCTCCAAAAACTGAATTTTTTCACTCGAGTATTGGCTTTTTATTTAGAGCTTGCAATATTTTCTAGCAGGGGGCGAAGGGGTCAAATTGGGAGGATACTAAACTTTAATTGGATAATTAACGTATGAGTGATTAATTCCCGGGCACAGGCTTCTCCAGACGTCAACCACAAGCCACTGCAAATTGCATTAACGTTTGTATTTTAGGTAGCTTTCAATACAAAAAAGTATAAAGCTACCTATTGCAGCCGTTCGGAGGAATTTCGATATATTTTCACCGATCATGACCCCCAGACCCCAAAACCACCCTCCGTTCAAATGTTGATTTTTATATATAGATATATCCATATATATATATATATATATATATATATATATATATCTGACCTATGTCATACGATAACGCTCGTATTTATAAATCAATTTTGATGAAACTAATTGTGTGTATTAAGCTCACCAATGTCTCGACCGAGTTCGTTTGCCAGCTTGGTCCGCCATTTTGTTTCAAGATGGCGGCCATTTAAAAATTTAAAACTAAAATAAATATACAAAAAAGTTAAAAATTCAAAAGTATTTTTTAATTACGTGTTAGGCCTTGATACAAGGATTCCAGAGCATTTTTTGGTTTACCTCTATCTTAAAAAATGGCTGAGATAGAGCAGTTTGAAATTCTAGGGTGGCTGTCATTTTGAAACAAAACAGCACATTAACGCGATTACTCGCAAATTATTTTCTTTCATTGTTGTAATAATTTTCCCAATCATACGCATAAAACTATATATTCATATCCGTTAGCGACAAAATTGGCGACATTTGGCGAAATATCGCCAAATTTGGCGACCAAAATAAGTCTTCATAAATGAAGCCAATTTGGCTATTGCTCAATAATTTGGCGAATTTCTTATTCAAATTCAGTATTAACGAATCTTTTGTATACGTTTCTTTGCATTTTAACTTGCTGTTTTCGTGTAACATTAGCTAAAATTTTAAAACGAAGATATAGGAAAGCTACCTTTTCCTCCCGGTACAGGCCGGAAGGACTTTTTATTCTTAAAGTTGCATCAAATTTAGGAATTGAAAATTATAAAGGTCGGGCCGATAAACAAACTTAACAGGGGCAAACAAGTTTTAATTTTTTATACTTATATATATATATATATAGAGAGAGAGAGAGAGAGAGAGAGGGGAGAGTGGGGTACTCTGTTTTCGGGGGCTGCTCTGTCGACATCACCCGTCTTAACTACATCCCTTAGCGTTTCCTAGAAATGTGCCATAGGCTTTTCAAGTGAGTTACTCTTTGATTCTGTGCAGTGCTATTGGAAAGAAATTCACCTCAAACGTTTTAATTTTTTGCATTCTTCTCTGCTCTTCAAATAAATCCAACCTGGGGGTTCGATTTAGGTAGTCAACCGCTGTTTTCTACAGTTTTTACACGATATTTTGATGCCAAATAGAAGTATGCACGTTCAGCTATCCAGGCGAACGACCATGGTGATTTTTGGTCGTCTGCTGAGGCAAAACCGGGTACCCATGGTTTTGCATTGAATTCTGCAATGAATTGTTTCGTCACTCAACAGGTGGTGAGGGATAGATACAATGTTCAATCTGCAAAGAGTGGACACATGAGGAGTGCAGCGAATACGAGAAGTAAAAGCTGAGAAAGCCATTACATGACAACATTAAAAATTGCTTGAAAACCAGATAAAAAAAATGTTACTGACATTAAAAGATGTATATGTTTTAAAGTTTGATTCACAATTTATTACAATAAAGCTTTTTGTTACTGGAAGTGTAGAAACTTAATTTCTGATTAATACCCGGTTTTACCCTACCACCAAAATTTGGAGCTGTTTCAGATGGTCCTAGATGGTCCTTTTCCCAAATAAAGAAGAATTTTTCTGTGGCAGCAGGTGTAATTTTTTAGTGGCCCTGATGTCCTCAAACACACACTTTTGTAAGGTGTTCTGATTTTTCTGCCCTTCTAGACTTTTGTGAACAAAGGAAAACCGTTAGGCACCCTGTTTTATCCTACTTTCCCCTATATGTGTTTGTGCGCGCAAACAAATTGTATAAGCTGCTTTGTTGGAAATTGGTTAAAAACACAATTACAAACGATAAATTAAAAGTAAACTAGTCGTTGGGGGCCACCGTAATACTTACCCATCATGGATATGCATAATGTAAAATATTAAAACAAAAATGTGTAAACTACTTATAAAATGCATAGCAATTCAAATAAAATCGTGGCTTGATGACGTCATAACTTTATAGGCTCGATTACTGAATTGCTTGAAAGAGGTTTTTCCTTATAACTCCAAAAATAATAATCCTATTAACTAGCGGTTTATTGCATCTGATTAAGCGTCAAATTTTCAATTAAAATATATCTTTGAAGTGAAATTTGGATAAAATACAGGGTCATGAAAAATCGAAGAGTGTGGAAAATAGGATTACAAATATCTCAGCAACTAATTATCCGATCGACTTCATGCTTTATGCAAAATTTATGTTTTTTTATTGTCTTTTATATTCATTTCTTAAAATAAACAATTTCGAAAATTTTTATATACCTTTTATCAGAACGAATATTTCGAGAGTCCGAAAAAAATAGATCCGGTTAATCGAGGTTATTGAAATGAAATAGGCTTCTTCCCATTATTACATACTAAGTACATACCAAATTGCAAGTGTCTATCTCAATTTTTTCGGGAGATAGAGCGTTTACAGACACACACACACACAGACACACAGACGGACGGCAAAATTTTTTTTCTAAAAATATGTTTTTTGGAATCTCTAGTGTCTGAAACGTGTAAATCCGTCAAAAAAAATTTTTCGATTTTCAAAACGATTACAAGACTTACCCTATACGTATGATGGGTAAGTAATAAGTAATAGCACGGAGATTACTTTCGATTTCATTTACGTACGATAATGCTATTCTGCACCATATTTTTTATATCATGTTTTCTTTAGTTTTTAAAATATTTTTTCATAATTGTATTTACATTTTTAGGATCTTTTACTAAAATATTCGTAAGTACGATCTCTTTCGCTTGCGTAACTTTGATGTCAAGACGAATTTTTTATTCTCTCGATGTATATTACCATCGCTTAAAGTTCTTTCCCATCTTAATTGTGCCATCTTGTGTAGTGAATAAATTATTTATTTTTATAAGAATAGACTTTGTGATGTACACTGTTAAAAATCCGTAGCAAACTATCCAGTCATTCAAAAGTTTTTATAGATAACGGTTATTTGACCACCATGAAGCGTTCTCGTTGGTCAGAATAAAGTTAATTTACCGTTTTCTATAAAAACGGTTGAATGGCTGAACTGAATGCTGCGGATTTTTAACAGTGTATTATGTATTTAATTTTTTTTTTTGTTGTTGTTGTTGTAAAGTTTGTATTTATAATTTTACATCTAAAGAAATAATAAGATTTTTAACTGTATTTAATTTGCATCTGATTTATTTTTTTAATTTGTTTTTCTCTTTTTTCTAGGTGAGTACCATTTAAGAATGCTAATTAAAGGGTAAGCAAAGATTTGTATTTTATAATTTATCCATCATCAAATCATCAATTGGAAAATTTTCATGACTACATATAATACTTCAGTAAAATGATGAACTAATCCTGCATTATATTTATCATGTTCACTCATAATTATTTTACAGCACTTTTTGACCATCAGCCGAGATTTATGAGACGTGCATTGTACTTGCACCATTAAAACTTTGATTCAACATTTCACTAAAACATGGTGCCAAAACAGTTGCCACCATAAGAAGGTGAAGCTTTATTCCAACATTCGGTACTCCGGTTAAACCATAAATTTGTGTGAATTGAACTATGTACTGACAAAAAAATGAACCAAGTTTTAGTGAAATGTTCAATTAGCTATTGTTTGCAATGAATGACAGCCACTTATGGTTCAACATCTTACCATGTCGCGGTTCATTTTTCTTGCCAGTACATAGTTCAATTCCCACAAATTTATGGTTCAATCGGAGTACCGAATGCTGGAATAAAGCTTCACCCTCTTATGGTGGCAACTTTTTTGGCACCATGTTTTAGTGAAATGTTGAATTAGGTATTGTTTGCAGTGAATAACAGCCACTTGTGGTTCAACATCTTATATCTTCTTCAACATCTTCATTTTTTTGCCAGTTCATAGTTCAATTCACAGTTCAATTTATAGGTTAATTCCGTAAATGTTACGGAATCTTTGTTTAAAGTGGAGTCTTAACACACTGCGGAAATCCAATTTTGAACCGGGATTCGGGCTTGACAATTCTAGACTCGTAGCCACCGTTTCAACCACTCGACATAGTTGCCATCGTGCTCTAAATCAACATATTGAAAGTACCTAGAACTAATTGTTCTGTTTGGTTGTTGCAAATTGGCCTAGGATAGTGAAAATTTTAATACTATTGAAGTTTCACTATTATGAGGCGTGATAAGATTTGGAAAAACAAGTGAACGTTTTAGGTGCTTTTGTCCGCCTTTTTTTTTCAATATCAAATGGTTTAACGTTGAATATATATATATATATGTGTGTAAATGAAAACGCACATTTTATACAAAGTTTTAGTTCATTGCTCGTAGATTACTTTGTATTTGAAAAACAAATTCCCGATTCAAATAAAATTTAATCGATATACATTTAAACTGGGAAATCTTCCATAAACGGAGCCTCCCATAGTTTTTGATACAATCTTTTTTCAACAAACAAAACTACTTAAAAGCTGTCGCTGAAAAAAAGTAAAATGGCGAATATCATTTACTTATCATTATGATCTTACTTATAATTTACTTATCATTCTCATTATGGTCTAGTTGTAGTTTTTTTTTTTTTTTTTTTTTGAGGGGGGGGGGGGTAAATTTGAGAGTTTTAATCTAAACTTACAGAGGGGTGGGGGGGAGGCTGTTCTCTCCTTATTAGTGCGCAAACCCCATGCTTTTAGCACACTCGCGGGTTGCAAACTTGTTCATAATTCATCTATTGTTGGTAACACACTGTAATCTACCCCAATAACAAATTTAAAATCTTTAAATTTAAAAGCATTCTAAGAAATTTAAATTCTGTATGAGTGGACAGGGCGGCAGACAGATAAACTGCATATACCTTGCATTTGACTGTTTTGTGTAATAACTTAGTTGATAGCTTAGTACTAGTAATGAATAGATAATTTGTACTTATTTCCATATTTATAATTTAAAATTTTCTTTGCATTATGAAATGAGTTTAACTTCAAAGAATCGTACTTTCGTAAGTGTTTCCATACAGTAAAACATAAAAAATTAATTTTATTTAAATGGAGATAGCCTATTTCCCGCTATGGGTCGCTATAAACGCAAAAGAAGATTGTGTTAAATCAGTACTGCCTATTTTTATCTTAGTTGTCATACAGTAATAATTTTTTTTTTAAATTATTGAAATTTGGTTACTATTTTTTTCGCTAGGGGGCGTTATCAGCGTAAAAGAAAGCTGAGTTGAATCTGTCTTATTTAATTTTAATTGCCAGTAGGATTGCCACATTAGAAAACATAAAAATTTTAAAATTTTAGTTATGCGATTTTTCACCAGGGGTAAAAAAAACTTACGTGTGAAAACTTTTATCAAAACATAAATTGACCGTGGCAAAATCTTATTTTGAAAATTTATTATTTAAAAAAAAAAAAAAAAATCAATTTATTTTAATTTAGTTTCTTTATTTCCCACCAGGGGACGTTTGTAAACACAAAAGAAAATTGTGTTGAATTCGTGCTACTTATTTTTAGTTTTAGTACAACTGTCATACATACAGTGACATGACATGAGTGAGTGAAACATAAAAAAATCAATTTTACTTAAATTTGGTTATCCTATTTACTCCCAGGAGCGCTTTAAACACAAAAGAAAATTTTGTTGAATCTGTCTTATCTAATTTTAACTTTGAGTATCGTTTTCATATGAGAAAACCTAAAAAAAATAATAATAAATAAAGTTTTGCAATTTCTCACCAGGTGCACTCCAGCCAAAAAATAACTATCATGTGAAATTTTTTATGAAGACATCAATTTGATCATAACAGAAGCTTATTCTGAAGAATTGTTTAAAAAAATCAAATTTATTTAAATTTAGTTGTTCTATTTCCCGACAGGGGACGCTATAAACACAAAAAAAAATTGTGCTGATTCTGTGTTACCTATTTTTAACTTGAGTACTACCTATTTTTATATGAAGGTTGTCATACAGTGATACATAAAAAAACATTTTTATTTAAGTTTGGTTATTCTTTTTCTCGCAAGCTGTTATCAGCATAAAAGAAAGTTGAGTTGAATCTGTCCTATCTAATTTTAACTTGGAGCCTGGTTGCACATATGAAAAAAAAAATCCATTTTAAAGTTTTAGTTATGCAATTTCTCACCAGGGGCGCTATCAGCTCAAAAAACATCCTATCATGTGAAAATATTTATAAATACATAAATTTGACCGTGGAAGAAGCTTATTCTGAAGATTTATAAGGGATAAAAGCAACAAAATCGAATTTATTGAAATTTGGTTACCCCATTTCCCGTCTGAGGACGATATAAACGCAAAAGAGAATTGTGTTGAATCTGTGGTACCTATTTTTAACTTCAGTATAGCTACCATACAGTGAAACGTAAAAAAATCAATTTTAGAAATAACAAATAAATTTGGTTATCATATTTCTTTCTAGGGGGCACTATAAACACAAAAGAAAATTGGGTTGAATCAGCACTATCCATTTTAATCTTGAGTATGGCTGTCATACAGTAAAACATAATTTTAAAAAAAAATTTATTTAAATTTGGTTAATATATTTCTCGCTAGGCCCTATCAGCGTATAAGATCGACGAGTTTAAATTGCCCTATCTAATTTTAACTTAGCGTGTGGTTACTATATGAGAAAACATTTTTTTTTAAATCTATTTTAAAATTAAGATATGAAATTTACCACCAGTGGGCGCTATCAGCGTAAAAAAAAACTAATGAAACATTTTTTATCGATACATAAATTTAACGACGGGGGAAGCTTTTTCTGAAGTTTGAGCGAAATTCGTTGGTGGGAGGTGAACTTAAAATGCGTTCGGAAATTTAGTTAAAGATACTCATTTATTTAACTTTTGATGCTTCATGTATCTCTATGTATATATATATATAGAGAGAGAGATACATGAAGCATCAAAAGTTAAATAAATGAACAGCTCTTCTAACGGTAATTGGCGATAAAGTGTAATGCATAATAAACATGTGAATTTTAATGCACAATGTGAATGTTAATGTGAAGTGTAACGCATATGAATTATTTTGTGTTGTTCTGTAAAAGAACTATAAATATTATATCCCATATTTTCAATGGAGAATATCCGCATTAAGCCTTAGTAACATATACAAATTTCGTAGAATTTCAAATAACATAATGGTACTAAAATGCATTTTAAGAAATTGCCGCCCATAGCGGTAGTGTAATCGAATTCTTTTGTGCTACCCTGTATAATAACTATAAATGCTATATAGTATATATGTTACGGTAAATGGAATAAACCGGTGATTATGCATAATCACCACTAAACTTTGTAAAGGTGATAAATTATTGAATATTTACCAAATTTACCGGTTATTTTATAAAATCCCCAGCTCGTAATGGGTAATGTAATAAATTCGAATTATTTTGTGGAGTAACGAGATCTTAATTCCAAAAAAATGAATATTTTCAAATAGTATGTACGCTTCGCGCACATTAAACGAAAAGAAACACTGGACGCATGAAACTCGCTGTACAGCAATCTTTAGAATGTATGAAATTCATTCAAGCAGCGGTCAGTAATTAATGTATGTACGCTTCGTGCACATTAACCGAAAAAAAATTACTGGACGCATGAAACTCGCTGTACAGCAATATCTAGAATGCATTTTGGTAAAGTTATGAACTTTTATTACATTCATTACGAGTTAAGGATTTTATAATCTAAACGGTAAATTTGATAAATATTCAATAATTTTAACATTTACCAATTTTAGTGGTAATTATGCATAATCACCCGATTAATCACACTTACCGTAGCATATACACCTTCTTCGAGAAAAAACATGCTGTAGGTGACTGTAAAAACATACTAAAATTACATCACCGTCAGCGCTCTACAAACACTACATTTAAGCGTTTTATAAATTCGTTTCATAAAATCGTTACAGAAATTCCGTTCATAAAAGCGTTACAGGAATTCTTTTTGTAAAATCGTTACACAAATTCCTTTCATAAATTCGTTACATTAGACAAATAAAAAAAATAATTACACAATAAAAAAAATAATTGCAATAATCGCCGACAGATGGCGCTTCTGTGTGTGAAATGTAATGTGCAATACAAGAACAAAGAATTAAGGCACAAAACCGGATGGCATACCTAATTTATTGGAAAATGTCACAGTGAATGTGGTTCAGATTTCGCATGGCGGTGCCGATCAAGTTCAGGTTCCACATGACCATTGTGCTGTAAGACATAATCCAGGAGGTGGACGACGTGCTCAACCGCGGAATGTAACGCATCAGGAGTGATGTTACGCACATGTTATAATATGCGATCTTTTAAGTCATTGAGGTTTGCGACACCTCCACGGTACACAATAGATTTTAAGTACCCCCAAAGCCAAAAATCACTTGGCGTCAGATCAGGGGATCGAGAAGGCCACGCCATACGAAAATACCGGCTTATTACTCTATCATCTGTGAATTGTTGTTGTAAGGACTCTTGTACTGCTCGCCCAATATGGGGCGGGGCTCCATCTTGCATACAAATTGTTTCAGACAGGCACTGTCTTTGCTGCAGTTGAGGAACTACGAAAGTTTGTAACATGCGCAGGTATCTTTGTGCAGTAACCGAACACGTTACAGGGCCTGTTGGCCGTAACTCCTCAAAAAAAAATAAGGACCAAGAATGAAACTTGCAGTAAAGCCAGACCACACAGTGATTTTTGGAGAGTGGAGGGGTATTTCGTAAATAACAGTTCGTGGCTCCGAAGCCCATATTCTGCAGTTCCGCATATTGACTGTCCCATTCATACGAAAATGCGCTTCATCTCCCCATAAAATCTTCCATGGGAAGGCATCATCCACCCCATTCGTGCTAAAAACGTTAAAGCGAAATCCAGTCTCTGCTGCGCGTTATCTGGTAACAATTGTTGATGACAACTAAATTTATACGGATAAAATTGGATTACCTTTCTTAGGACTTTTCGAACAGTATCATATGGAATATCCAAATTTCGGCAAGTCCACGTGCACTAGGACCGGCTTTCCTGATGACTCCACAATCGCAGTGGCAATTTCTTCTTGCATGCGGAGAGGCACTGGTTTCCTCTCTCTTCCACATTTTACAGTAAACGATCCAGTCTCCTCGAATTTTTTTACCATTCTTCTCAGTGCACACGGTGTCAAAGGACCTTTCCCTTTACGCATTCCTTTCACACGCCTAAATTCACGTAAAGCAGCTGCACTGTTTCAGCTGTTAACGTAAAATAGTTTTAAAATTAAAGCGCGATCTGGTAAACGGAGAGCCATGTCATACAACGTTCGTTAATGGCAGAAATGACCGTGTTTTGATTTTAATAATGATTTCAACGGCGTTTGCACCGACAGGACCCGTAGCGCCATCTGTTGCCGATTATTGTAACTATTTTTTATTGTTCTATTCTTCTTCCCCCTTCTCGAATAGTATGTGTACAAATTTTGGTTTCATTCGGGTTATTCCTTCAAGCTACAGACAGCTCCAAATAGGGATACTTATTTTATAACCACCCTGTATATAGGGTGGATATATATCTACTCTATATATATAAAATCCTAATGTAACGATTGGCTTTATATTTCTTTCAAAATCGAAATTTTAAAAATCTTAAACAGCCAAATCATCCAGAATAATATTTGTTCTGAAAAATTAAGCACTGGCTAGGGATATAATTCACCAGATATAATTGGATTTAGAGCTTTAGCAAACTATCTTCCATTTCCCTTTTTTGATTCAGTGAACCGATACATATATTGTTAGTTGATTTTTTTTTCAAAGTTACGAAAAGAAAATAACAATCAAACGTACAGTTATATTTCATTTTATTGTATAAATACCTGCTAAAATGTGTCTAAATTATAAGACTTTGTCGCCATTGCATAGATGGAAAAAATTGTGTACCTTTTTTTTTCCTATTTCCCGCTTTTCATGCCTGAGTTTGGTTAGTTTTTAAAGTTACTGGCTTTAGCAATTTACGATAAATTTTATTTATTATTTATAAGTACAAATACCTACAATATGACGTTTTCTCTTTCTAGCGTAATTTTTTTAATTCAAAATTTCAAATGTAATCATGAAACAACTTTATATGAATAGAACCTTATTATTCAGTGACATTCAATAACCTGATAAACGCAGTCTCGCCTCTAATACATTAAGTGAAATTTAATTGACTGGATTATTTTATGTCCTAGATATTTCTAGAATAAATTCTTCTAGCAATGTTTGTTTTTCTTAGAATTCTAATCTAAAATCGCTGTTTAGGAAATAAGCTACTTAAATACGTGTGAGCCCCACTTGACCTAAATGCTTTTTTTTTCTGTTTAGAGTAGATTTTTCTTTATTGGTAAATGCTCAAGTCGGATTTATTTTTTTCTTTGTTTTCAAAAAATAATTAACAGTTTTTTTACTAAAACTTACATTAATTTTAATCTTTTGATTTGATTTAGCAACATTTTTTTAAAAACTATTTACGATAAATTTTACTAGTTATTAATATGAATGGTCCAATTAATATGAATGGTCCATTTTCTAAAATACAATTTTTCATCCGTTTGATTGATTTTACCATATACTACTTAAATTCCGTTTCTGTTTATTCTGTTATATATATATATGTTATATATAATATATATATATATATATATATATAATAAAACTTTTGGTTATAATAGCCATTAAATCACATAAATAATCGACAATAGATGAACCGATAATTACAATACAATACAAAAACATACATTCATAAATGTAACATTCTCAAAATAAAATAAGTGAAAAAAATGAATTGCCTTAATACATTTCTAAAGATATACATAAAACTTTTTTGTAGAAACATTTTGTTTTTATGAACGTGACAGATTTTTTTTAAACCTTCTTTTATTCATTGTTTATTATATAAAAAATTGCTAACATATAGTTTTCTTTTCCTAATCAATTTAATAATCGGCTTAATAACTAAAACTGAAATAGTGCCATATATACAGGGTGAATCTAAACTCTTGGGCAAAACTTTAAGGGGGGATAGTACACATCAAGACAAACAATATTAAATAGGAAACTAAGGGCCCCAAACGTCTTCCAAAGGAGATAGGCGCCATTAAAGTTTAGGGTCCAAAATTTCAAATAATTATAAAAAACGGAAAAATTGGTCGATTCGTTTGTTGTTTTCGCTAAAACTATTCTTTTTGTCAGTATTTTCTTAAAAATAAATTTTAAAGAAAAAGTTTTAAAAAATGTCGATAGAGGGTGCTTTAGACTTTGGAGTAACGAACAACTATTTTTTACCCTTTTTTTTTTTTTTTTTTTGTATCTGATTAAATGCTTTCAAAATCTTAGACTTAAACTTAAATTTTGAGCTCAAAATCTTTATCGTTGGGAGTGGTTAAGTAGCGCAAACTAAACTGTGTTCAGGAGTTGAAATTTGAACCCCCCCCCCCCCTCCCTAAACACAGTTCAGTTTTTTCCGATCTTTGTGTCGTAGACCAGGCAGAAACTACTACCCCCTACACGTAAAATAAACAATAGAAAGATAACCAAATTAAATAAAAAAATTATTTTAAAAATAAATTTTAAAGATAAAGTTCAAAAATGCCAATAGAGGGCGCTTTAGACTTTGGAGTAATGAACAACTATTTTTTACCGTCGACTCCGGCGAGGACCTGGTTGCGAGGATTGCCGTCGTAGCAGGCGATATCCGGGAGATGCCCGGGGTATTCAGTAATTTTCTCAACTCCCTCCACCGGCGGTGTGAGGCCTGCATCGTTGCTGGTGGGCACTCTTTCGAGCAGTTTTTGTGATTCCTCACGAACATCATGCTTGTACCATTTTCTACGTGTCAACCTTCATTCATATTGCTAACTACATGCATACATCAAATTGTTTCTTTTTATTTTGCGCGGAGAAAATGTTCATGTCTGTTATGAATAAATTTTCTATTTAATTTTGTCATTACTCTATCGTTTATTTTACGTGTAGGGGTAGTAGTTTCTGCCTGGATTAATTTTAACACAATTATTCAAATTGATAAAGAAGTCATATGAGTTGTAATTTTCCAACTGCACGAAAAATGTCCGGGCCAGGATTCGAACCTGGGATCTCTTAGCTGAAGCTGTCGTGATCTACCAACTGAGCTATCCCGGTTGAATCTGGAGGACATGAACTGGATGAATTATGCCCTCCAGATTCAACCGGGATAGCTCAGTTGGTAGAGCATGGCAGCTTCAGCCAAGAGATCCCAGGTTTGAATCCTGGCCCGGACATTTTTCGTCCAGTTGGATAATTACAACTCATATTGTTTCTGCCTGGTCTACGACACCAAGATCAGAAATAACTGAACTGTGCTCAGGAGTGGGTGGGGGGAAGGGAGGTGTTTCAAGTTTCAACTCCTGAACGCAGTTCAGTTTGCGCTACCTAATCACTCCCAACGATTCAGATTTTGAGCTCAAAATTTAATATTAAGTAAGCTTTTGAAAGCATTTAATGAGATACAAAAAATAACGATAAAAATAGTTTTTCGTTACTCCAAAGTCTAAAGCTCCCTCTATCGGCTTTTTTTTAACTTTATCTTTAAAATTTATTTTTAAGAAAATACTGACATAAAGAATAGCTTTAGCGAAAACCGCAAACGAATCGACCTATTTTTCCGATTTTTATAATCATTTGACATTTTGGACCCTAAACTTTAATGACGCCTATCTCCTTCGGAAGACGTTTGGGACCCTTAGTTTCCTATTTAATATTGTTTGTCTTGACGTGTACTATCACCCCTTAAAATTTTCCCAAGAGTTTAGATTCACCCCGTATAAGGGCAGTGATACTCACCCCGCGGGCCACATACTGCCCTCGAGTTCATTTTATGCTGTCCCACAAGTGGGGCACATAATTAAAATATGTGAAAAACATAAATGCTTGGATTTTATAACATGTATTTTTTAAAGATCTCGTGATTGTCTTTGAAATCTTATACAAAAAGTATTAAATTAAAAAAGACAATTATTCAGAACTTCCATTTGGAACTTAGCCGCAGAATATGTTCTGAATTTAGCCTCTTGGGTAAAAAGACATTTTGAGTGTTTAGTTTAACATGTTTGTTGAGATGAAATTCAGTCAATTGAAAGTAATCAAAAATAAATATAGGTCTTGTGTGACGAATGAAAATTATGAAAAAATTCTGCGAATCTCGTTGAAAAAGTTATGTAAGTTTTATTTTGTAATAATTATATGTACTCGTATTAAATATTATTAACATTTACATTTCATAAAATTATTCATTATCGCCTGTCATATTAAATTGTTAACACCGGATAAAAATTAATAATTACGTATTAATAATTTATATATATTAGTAATTCATTATAATATAGATATATAGACGTATGGCTTGAAAAGTGTAACTGGTCCCCCGAACTCACTTTTCTTCCAGATATTGGCTCTTACAGAAATTTTATTGAGTACGACTGGTTTAAGGTCCAATTTCTCTATATAAGTCACGATGCATACAATTTTGCACAATCTTTAAACTTTTTTTCCGGACTTAATGACGCTGCCTAAATCTTATCTTATCATTTTAAAAAGTTCACTGTGGTACTTAAAATATATTTACTCCGGTTTCAATATTGCTATTAATGTATCCTGTCGCTGCATATTTTTACTAGTATATATAAATCAAAAATTGTTTTTTTTCCTTTTTTTTCTTATTAGGTATTTTGTATACGGTATTAAAAATGTCTAGTTATGATTACATTTAAAAGTTATATCAGAGAAAATTATTTTTCCTTATTACATACTATGACATATGGGCCTATGTCAAGTCTAATCAAGTCTGTGTCAAGCCCAGGGCCCACCAGAAGTCATATTTGGGCCTTGCTCTATGAGTACTGTTGGATATATTAAAGTTTATGAAGGGACTAAAAGTTTTAGATTAAGATTTTGAATAAGATAATTATTAATATACGCGCTTTGAATTTAAAGGGAAATTAAATAGAAATAAATAATAGATATTATTAAGAAATAGGAAATCATGAGTATGTCGGAATTTAGAATAGTTTAAAGGTATGTCGCGAAGTAAAATTTTTATATAACTATAGTTTTTATATAAAAACAAAGCACATTTCTATTATTCTTTATATATATATATCAAATAAATAAAGAAGTAATACACTGTATTGCAAAGGTGACCGGTCACTTGCGATTTTAGACGTTTTGTTAACTATCTAGAAAAATACATGAAGAATTAACCTGAAACTGCAAGTGTGTAAACAGTATAGTATAGGTTATATATGTCCGTGAAGATTTTTTCCCGAAACCCCATAGGGGACTGTTAACAAATTGAAAAAGAACAAATATCTTTTGGATTACCCTGTAAAAGCTAATGTAGCAAAAGCGTTCAAACTCGAGATTATTAATAAGTAGCTTATTGTAATATACCGTGTTCATTTTTATGAGGATAGCATGTATACCCGAAGAGAAATTAAGGTTTTTATAAAAATAGTCCCAAATTTCGCCAAGTTTTTTGCTTATAATTTGCAGAGTTCTTAATATAAAAAAAAAAGTTATTTTGAGAAAATATGTCAAACAAAATTATACATAATACTCTGTAATCGGAATTAAAAAATAATAAAAATTAGATGAAAAATGAGCAAGTTTACTAAAAAATGTTTCACTGCGCATGCGCGAATGCAATCAAAATATAATACGAATAATGTATTAGCTAAGTATATAGAGCAACTTTTGTGAAAGTCTCAAAATCATAGCTCGAAAATTCTGAAAATTATCGTTGATAGAATAAGCTCGAAATCCGTTGTTCCCAAAAGGAAGCAAAAAGATGAGGGGTTGTATCAAATATCTGTTGATTTGTGCCAAGATAGCGTACACAATATTGCACGTACTACTTTTGATTGCATTCGCGCATGCGCAGTGAAACATTTTTTAGAGTAGTACGTGCAATATTGTGTACGCTATCTTGGCACAAATCAACAGATATTTGATACAACCCCTCATCTTTTTGCTTCTTTTTGGGAACAACGTATTTCGAGCTTATTCTATCGACGATAATTTTCAGAATTTTTAAGCTATGATTTTGAGACTTTTACAAAAGTTGCCCTATATACTTAGCTAATACATTATGCATATTATATTTTGATTGCATTCGCGCATGCGCAGTGAAACATTTTTTAGTAAACCTGCTCATTTTTCATCCAATTTTTATTATTTTTTAATTCCGATTGCAGAGTATTCTGTACAATGTTGTTTGACATATTTTCTCAAAATAACTTTTTTTTATATTAAGAACTCTACAAATTATAAGCAAAAAACTTGGTGAAATTTGGGACTGTTTTTATAAAAACCTTAATTTCTCTTCGAGTATACATGCTATCCTCATAAAAATGTACACAGTATATTACAATAAGCCACTTATTAATAATCTCGAGTTTAAACGCTTTTGCTACATTAGTTTTTACAGGGTAATCCAAAACATATTCGTTATTTTTCAATTTGTTGACAGTCCCCTATGGGGTTTCGGGAAAAAATCTTCGCGGAAATATATAACCTATACTTATACTGTTTCAACACGTGCAGTTTCAGGTTAATTCCTCGTGTATTTTTCTAGATAGTTAACAAAACGTTTAAAATCGCAAGTGACCGGTCACCTTTGGCAATATAGTGTATTTGTAATGTGTATTACAAATGAAAATAATCTAATTTTTTAACTGTGTAGACTAAGCTAAAGTTAATATTTTAGAATATGTATTATGAAAATAATACATTCATAGTAATAATAATAATACATTCATGAAATATAATAATTTGAATAACACATTGAAAATAATACATTTATAATATTCTTATAGCAGTATAAAAATGATATATTTTCATAAATTACGATAAAATTAGATAAAGCAAATCATGCTTCTTCTTTCCATTATCGCTTACTTAGAATTGAAAAGTAAAGCATTTTTGTTTCGAATTACGCATATTGCTCTCTTAAAAGTAATATGCAATAAACAAAACGAAACATCTGATTCAGCGTAATTTTCAAATACATTTTCCGGGTTAATTTATTCTTATTTATGAGAAAGAAAAATGTATTACCTTTATTTTGCTGCTGTTAGTATTACTTTTTTTCGTGAAATTTTAAGAAATAGCGGTACTCACGGGAAATATTTTGAAGAATTAAATTATCAGTTTTTGATGAGCTATACAATATTTTCCCTTGAAAAAGGATTATTCACATTTTTCTTTATTTACGAAATTTGTGTTAAAAATCGAAGTAATTTTTCAATTGCATTATTTTCAAGAATTGGAATTGGAGATAAGTGGTACATGACGTTCAAACATGATCATTTTATTTATGAAATCCGCATGGTAAAGTGTTGAAAAGTCGCAGTTTGTCCAAATTATGAACATGCAGTGTTATGACATTAAATTTCCGGATATATGAATTCACTTGAAATATCAGTCTTCGTTGAAGAAACGTCGAAATATGGTGCTAAAATTTCATTAAAATGTGGTGCCAAGAAATTAACAAAACATTTTCCTAGAAAATCCTTAAAATGTGGACAAAGAATTGTATTATTTTCAAGCATGGAAGAGAGATTACATTACATCATTCATAATTCCGCATTAGTTATGGAGTTCGCATAAAACAGTAACATTTAAAAGCTGCAGTTTGCTGAAATATGAACGTTTTGAATTTAGAAGACTTAAAATATAGTAAATTTCGGGGATAAATTAATGAATTCACTTCATATTCTAGTTTTCATAATATGGTGCTATAAAATCATCAAAATGTAGTGACAGGAAATAAGCAAAATGTGGTACTAGAATTGCATTATTTTCAAGACTTCGCATTGAAGATGGATGATACAATATATATTTAAGTATACCATTCTTAAAGTATACCATTCATAATAACAACATTTTATTTATTAAAATCTTACACAAAGTATTCAATAGCTGCAGTTTGCTGAAATTATGAACTGTTTGAACATAAAGACTAAAATATATTAAATTTCCGGATAAATGAATTAATCCACTTGAAGTACTAGTTACCGAAACATGATACTATAGAAAATCATCAAAATGTAGTACTATAATTGCATTATTTTCAAGACTTCGCACTGAAGAAAGGTGATATGCATCATTCAGAATTCAACATTTTAATTATGAAAATCGTACACAAAACCTTCAAAAGCCGCAGTTTGCTGAAATTATGAACGTGCAACATTACGAACTCAGTGATTGAAAAATTCATTAAATTTCTGGATAAATGCATTCGCTTTAAATACAAAACTTCAAAATATATTACCTGAAAAGTGTTTACGTGGTATTTCATATATAAAGATGCTATAGTTTTCTAAGTTAGGGTATTGAAATGTCTATAGTAATTGTTTGGAGAAAAGTTGTAAGTGAAAAGGTTATTGATCTAAATTATAATGGTAAAATAATTTTGAGTTATTGAAAAGAGGATTAATCATTTTTTTTTCTAAAATATGAATGCTCATTTAATCCTGGACGGTTTTGCATTTTATTTATATATAAGTGCTATAATAATGAATATCGTTCTGTTAATTACTGTTATTATAATTATTTGTTATTTTGATTATGTAGAAATTCCATATAAATCCATAATATCCACATGAAAAAAACCCTTATAGAAAACAATCACTAGATTTGGCGGAAGAAAATAATGTTATATTTTGATATTTCTGACGCAAAGTGCTTTTTCTAAGAAATTGTCTACGAATGAATAACTTCAAACCCGGATCCTTGTTTCGTGTAAACGTTTGCATAGTTTTCATCGAAAGATGGCGCTAATGCTAGTTCTGACGCGCCCGGAAATTTAATCAGTATACCGTATGTTATTCATGTTTTTTTAACTTTTGGAAAGGCTGCTCAGATGTATTGTTCTAGTCTTTTCTAACTAGTAATATATGTTAACCTTTCTATGATTATTTTGTAGATATTGGCGATAAGTTATGAGTCGCTTAAGTGGTACGGGTAGCAAATCATTTTCGTCTGCTAAAAACGAACAAACAAATCAAGCAAGTGAATTATATCACTTGAAAGTACTTATTCCGACTACAGTCGTAGGTTCAGTTATTGGTAGAGGTGGATCAATAGTTACGAGCCTTGAAAACACTTACCACGTGAAAATTGCACTGTCTTGTATTAATGACATCTATCCTGGATCTAATGACCGCGTATGTTTGATATCTGGAGATATGATTGAAAATATCCTAGCAGTAAATGACTACATCATGACAGAAGTGAATACAATGCCCGATACAGGCCGTAATATGTGCTTCGATTACGATCGTAAAATTTATCTCAAAAGAAGTAAACAAGTCAAATTTCTTATTCCTCAAATTTCCGCTGCTAAAATTATTGGACATCGTGGAAAGACTATAAAATGGATGAAGGCGAACTCAGGATCGTTCATACAGATTTCTCAGTCGTCTCAAAAGGTGAGATTATATGAACGTTGTATTATTGTGGCAGGTGATTTGAAGAGTAATAAGAAAGCATGCCGCATGATTTTCAATGTTGTTGCTGAGGATACGAAAACTACGTTTTATAAAAATTTCAGCTATTCAAACATAAATTATCCTATCCCTAGTGCTTTTCCAACAGGTCCAGCACTTGCTGGAAGAAAAATCAATGATAAGGTTGAAACATTCAAAGTGATAGGCGAGTCCTGCAATGTATCAGGTTATGTCAGTAATAAAACTGAACCACCAAAATTTGCAGAATTTTTAGATACTGTTCAGACGATTCTGGAAGAAAATGCTTACAAAGATTCAACTATTGAGAAAGCTAAAAAGGCTTTTCATTTTCTTATTCGCCATGATATTTTGAATGTTTGTTCTCCTGTCATCGGGAATTTCTGGAATTTTGATCTGTTTGTAGGACATAGTGCCGATGATAATGCACCAGCAGCTGCTCTTGGAAACGCATCTGTGCCTTCCAATGTTAGACCTACAATGGGTGGAAACGAATCTGTGTTTTTCAATGATAGATCTACAATGTGTGGAAACGCATCTGTATCTTTCAATGACATGCCTACTATGGGAACGGGAAACGCATCTGTGTATCCCAATGTCAGACCTGTAATAAGTGGAAACGCATCAGTGTCTTTCAATGATAGATCTACAACGGGTGGAAACACATTTATACCGTTCAATGATAGACCAGCAGTGAATGGAAACGGATCTATGCCTTTCAGTGATAAACCTGCAATGGGTGGAAACGCATCTATGTCTTTCAATGATACACCTACTATGGGAAATGGAAACCCATCTATGTCTTTCAATGATACACCTACTATGGGAAATGCAAACGCATCTATGTCTTTCAATGATACACCTGCAATGGGAACTGGAAACGCATCAGCACCTTTCAGTGGTATACCTACAATGGGAATTTATCCTTCAGATACAACAAATCAGTGGGGAAACTTAATGAAACCCACTGTGTCAGAAAATTTAGCTTCATCTTTTTTCTCATCAGGAAGAAACCAAAATGCTACTCCTCATCATTATATGCCCTTGTGGAATCACTTCTCTAGTCCAATGGTTTCTATTAATAACTGTGCACACATCAACATGCCAAATTGTTGTCCAGGATCTTCTGAATTACCGCATGAAGATTTACATTATCCCATGGTTGCAGCGAGAAATCCCGGTACTAATGTTGTACCTGATGTAGGGATGAAGTTTATATGAAAGGACTTGTTTGAAAATATTTATTGCTTTCTTGGTATGGGAGAAAAGATTTGTTGCCTGAAATTAAGGTTATTTCGAAATTATTTTGTGTGTTAATCCAACAGGCAAATTTGCATTTTTTTTTCCCTTTTTTACTAGTTTGTATTTCTTTACAAGTTTGTTTTTTATTCTACTGTTGTTTTAGATATCAACGAGTTTTTGGTATTTAAGAATTTATTTTTCATTTTTATTATTTTCTGTTTCATGTTTAAGTTGTGTATGCTTAAGACTACTTTTTATTTCTTTTAAGAGGCCAAGGCACAGTTGCGAAATCACCGAAAAGCAGCCAATATTTATTTTCATTTTCTCGGCAACCAATGATATGGTGAATGTATTATAATATTTTTTTAATGTTTTCGCTACTGTAATTATTTACATTTTGATCGTTTTCTTTTTCTGGGAAATAAATTGCTGATAAGTAACCTTAATTTTTAAAAAATACTTTTGTTTGCCAAAATGTGTATCTGTCGCATTTCTTTTCTGGACACATTTAGTGTAAGGAAAATCTTATAATCATGGTAAAAACATGATTATAGAAATATTGGTATATTTTTACATTTTTAAGCTCCTTGAATCCGGTTTTTTTTCTATTTTCACTATGATTTCATGTGTATGTATGCATGTATGTTGCTATTTATTTGCGTTTTTACGTCCCCAGAGGGAACCCGATTACTAATGTTACCCCGGCTGCAGGCAGTCTTCAGTAATCGGGTTACCTCTCACTTTACATTGTAACGAGCCGTGCGATGTTTCTATTTCAATACACCTCCCCCCCCCCCCTAACCTTCGCTCATGTACCAGCTGACTGGCAGTTTCGTTATCTCTACCATCTAATCTATCATATATACCAAAATCACCGACACTAAAAATGCTTGCAAAAATGTGATGCTGCTTCCGGGGCTAAAATGGGAGGAGGGCTATTTCATCTCAAAAAATGACGATTGTCAAAGTGTTTGATTGTAGTTCTTTTCTCTTTTCTTTTCCTTTTTTTTCTCGGGGATGTGTAAAATATTTAATTTTATTTAGTATAATTTCTGAAACTTCATTTTTTATATTCAATATATTTTTTTAAAAGTTATTCTTAATATCTAAAATAATAATAATAAATAAATATTTGAGAAGTCCTTCAAAAGCAGGCTATGCAAACCACGCCTTTTTATGTTACATATATACTGCAAAGTGTTTGCATTAAAAAAAATTAAATTTCAGATTTATAATTTTCTTCTTAAATAAGTTTATAAAACCTATCCTTGACTTATTCCTTTGAAAATCGAAAAGTCACGTATGTTCTTAAATCAATCAGATGTTTTTATATTTCTAAAAATATTCCTCGTTTTAATAATTTAATTATTAAGAATTTCTCGAATATTTTTTTCAAATTATGTTTTCGAAACTTAAAAAATATCCTTTAAGCAATATTCTGCTTATAATTATTTAGTTTATATGAATAAATTTCATTTTAAATGTACGTAATATATTTCAATGCTTTATTATTATACATATTACATACTTTAAAACATTATTATCCATATGCTATTTTTTGTTTTCGTTGTTTAAATATATATATATTCAGTTGCGGCTCGTGCCTGTCTTTTTGGGGTTGCGCTAAATGCATACAAGAAACACATATTATTTTCATACAATTATTTTTTAAAAGAAATTATTTCCTTGTTTAATGGCAGAACTTTCTGGCAGTAAATAAAATAAAGTATTCATTTTTAGGTGCGTTCGTAATTATATAAATACGTAGCACCTATTGTCGTCGCTTGGTCCGTCCGTCTGTCTGTCCGTCCGTCCGCATATAACAACGCAAAAACTACCCAACCAAATGGTTTGAAATTTAAGATATATTATCTTTTCAGAATTTTGTCGAGACATTTCAAATGTTATAAAAATCGAATCAAAACTTTAGGAGATATTAATAAAAATATTTATTAAGAAATTTGAATTTTTTTTTAAAAAAATCGGTGCTTTCTTGTTAGAGGAGCTTCTTCCGAGGTTTAATCGTCAAGCGACCGAGATACTTATTTTATGACAGAAATTAATCTGCAGACGATATAATTCATTTCACAGAAGTCAAAATCATCAAGATCTGAATATTTATATAACTACTTATATATATATATATATTTATATAACTATTATTATTTATATAAGTACAGTACAAACGCACCTCATTTGTCACGTTTGACGTACAATTTCCAACTTGTTAATAATAGTGGTAAGAAAAGAATATATTTAGCAGCCATGCCTTTAGTGCCCAAATAAAGCCAGTCACGACCCGCCACTGTATATATTTAAAACAGGCCTTTTTTCTTTCTTTTTTTTTTCCGTTTTCTGCACTAAGCTTTCTACTAAACCAATTTTAATAATTATTTTTTAAATTGAACGGTGTCCATTTATAGAAGGGCCCGAACTAGCTTTTGTTTTTTTAATATTTCCTTTTTTATAATTTAATTTACTTTTTAAAGTTTCTAATGAAATGTCTTCAAACTGGTGGCTATCGTGATGTTACTTTCACTGTTTCAGAGAAAAGGCAATTAATGAAATCATTATAATGGAGCAATGAATATGTACTTTTTTTACAGCTACATGATACATTGATTAATGATGATTAATGATTAGATTAATTGATGTGATTAGATTAGTGATTAATGATGCCATTTTCTCATTGCAATTAAAAAGAAAATATTTTTTAATTTAAATAGGTTGTGTTTAAAAGAATCAAGAGGCCCAAGCGCCCTAAAAATGGAATAAAATGACATCATTTATTAAAAATTTTAAAAAAAAGAAAAAAAAAACATTTAAAAACATGAAAGTACAACATTTTCCTTTAACTGTTCCATTCTACCAACTCTGAAATTAGAAATCCAAATTTTCAATGGAAGAAAATAACTCTTTGCCGGCGAAAATGACATCATTTGTAAAAAGCATTAGACATAAAACGTTCATATGAAAACTGAAACTTTTTCCAATTGACTGTGTCTAAATAACGTATTATTCATTACCTTTCATTCTTCCTATATAAAGATTAATCACAAAAAGGCGCTATGGTTCTGTCAGTGAAAAGGACGTCAAGTTTAAGAAAAAAACAAGAACGAAAAATCATGCGTCAAGCATAGATTATGTAACACTTTCCAACGCTTCCAAAATAATTTTACAAATCATGCCGTTTAATAAGCTAAAAGATGACATCTAAGTAAACAATTTGGAAAACGCATAATATATTTAAAAACATAATATCAGGAATTTCCAACATATACAATATTCAGAAAAATATCCTAATACTTTTATTCAGCCCTGTATAGGATCTATAGATCTGTATATATACTACATAGGATGCTAAATTTCAGTTCAGTTAAAAAACGCGTAGCACAGTTTAAAATTCTCCGTCTGGAGTTTCTGTCACTAAACGGAAATGTGTCCGCGAACTTTTGTGCTGCCCTGTATAGGATCTACAGAATTTATACACATCACGTAATAGACAAAAAGCGAGTTAAAATTAAAATCGTGTTCAGTAACTTAAAACGCACTTCCAGGAAGTATTGTTAACAGACAGTTGAGAATTATTTTGTGTGTCCCTGTAAATGAACGATGACTGCTATGCACGCAATATTCTGTTGTAAGCCTCTTGTAATGCACCTTAGTGAAATATATATAAATTTCAATGCGTTTAAAATAGTGAAACATTATTTAAATAAACCGCAGACGATTTTTCTCCATAGATGTAATGTAACGGAATTCTTTTGACTGTCCCTGTAAAGTAACTATAAGTTCTATGCCCACCCTATTCCATATTAAGCTTCGTCTAATGCATCTTAGTGATATATATAAATTTCAATGCGTTTAAAATAGTGAAACATTATTTAAATAAACCGCAAATGATTTTTCCCTATAGACCGCAATGTAACGGAATTCTTTTGAGTGTCCCTGTAAAAAAACTATAAGTGCTACACACTTCCGTTTAAATAGGGAACATGCTATAGATAACGACAATAACATATAAAAATTGCAGAGCAATCCGAGCATATTTACGGGAGTTAGAGCACGGACAGACGGCAGACGGCCAGACGGCCATACGGCCAGACAAACCGAAGTCATAAACACTTTTCAACTAGGTTGGAAAGTGTTAAAAACAAGCATATCCTTTCATAAAACTGTTGTGTCAAAATGATTTTCAACAATTTTGCATTCCTCTGGTACTGAGATTTTAGGACTTTAAATCTATACAGCGA
Organism: Maratus michaelseni; assembly: GCA_963931845.1. Taxonomy (NCBI): domain Eukaryota; kingdom Metazoa; phylum Arthropoda; class Arachnida; order Araneae; family Salticidae; genus Maratus; species Maratus michaelseni. The sequence continues at coordinate 207,380,317 of OZ007596.1, read as the reverse complement.
AATAAAAAGTCAGTAAATTATTACATCATTTTGACCCAATTATAGTAACTTTTTTTTGGTTTTATGAACTAAATGGATAGAATTTTCCATTTGTGAAATCAGCCGGCTGGTCTTCTATGAAGGCCCTTGATCTCGGAAAAGTACGAAACGTGAAATGAAATTTTTCTCTAATCCAAACTGTTCCCTAATCCAAAGTGTCTACTTTCTTACACATTTATGAATTTATTTTTGTTCGCAAACGCATGAGATCGGCGGGTATTTTTATTCAGAAATTATGAAATCGAAATCAGAAATATTTTTTTTTCGAGAAGGGCTTTCACACAATGCTGTCAAAATTGGCGTTTTGGATTGTATTTCCGGGCGCGATAGCTCGATAAAGGTCGTTGGGAGACAACAATTGTTTATAACTCAACATGAATTTGTACATCATGTACAATTCATTTATCGAAAATCAAAAACTATCCTATTCCAAATCACCTCAATAGTCATGTCTTCAAGAGCAATGCTTTTACATTTAAAAACAAGTTGGAAATTGTACGTTAAATGTGACATGACATAGGAAGTGCGTTCGTTTTATAACTAGTTTTACAATGTAAAAAAAATCATCCTTATTATTTCAGTAAAATGAATTATATCGTCTGCTATGAACAAAATTGGCATGCCTTTTTTTTTTCTTATTACGTATGCCACGTTTACAAATGCGATTTTTTTTTCTACAGCAGACAGTGCTGCAAAATTCACCATGGAGATCTTGCTTTGCGAATGATTACCGCCAGGGTTTAATATTTTTAGGACTCATAATGAACGAGTCCCCTGTGTTTATTTACTCTAATGGATTGAGATATTCGGCTGTTAACATAATTTCCACTGAAGTTATCTCAGAATCTATACATATTTGAATGTAACTCATCTCTCAAACAAACAATTTTTTTTTCAACGATCTTTCTAAAAACGAAACTTTTAAGCAATTTTATTCGAAAAAATAATTAGTGGATTTCCTCAGTCACATGACTTGCGCTTTTATTATATAGATTACGTACGATAGAATTTATTAGAATAAAGATAACTTTTATTAATATCTTTTTAAGTTTTGATTTGATTTTCATAAAAATTGAAATGACTCGACAAAATTCTACAGCGGTAATATATATTAAATTTCAAGCCATTCGGTTGGGTAGTTTTTGCGCTGCTATATGCGGACAGACAGACGGACGGACCAGACGACGACTATAGGTGCTACGTATTTATATAATTACGGAGTCCGTAAATGCGCCAGAAAGTTTCGCTACCTTAATAAAATTGAAGTATTTCACTACGAATACGTCTAAATGACACACATTTCTGAATTTTTATCCTGCCGGTGCTGAGATTAATCGAATCGCATCGAGGTGAGCGATAAAGTACGAAAATCATTCGTATGCAAAGTTTTCGCTGCTAAACATGACGTCAATTTTTGCTGGGAATATATCTATTAATAATCTATTACGCATTAAAATATACATGAATCAAAAATATGAAAAATACGTATGAAACATTTTCTCCAGCAAAAATGACATTATGTTTAACTTCAAATATATTTTTTTCATTATAAAACTAAAAAATATTAATATAATTGTGTCAAAGTAATGTAATTTTTGCCATTTTTTTTAATTTCGTAATTACAAGGATTAGAAGATTAGAAACTTAATTAGAAACTAATACTTTATCTTGTTTATTTACCTTGATTGCATGTCGCTGATTATTTCATTTTAAAATAAACTATAGATTAGATGAATAAAATTTAATTTTTAAATAATATGTGAAAAATTAAAATTAATAAAAATATTTGGTGTTATGTGTTATGGTAAAAAATACTGTACGTGTATTAAGGTGACCGTAGTTCAAAATATTAACTGTTTTTAACACTTTCCAACCTAGTTGAAAAGTGTTTATGACTTCGGTTTGTCTGGCCGGATGGCCGTCTGGCCGTCTAGCCGTCTGTCCGTGCTCTAACTCCCGTAAATATGCTCGGATTGCTCTGCAATTTTTATATGTTATTGTAGTACTCTATAGCATGTTCCCTATTTCAACGGAAGTGTGTAGCACTTATAGTTTTTTTACAGGGACACTCAAAAGAATTCTGTTACATTGCGATCTATGGGGAAAAATCATTTGCGGTTTATTTTAATGATGTTACTCAATTTCAAACACATTGTAATTGATATATATCACTAAGGTGCATTACAAGAAGATTAATATGGAATAGGGTGTGCATAGCACTTATAGTAACTTTACAGGAACAGTCAAAAGAATTCCGTTACATTACATCTATGGAGAAAAATCGTCTGCGGTTTATTTAAATAATGTTTTATTATTTTAAACACATTGAAATTTATATATATCACTAAGGTGCATTACAAGAGGCTTACTACAGAATAGTGTGTGTATAGCAGTCGTCGTTTATTTACAGAGAGACACAAAAGAATTCTCTACTGTCTGTTTACAATAATTCCTGGAAGTGCGTTTTAAGTTACTGAACGCGATTTTAAATTTAACTCACTTTTTGTGTATTTACGTGGTGTGTATAAATTCTGTAGATCATATACAGGGAAGCACAAAAATTCGCGAACACATTTCCGTTTATTGACAAACTCCAGAAGGAGAATTTTACACTGTGCTACGCTTTTCCTAACTGAACTAAAATTTAGCATCCTATGTAGTATATATACAAATTTATAGATCCTATACAGGGCTGAATAAAAGTATTCGGATATTTTTCCGAATACTGTATAGGTTGCAAATTCCTGAAATTATGTTTTTAAATATGTTATGCGTTTTCCAAATTATTTACTTAGATGCTATCTTTCAGCTTATTAAAAGGTATGATTTGTAAAATTATTTTGGAAGCGTTGGAAAGTGTTACATAATCTATGCTTGAAGCATGATTTTTCGTTCTTGTTTAAATTAAATTAGATTAATTTTTGGATTTTATTATTATTATTATTATTATTATTATTATTATTGTAGGTTTCTATAAATTTATTTAACAATTCCTTATCAAACTTTTTTCTTCCGTCAAATTCCGATGGATGCCACCTCGTATAAATTGTATATACATTTTATAACTAACAAATATTCTTACAGAAACATATATATATCTTGAAAGATGCTTCCCATGTACGTATGTTTCTTTAAAAATCTTTTTTTTTTTTTTTTTTTTTTTTTAAATCTTGTAAAAAGTAGAGCCGTACCGAATACTCTGTATACACTCGGTACTCTTGCCTACTGCGCCAATTTGCGGAGTATTCGGTACTTGCCCAAATTTTGACTATGTACTCAGCCAATGCTGAGTAGTTGTAAGAATTTAATTTTTTTAAGCATTATTGAATAAAAAGAAATTTATAACTGATCTGTGCAAGTTATTCGAATATAAATGTATAATATAAGCAATAATTCATGAAAACTGTTTACTCGGTATATAAAAATGTGTATAAAATATACAAAAGTTTAGAAAAAACCCGTAATGTAAAATTAACGCCAATCAAAATCTTGTTTTACATTTATACAAATAAAAACTAGTCGTTGGGGGCCACCGTAATACCCATCATGGATATGCATAACGTAAAATATTAAAACAAAAATGTGTAAACTACTTATAAAATGCATAGCAATTCAAATAAAATCGTTGCTTGATGACGTCATAACTTTATAGGCTCGATTACTGAATTGCTTGAAAGAGGTTTTTCCTTATAACTCCAAAAATAATAATCCTATTAACTAGCGGTTTATTGCATCTGATTAAGCATCAAATTTCCAATTAAAATATATCTTTGAAGTGAAATTTGGATGAAATACAGGGTCATGAAAAATCGAAGAGTGTGGAAAATAGGATTACAAATATCTCGGCAACTAATTATCCGATCGACTTCATGCTTTATGCAAAATTTATGTTTTTTTATTGTCTTTTATATTCATTTCTTAAAATAAGCAATTTCGAAAATTTTTATATACCTTTTATCAGAACGAATATTTCGAGAGTCCGAAAAAAATTGTTCCGGTTAATCGAGGTTATTGAAATGAAATAGGCTTCTTCCCATTATTACATACTAAGTACATACCAAATTGCAAGTCTCTATCTCAATTTTTTCGGGAGATAGAGCGTTTACAGACACACAGACACACACACACACAGACGGACGGCAAAATTTTTTTTCTAAAAATATGTTTTTTGGAATATCCAGTGTCTGAAACGTGTAAATCCGTCAAAAAAAATTTTTCGATTTTCAAAACGATTACAAGACTTACCCTATACTACGTATGATGGGTAAGTAATAAGTCATTTTTAAATCTGTAGGAAAAGACTGTGATTTCGGATAAAGAAATAGTAAACACAGAAAATACAATAAATGCTATTAAAAATTAATTTAATAATTAAATTTCTTATATATTGTAAATTGTTGTGACCGCGCATGCGCGGCAGTGTATTACTGCTTGTTTTACTGTTTATTACTGTTAATTTTACGGTACAATACTGGCAGCTGGAGCCTCAGTATTATACTGTAAAATTACATTTTTTTTTTTTTCAGTGTAGGGCATTTTTTTATTATTGTAATTTTGCTTTGTCTCAGTAAAAATGTGTTCGCTGCAGGCTCTGCTGAAATAACATTATTGTATGCTGTACATGTGAAAAAATGAAAAAAAAAAAACCTGTGAAGTCCATACAATTTTTTTAATCGCAAAAAAACAAATCACAACTAAAAAATATTGTAACCTTTTGCATTATTCAGTGAATTGTTACAGCAAGCAATAACCATTTTTGATAGACAGATTTCAGGTATCAGAATGAGTTATGATGAGTTGAAGAATCAGTTTTAATTTTAATTTCGTATTGGTTAATTGTACATTTTATGTATCAATTCTTTTTTTTTTTTCATATTTTTTAAATATGAAATTGTTTCAATTTTTTTTTTATTTACAAAAATTATCTTTAAAATGTGCACAATAAATTAAATTTCGAATTGTTCGTTTTAAAAAGTATAATTATATGCTCTATAATATATATATATGTATATATATATATATATATATATAATTTTGGTGTGGTAGTCCCAAAATCATATTCTTTAGACAAAGCAATGTTATTGCTAATATGATGATGAAACCACACATTTTATTTGTGGCAATTTAGGCATTTGGGACCTGAAGATTCTGTCTAAATTCCACAAATTTCATTTTTTCAATTTTTAATTTAATTTCTTCTTCTTTTTTTTTTTTTTTTTTTTTTTTTTTTTTTTTTACTATGTTTATGGAATCTATATTCAGAGTATTGGGGGAACTCTATTGTTGTCAATTAATTATTACATTCTAATTCATAATTTCATAGTTTTTGTTGGTGTTTCGGTAATGTTGCATTAATGGTTATATATATATATACACGCATGCACACACACACACATAGGGGTGTTATGCCTAAGCTCACTTCATGTGCATATCAGTGTTTCTTTCTTGCACACATCTATTCCTTATAGGTACTCGGTACTCGGCTGCTCGACCAAAGTACTATTCGGTACACCACTAGTAAAAAGCACGTATACAGAAATTCTGTTATGTCAGAGAAGATTTTAAGTACAAAGTAGCCATCGTATCCATCGTTATTTCATTTCGGGTTTCGAATCAATTTTGAGTAGTAGAGTTTCAGGATAACGAAGTTATTTTTGTAGAGTTCGGATTGGGTTTTGTGTTGAGAAATAGAATTTTCATGTTCATTTGAGGTATAACTCCAGCCGTTACGGGACGTGTGCATAACAATAAAAGGTTGCCACGAAAACAGAAAGGTAAGAAATAATCCTTTGGACTCGGTTATATATATTCTTTTTTCTTAAAAACTGCTTGTGTTTAAAAATTACTTCTTCACAAAAAGTGTAGATAGAATTATTCCTCCTAATAAGAAAGAGCTGGTTGGTGTTTGTCACGTTTTTGTAAGAATATCGATAATGACCTTGAATAGTAAATGAGAAATAATAGTGCAAAGGGAAAAACGTGCCGCATTAAGTTTTATTTTGCAGATTCGATGTAAAAATTGAATGCATTTACATCACATCCACTGCATTGAACAAAATACACTACATTTTTTTTGTCTTTCCTGAAAATACTTTTACAGATTTGATTTTCACGATTATTCTTTTTATGTTATTCAAACGTTCAACTGCTACTCATAAATGGCCGGCACATTACATAACTACATTGCAAAAAAAAGTGTTGATTTTACAGTATATTACTGACATCCCAGCTGCTAGTATCCTAATAATATTATAAATCTGATTGTGTGCAAATGTTAGGCTGAAGCCAGCGTCAAAATGGAACATTTAATGATCCTGTATCTTTGCGTATAGGTTGATAATAACACTCAGATGAACATAGGCTGGTTTTTGTTTTTTTATTCAAATATTTTTCTTAATAATTCAAAATTTCGTTATTTTCATAGAGAATAAATGGACATTTTTTCGTATAATATTTTAAAATGGTTAAATTTACTTTACCGTTGCTAATACTTTATCGTTGCAAAAACTAATTCAAAACCCGGAATAATAATTTTTACTCAACAATTTAGTTTCAACTGAAAAATTTTCACGTGAAAAATGAAAATGAAATAAAAAAATTAAAGAATTAAAAATAAGATTAAATAATATTATTAAAAAAAAAAACGTACTTTTTTAGTTTTTGATAATAATACAAGATCTCAATATGCGTAACCATAGGAAACAGGGGAATATGACGTCATTCATTTAAAATAAAGAGCGGATATTGGTGAAATAGAATGATCTTGGGTTTTTTCTTCACTTTTCTTCTTTTTTCTTTTTCTTTTTCTTTTCTTTTTTTTTTTTTTTTTTTTTTTTTTTTTTTTTTTGTATGATAACAATACTTGACGTTTTACCGTCTGCGCACGGCTAATGTAACTAAACCGTAATTTTTATTTAAATTTTAAAAAAGTAAAAAGAAGTTTCAAAAGAAAATGGTTAGCAATAGTCAATAATATGCTCCGCTAAATTATCCATGTCGAAAATGATGTCATGGATAGCGAGAAATAGTTATTTCCTTCTTAAAACTAAAAGGGACTTTAAAAGAAATAACTCGATAACCTAAAAAAAAATGACGAATGTTAATAGTTCCATTTTTGTTGATAAAACCTAAAGATTTAATATTATTTCGTTAAAATAACATAATTTCCACTATGCCAGTATTGAAATTAATTGCCTGGAACAGAAAATTAACAAGAATTATGTAATTATAAAGGGATTTCTCTAAGAAAAAAGAGACTTCATATTTGATATAACACGGGAATTTTCCAATATGTTTTAAAATGAGTGTGAATTAATTCCTTACATTAATAATACAAGGATCAGTAAGTATAGAAAGTAGATCAGTTTCACGCCATCCATATTTATAACGAAAATTGTAAATGTTTTGTTATCTATACTGATTGTGAAGCATGAGTGTCCGTTATATAATGAGAGTTTTCTGCTAAAAATCACATCATAATTTTAAGAAAAGGAAAATGAACACGAATCTATTATATTAAAATCTTACCGTGTGTTTGTATTTCGCAACTACTCCTAAACTATCGAACGCAACGCGATTTACTTAATACCGGTTATCACTGATCCGAGGATGTTACACAAACTCTCAGAATTTTAAAAATTAAATTAGATGCTAAGATTTTTTTTTTTTTTTTTTTGTAAATTTTAACGTAGTTTCTCTAAAAATGGAAAGTAAATTACTCCATATTTGTGTATAAAAAAGTAGAAATAAAACAGATCAGTATATTTTTTACACCATTTTCTCATTAAAACTGAAAAGCAGAATTTATTTTCACTTTGAACAGATGGTGAAAACAAAATCTTGATTTCAGTAAACTAGCCAAAAAAAAAAACATATTTTCACATATTGAAACTTCATGAATCAATTTATTCTGGAAAACAAAAATTGTCTATCAACATACTGTCATTTAGAAAACAAGATTTGTTTCAGCTATACATTAAACCAAGGACGCAGAATTGAATTTAAAGAAAAAGCATATGCTATTTCCAATTAATGGTTTTTTTGAAGGATGGCTGTTAAAACGTTTCACAAAAGCGTTAAAAGTAAAATTGTTTATCAGGTAAAATTGACATTTGTTTTTACCCAATTCGTCTATTTCCACGATTTTATTTGGCCCTCCTTTTTGCATTGGTTGCAATTTCATTTTCGCGACTATTTGGCACAAAATTTCACTTTTTTAAGACTGAGTTATGTCAAGGTCCCTATAACAAAAAATACCGTATTGTCTCCTATGAAATGTGATAAATAGTTAGTTAATTATTAACGTTTTTAATTATCGGGAGTGAAATATTTTGCTTAATTAATGTATTTATTCTTCTTTTAATATTGCGTGAACGAAGTCACGGGTAACAGCTAGTTATACCATAAAATTAACAATAAAATAAGCAGTAATACGCTACCGCGCATGCGCAGCAGCGCGGTAATTTTACTGCTTATTTTTCTGTTGATTTTACGGTATAATACTGGCAGCTGGGATGCCAGTATTATACTATAAAATCAACACTTTTTTTGCAGTGTATAATTACAGTGCTACTTGGAAAAATCAATCGGTTTTGCCTATGAGTTAGTATGATTGCTTATATTGCCCAAAGATGTATAATAGAACCAATGGGGTAACTAGATTTGGAAATGCTTGGAAGAAAACTGGAAATTTTCGGAAAAAGCTGTTTTTTAGAGCTTTTGTTTTCTGGAGGATTTTATTTGCTATTTGAAAAATTTAAATATTATTTATAAAATGTATTCAAAATTTCAGGATAAGCTAATTATGCTTTTTAGATTCTTTTGTTTAACTTAACTTGTTGCTTAACTTAACTTATGGATGCAAAGTTTAAATTTTGTAATCGATTTTTCACTGATTGTTGCTAAATTAGCTACACAGGTGTATTTCCGATGACAATACAATATTTTTATATTTTTATAAACCTAATTATAAATGAATAAATTAATTTTAAGGAATTTTTCCGTTAGTCGTGCGCAGGTAATAAATCTGCAAATATTCTTTCAAATAAACAATATGGTTACAACTGTATACGAGATAAAACAATGGATACCCTAAACCATGCTCGCTAAAATATGTCAACTGGCTCTGAAACTACAACAATGAAGTATTATAAACACTGAAAATTAGAAAATGAAATATAAATAAAAATAAATAAAGAATGTATTAATTTTTTTAAAAACTTTTAATTTCTTTATATTTTTCCACGTTTAAATAAATTACCCCCATTTAGAACAAAAATATTCACATCTTTTCTCGCACAATACCAATTAACATATAGGTATAGATTATAATTAAAAAATAAAATAAAATCACAGACGATCAACAGTCCTGGGATATTAGAGCAGGTAATAACATTTCGCGTTACAAAACGCAAGAACTAAATTTCCTGAAATATTTAATAATACCAATATGGACCAATAATACCACTGCTTCTTGAGAGTTTAAAATATTAAATAAAACGAGTTCGAAATAAAAATGCGACTTTCAGGTCTGATGTTAGGCCTCATGCGCACCAGATTTTTTTTTCCATAAAATAAGTTAAATATATTCTACTCAAAAATAATTTAAATAAATAAGTAAAATAGTTTAAAATAAAATTTCTGGTTTGAAATATTTTTATAAAACTTGAGTCAAATTTCCCACATTTCTAGTGTTAAAGTGCAGTAGACGATCATATAGTAAATTGGAAGAAAAAAACAAGAACCAAAAACATGCATCAGGCATAGACAGGGGTCGGAAGTAGCGCGTTACAAGTAGCGAAACTACAGTAGTCACTACTTTTTACAGTAGTTTGTAGTGTAGTGCGGTACATTTTGAACAATGCAGTGTAGCGTGTAGAGCGATACAAAAACTCAGTAATTTGTAGCGAGAACCGACGCTACTTTTAACGCAATTTCAGGTGAAAAATGTGCCAATCTGCAAATCACGTAGTTCAAACTTGCTCCTTTTGTGCAAATTTTGTTCTGTTCAACAATTTGAGAATCATGGCATGTAGTCATAGATTTTTTCCATCGACACTTGCTGCTAAAATCAAATACTAACCCACTAAAGCAAATAGTTTTCTTGCTGGCAATTATGTTTTAATGTTTTAACTTCATGTTTTAATGCCGGGTTTCTTATTATTCGGAATCGTTTTATTTACAGATTTATTTATTGTTAATATTTAGAGTTTTTTGTAATTTTCCAGATTATAATATTTCTTTTAATTTTTCTACGAAATGTGTAATGTGTGTATAAACTAACATTTCCCTGTGTGTTATCTTTCTTAATTTATTAATGCCCTCGGTTGTGTCGCATTAATTTAATTGTATCCCGGCATACGCGATATAACGAGGGGTTGCTGTATTATTTAATTCAGGTCTTCAGTTTCGAATGTAAATTGAATCCGTTGACAAAATCTGAAAGTAGCGAAGTAGTGACTACTTTTGAAAAGTAGTTTGTAGTCGCTACTTTTTAAAACAAGTAGTTGTAGTTGTAGTTAACTACATTTTCGATAAAATAGTTGTAGTTGTAGTTCTCTACAGTAAAAAAGTAGTTTTTCCGACCTCTGTGCATAGATTATGAAACACTTTCCAACACCATCGGAATATTGTTAAGAAATTTTATTTTTGCAGACAATGAAATGAGATAACTAAACAAACAATTTAAAAAAACACGTAACGCAGTAAAAATCAATTTCAGCAATTTCTGTCCACAGCGCATAATGTGTGCGAATTCTTTCCTACAATCCTGTATATGATCTTAAAAAAACTCGTAATCGTAATACAGAAAAAATTAGTTAAGTTTAAAATTGCATGCCACAGCAGAAAGAACACACACAACAGTTATTGCTGATAGTCAGTCCTGTAACCGAATTATTTTAAGTGTCTCTGTAAATAAACGAAAAGTTCTACGCATTCAATAATATATAAAAAACATGTTGTATTTAACCTCAGTAATGTATATCAATTTCATTACGTTTGAAATAGTGCAACATCATTAAAATACATTGCAAACGATTTTTTCCCATAGATCGTAATGAAGTGGAACTATTTTGTGCGTCCCTGTACATGAACTATAAAAAACTAATAAACCATAGCTTCCCATGCAAGCGTGCACATTAGCGGCGATCAACTACGTGAGATCCAACCACTACGATAGTAACCAACTCATAGGTTCTAAAAGGGCCGGATCAGGTTCGGTTCGCAGGAGGAAGATCGTGACATCATCGCCCCCGGATTTTTCTGGAGCCCATAAGAGCAACCAGAGACCTAAGTACTAGCACGGCCTAACTCGATTTTCTCCTTCCCTTTATACGGCCGTAACAAAAAGTCATTTTCCCTTTGTTCAAGAGGAATAAGAGTTTCTCCCCGGAAGAACGTAGGGGGCGCTATTACTTACCATTACTAATGGAGAATTTCCTTATCTTTGCGTTTCGTTCGTCAAAACTATTTATGAATTGATATATCCAAGACTAATAAAAAACCCTTATGGGGAATGTGACTTAAACGAGCATAAAATAAATATATGCTCATTAATATATGCAAAATTCTTGCCCATCATTTAAAAAAATATGGCAAGGTATTTTACAAATGAAACCAATTTATCTGCATGTAAGAACTCTTTATCAAGAAAAATTTTAAAGTTTACTTAATTTTAATTTTATAATATTTAATGTATATTTCACTGTAAAAATTATCAATGTTTAAAGTCTAATCAAGAAATAGAATCTGCATATACCTATAGATACATATAGGGTGGATAGATTTATGAATTAATATTTTAAAAATCTGAAAAAATATTCTGTAATTTCTGTAACCACACACTATTCTAAAATTTCCACAAAAACTATTCTCTCATAGTACATAATGCTACAGCAAAAAAAAAAGAAAAAAGAAAAAAAAAAAAAACTTGTTCATTCTCTAAAATAATAAAACCTGTAAAAATTATTATGAATTTGTTAAATAATCCATGTTTTGAGAAAAAAAAAGCGATGTGAGTTGATTGCCGGATATTGGCGAAATATGTTTTCTTATTCTGTTGATATTATGAAACATGAAAGTATATTTTTATTTTTATATACATACTTTTATACCATGACTTTCCAGAACTAGAATATAATATTTAATTTTATATGTAATTCTATTATATTTCTATATGCATATATATTTCAGATCAGTACCTATAATGGTTAAATTTATTAAAAATTGTTTTGAATGTACACATATATACATATATTTTAAATAATTCAGAATCGTGTAAAAATAATCCATGTTTTGAGGAAAAAAAAATTCGATATGAGTTTATTGCCGGATATTGGCGAAGTTGCTTAATTTTCTTACTACCATTATGAAACTAGTAATTATTTTTTTAATTTTTTGCTGTGTATTTTACGCTCAGAATTATCAATGTTTCAAGTAATCCAGAATTTTAATGTATTGAAATTTACTTATAATGTTTGTTTTACATTTTGTAGTAGGATGTTATTTAAACTATTTTTAATTGCTTAAAGCGTTGTATTTAGTTATTTTATCTCTAAATCTTTTAGTTTTTCCTGTTTGTAGTAAAGAAAACGCCGAAGTAAAAAATAGATATGTTACATATAATGCTTATATATTTCAGATCAGTACCTATAATGATTAAATTTATTGAAAATTGTTTTGAATATACATATATATATATACATATTTTTAATAATTAAGAATCGTGTAAAAATAATCCATGTTTTGAGAGAAAAAAATCGATATGAGTTCATTGCCGGATATTGGCGAACTTGCTTAATTTTCTTACTACTATTATGAAACTAGTAATTATTTTTTAAATTTTTTATTGTGCATTTTACGCTCAGAATTACCAATGTTTCAAGTAATCAAGAATTTAAATGTATATAAATATAGAAATTTACTTATAATGTTTGTTTTGCATTTTATAGTAGCGTGTTATTTAAACTATTTTTAATTGCTGAAAGCATTGTATTTATTTATTTTATCTCTAAATCTTTTAGTTTTTCCTGTTTGTAGTAAAGAAAATGCCGAAACAAAAGATACATATGTTATATATACCTTTTATAATGAATAATTGCAAAGATTCTTGTATTTTTATGTATAGAAGTAACATTTACTAAGCATTATTTATGGTAAGTATATCGCGCCATCTACCGGCGAAGCAGCCTTTTAACGATTCCGAAACTAAGGGGTGATTGTGAAGGCCGTATGAGGGAAGAGAGAATCGAGTTTGGCCGCGGTACTAGCCAAGGTCTACCTCCTGAGATTTGCTATATACCCGATCGGAATCGAGGGGCACCTATGAAGGTCACCTCTAGTTTCCTTCCAGGGAATGGACAACACACACAAAAACTGTTAGTACGCTTAACTACGGATAGAAATAAAAAATTATGAAAATTAGTCCCCCACTACCGTCATGAGTCCAGGTGACTAGGCTGGAGACGCCGCATGACGGAGTAGAAAATGAAAGCAAAAATGTGGTCCGGCCGGACCTTGGTACCGCCCACCAAGCCCGTTAGCTCATCTGCTTCAGATACCACCACCTGCTTTCCAAGTCCTTAACCGGTGGGAATCAGGCCAGCTCCCAACCCTGCAAACAACTGTCTCCGGTGCCCCCCGCCAGGAGCCCTGAGCTCAGTCAAGAGAAGCCTTCATCTTGGCCAAGCTCTGGAGTATCGGAAGCAAAACTGGATGAACTCAGTGCGCACGATGCCGCATCCAGATTGGATGCGGTATCACACACAATCGCGCAACCAGATTGGATGCCCTAAGGGCCCCCCCGGCAGGCCCTTAGGGCAGTTAGGCATGAATAGCGAAAGCCGAGCACACCTAAAGCCCCGTAAGTTTGCCTATGTCGGTACCTGCTTTTCCTCTGGGACCCCGCTTTAGCCCAATTCCGAAAATGGAACCGGCCATCACGGCGTCCTCGGCTAGGCTCCCAGTCATTCTCCCGCGCCACACAGAGGCCGGATTGAGTCGGGAACACCTGGAGGACCACCCTGCCCACGAACTATAAATGCTACTTACTCAATACTCTCCAAAGCATGCTTCCGTCCACCTCAGTGATGCTTATCAATCTCATTCGTATCAATTTCACTTTTTGTAACATCATCAAAATGCTTCGCAAACGATTTCCCCATCGACCTTAATGTAACGGGATTCTTTTGAATGTCCCTGTAAACGAACTATAGATGCTACACACTCCGTTTTCAATAGCGAACATGACATTCTAAACTTCAATACCATATCAATTACATGGCAGTATATTTACGAGAGTTAGGGCACGAACAGACAGCAGTCGGACAACCCGAATTAATAAACACTTTTCCATTACGTTGGAAAGTGTTAAAAAAGCTACAGTGTCTCACAAAAGTGATGGGACACTTGTGCTTTATAAAAAGAAACTGCAATAAAATAAATAAACAAACATGTGCAAAAATTTTTTGGGTGTGTTTCATATTTAAAGTTAGTAACAATTATTACATAACATACATTTTGTCAAAATATTAAAATATTAATTTAGTAAAAATACAATTGTTCAGAACGGAGCAAAAAATGGCTCACATAAGTGATGGGACACTTACTTTTCCATCAAATATTTATCCACAAATTTTACTTTTTAAAAGGTTTTAATATTTTGTTGGATTTCCTTTTACTTTTAAAACATGATTTAATCTTTTTGGGATGGATTCGACTATTTTTTTTGTGATTTCTGGAGTGATTTTACCCCATTCTTCTTGAAGCACCGATTTTAGTTGTTGTTTTGAAGAAATGGTGTGTTTGCGAATTCTTGATTCCAATTCTTGCCAAATATTCTCTATGGGATTTAAGTCTGGAGATTGTGGTGGTGTTTTTATTATTTCAGGACAGTTATATAGCAGCCAGAGTCTAACGTTCAGAGCAGTGTGCTTGGGGTCATTGTCCTGGTAGAATTTAAAATCGTTATGAAGGTTCAATTTTCGTGCTGAAGATTTCAAATTTTGCTTTAAAATATCAATATACTTGTACTGATCCATTATACTGTCAATAAAAACAAAATTACCAACTCCAGCGGACGACATACACCCCCATACCATAACTCCTCCTCCACCATGTTTTACTGTTGGTACCAAGTTCTGTTTGCGAAGTTCTTCCCTGGGTTTTCTCCACACCAAGATTCTACCGTCAGAACCAAATATATTAAATTTACTCTCATCAGCAAATATAACTTTATTCCAGTAATCAGAATTCTTATTTATGTTGGATTTTGCGAAAGCTAGTCTGAGTTTTCTATTCTTTTCACTTACGAAGAATTTTTTCCTGGCTACTCTACCGTGATATCCAGCAGATCGAATTACCCTTCTAATAGTTTCAGGATTAACAATTATTCCATATAATGCTTGTAAATCAGCAGCAACTTTTGAAGCACTAATTCTTGGATTTTTTTTAATATTTCGAACGATAATTCGCTTTATTCCATTGGATAGCTTTGATGGTCAGCCAGGTCTTCTTTTATCCTGAATCATATGATTCTTTTTATATCGTTTAATGATATTGAAAACTGTTGAACGACTCAAGTTAACTGTTTCATCAGTTTTTCTAATAGATTTTCCACGTTCAATATGCAAATTAATAACTAATTTTCGAATTTCAGGCGAAGTTTCTTTTCGTTTAGCATTCATGACTACACAGAGCTAAAAAACACAAAAATTCCAAAACAAACTGGAGAGAAATACTGCAGACGATTTTATAAATTATTGCCAATTGCTTTTAAGTAAAAATAAAACCCCAAAAAATATTTTTATTGCTTATTTCAGGCGATTTTTGTTGCATATATAATGGTGTCCCATCACTTATGTGAGCTATTTTTTGCTCCGTTCTAAACATTTGTATTTTTATTAAATTAATATTTTAATATTTTGACAAAATGTATGTTATGTAATAATCTTTACTAAATTTAAGTATGAAACACACCCACAAAAAAAATGTGTACATGTTTTTTTAATTTATTTGATTAGTTTCCTTTTGTAAAGCACAAGTGTCCCATCACTTATGTGAGACACTGTATATAAAAAAGACGACAATTTTAAAAACATAATGTAGTACTGTGTACCTTAATAACATATTGAAATTAAGCTGCGATTGGTAATTTTTTATAAAAGTTAGAGCCTATAATGTCAAGAAAACGAACAAACAGACAAACGTAGGATTTTTAATGGATGTTGGTGAGGTACCCGGAATTAGCTGTATAGTTTTTAGTTACATCATTCGTTCGAAAAATATAGAACATTTCTTTTTTGTTCATAATGCTTTCCTATGGGAATGCAGACGATTTTCAAATTTCATTTTTTACTAAAATGAAAATCGCATATTTGAATAATGGATTTCAACGTAAAATTACTAATGCTAAATTTTCAATATGGAGGTTTTAAATGTATCCAATAGCTTTGAAAATTTACTGATACATTCATTAGAATTTAGAAATTAATTGTTTAAATTATTGGAAAAATTTTTGCAACTGCTCGGGAAATATAAAACATTTTATTTTCATACTTTTTACAAATTTTTAAAGGCATTTCTTTTTCTTTGCTCTTTCATTTTTTAGTTGCTTAGCAACCCTATTTCAAAGAATATCAAAATAATAAAATTCAAGTAACTCGCACTATTTTGCTGCAATATTTTATTATAAAAATAAATTATTTTTGTTTTCTATTGACATAAATGAAGAATTTATTTTAATACAAGTTTATTTTTTTTATCTAAAAAGTTACATGAATAAGAAGTTCATAAGAATTTCAAAATATCAGTGTATAAACCGAGTTTAATTTAACACGTCTAATTTCTGAAACCTCCGAAGTATTTTATATGCCTATAAATATGTATGTAATATAAAAAAAATTAAATTGGGGATTGTAAGATGCTAAATAATATGAAAAGTGAGATTAAAAAACAATGACTTTTAGAGCTGACGTTGAGGCTCCTGATCTGCAGATTTACTAGTTTAGTATTTTACTCTACCCACCTGAGACATCCTCACAGCACACGTCTGTGTCGCGACACACCTGTTCTAAATTATAATTTCACGCAGAACAATTTCTCAGAAATAAAAAGTTGGAGGTAAGAGGTATAGTGTATAAGGAAAGGGTGGGGAATGGGAAGTAAGGGCAAATCGTGCTTTACGCAACTGGTGTTCTGGTCGCTGATTATTCGCAATTATCTCTCACAGTTTTCAATGTCACGAAATTCACCATGTACGCATTGGAAAATCAGATTAGATTGGATTTTTCTTGAGGTTCAGCTTTCTTTTTTTAATCGGGGAAAACCCAAACATGGTTTTCCCCGTATGTTTTGCGGTGCAATATTGTGTCTTAATAATATTCTTGATACAGATGTAACCTATCTTAATATTAACTCAGACGTTCGAGTTTTCTCCAGATGTATTGTGGTGAAATGCTGTCTCAATCTATATTATAAAGCAAAAACATATCAGTGACTAACGCTGACCTAATATCGACGGTAGCAATGATCTAAGTAATCCATATCCCTATTTTTGCAAATTTAATTGCTTCTAAACATCGCATCATTTTCATTTTTGAACCGTCGAATAAGGGAGAAAATGTACTTTCAAATGCAATTTGATTGAAAACTGTATCTCAATTTACTGGGTTTTTTTTATAGGTTTTTAAATAATTTTCAGGTATGATTATTTTTTATTATTATCTCTATAGCGTGCAGTTCGATTACGGAATATTACGCGTTATTATTTTAAACTCAGTCATAATGATGGCTAAAGATATCATACAAATTTTATATTTTTCCGAGTGAAAAAGCATCCAGGCCGAATGTCAAAATCGTATGATATCTTTACACATCCGTATGATTGAATTAAAAATAATAAAGTGTATCTACGTATCCATCGTTAAAAAAGTTCCATTACCTACAGTACATTTTGTTGCGATAGATGGCAGATCAGATGCTATTGCCACAAATGTTGTCTAAGTGAATTGTGTCAGCCGGTTGTCGATCTAGATAGCTCAATAGGCAGAGCGTCGGCCTGGACATTTTTTTCATTCATTTGGGAAAATTTCAAAATCGTACAGAAGATTAACCCGTTTGCACTTAAAACACTATAAATAGTTCAGCGTTTCTTTCCGGCTAATATACCATAACGAAATTGTCACTTCATCAATAAATAAGTAAATAGATAAATTAAGTAATATAAATAAAACACAAATTTAATAACTATGCAAGCGAATCGAACTTTCATGCTTAAACACTGGAATAATCAGAATCAAAAGATTGCTTGTAATGCAGTCATTGGCGATTTCTTCGGCTCTCTAAACCTCTGGTATGTGGCTAATCCGCTTTTAATGAATTTCAAAACTTTATGTGAATACACAGGGCCGTAGCTAGAGGGGTGCCGAAGTTTCCGATCCGGTTCCAGCCGGTTCTGAAATTGAAAATGTCCGCTTATAAAAAAAAAAAACTGTAACTAAAATCAAAAAAGTAACAAGTGGGTAAGTGTGATCGAAGATCGCTCAAAGGGTTTCGTTTAATATTCCTTTCAAAACACTTTATCCTTTCTTTAATAAATTCAAACAAATTTCATTTAGCAACAACAACAAAAAAAAAAAGTCATGTTTTTTATAAAGTAAACATTTACCGGTCTATTTTTTCCTTTTTTCGAATATCTAAACCAGCCAGATAGCGGTCCAAGCCCGCTATTATATTCTGTCATAATAATATCCGTCATACGGACTAAATGCGATATTTAAAAAAATAATTTCAAAATTAAACAAATTGTACACCTTCAAAATGTTAAAATATGCGAATATTTCCATAATCAGATTTTTATCACAATTCAATATGTTTCTCACACTCATATATTTACTATTCTCTATTATTTATATTGATACTCGCTTTGTATTATTCTCAAACATTTGAAAAATTAGTTAAACTTCCTATATGACGTCAGATTTTCTTTTTAATTCTATAATGACGTGATATTAATCTGCTTTGTCCACTTACACATACTCATACTCCTTGTATTATTGAGAAATCTTAGACATTTTCCGTTTTATTACGACTATGACGTCAATCAATTTTATTTCATATTTTTCTTTTTTTCAATTGGTGAAACTTTTTATTTCATTTTCATTTTTCACGTGAAAATCGTCTGATAGAAAATTAATTATTGTAGAAAGAATTTCATTGTGGATTTTAAATCTTTGGCATCTGCTATAACGAAAAATGTTTCAATTTTGGTTTTTTATCTCTATTTATTAAAATAATACGAATTTTTCAAATTTTAATATTTTGAGCTCTTTACAGCTGCTATTCAGATTTATACACTAAGTTTCAACTCTGTAAGTTACATACTTTTTGAGAATGGCTCTGTGACGGACAGACAACTGAGCGGGGGTAATAGGGTTTCGTGAGATGAACGAAACCCTAAAAACTATCAAAGTTAGGGATCGGCCTCAGCTATCCTATGCAAAAAACATCATTTAAAAATATTAAAATGCGAGCGAGAAATCTGCCAAGAAACTTTCCATAGACTTAACATTAGCTTGCGCGTTTATTCGCATGACTGATGTAGGCTCTTAACCTTCGGAGATGGTGAAATGAAAAGTTTCAGATTTTTATGTCATTATCTTATCTGTACTAATAAAAGAAAGTTTCGCTTTGTGTGCCCGTGTGCGCTTTCCGTGTCCGCTTTGTGTGCGATGTCTTGGCAAGTGTAGCGCTCCTAGAAGTCTGAAAATTTAGGTGAGGATAGTCCAAGACATCTCCTGATGCACCTTAGTCTCAGAATTTTAATATTTTGAAAATTAGCCTAGATTTTAATTAAATACCCTTTAAGCATCGCACCAAAAACTCATTAAAGTTATCGACACAAAGAGAGAAGTTTATCCCCGGTTGCGCCCCGGAGAGAGGCTAGCGAGGTTGCCGGAAAGAGCCGGGTCGACACATTCTCACAGAACTCGCCTTTTCGGAAACACATCGAAAAAATAACTCTATCAACACGAAAATTTGGATTCCGGGGTGAAAAAAAAATCGCAATTTAAAAAAAAACCAGTTTCAAAAAAATCGAACGAGAACTTTTCTAGATATCAATTAAAAAATTTTCATTTTTCATTCAATAACGAACACTTTTTATTTTAAGACAGCCACAGGTGTCTGATAAAAATGATTTCCATACATCCGTCTGGATAAAAAAATTTAACTGCAATTTTTAAAGGGGAATGCAAATTATTAGATCTAATTAACATACACTCTCAAAATTAACACCGCGAGATTCGTCTAAATTTCAGGATTAATAGTTTCAAAAATTTAACCAGAACGCCCATTAGAACTCAAGATTTTTATTATTATTATTATTAATTGGATGGCATAAAAATATTTCTTAATAACAGCCACAGGTGTTTCATCCAGACGACGGTCTGCTCACAAATTATTTTCAAAAGAAGGAACAAAACTCACAGCTGCCAACTTTTACGCTTTTTTCCTATTACTATTTTTACACAGAAAAATTTGTCTTATTTAAACATAGAAATATTAGGATTAAATTAAGCAAAATTTTCTATACAAAATTAGTGGTAGGAAAAAAACGTAGAAGTTGCCAGCTATGAAAACTACAGATTTTTATATTGGGCCAATTCAGGCTCTATTAATTTTTTTTTTAAATATTGCATTTATCGATTTGAAAATTATGCATCTATGCGTATTTCTTAAAGAGGAATCTTATCTAATTTTCGTAAATATCCGCCAATTAGAACAGGAGTTATAAATTAGTTTTTAATGAATTGGTGTAGGTCATAATTCATATTTTTTAATATGAATTTTTAATAATTTTCCTAGTTAAAATTATGCTTTTGAGTAAAAAAAAAAAAAAAAAAAAATGCCTAGAATATGTGCGGGTCCATTCACAGTATGTCAATGAAAACAAAAATAATTAAATCGGATGATATTTTGGAAAATATAAATTAAAAAGTTTGACACGTGATGTATTTAACATTAGCATCCTCAAATTTTCACGTCTTCTAACTCCATGAAGATTTAACAAAAATACATAAACTATTTAATTTTCCTGGCTGATTTGATCTCATGAACGCAAATGAAGTGAGAACGGAATAAAGTGTGAAAAAAGCCCGACACGCGGAGGCAAAAAAATTAAAGTACAGTAATACCCGTAAAAAACTGTCTATGACGGAAACCTGTCTTAAACGAAAAAATGTCCTGATCCGTACAAGGTGAATTAAATAATCCGTGCGAATAGAATATAATTCCTTTACAACAGACGATGTACCTGCTAAGAATTGAACCTGTCTATAGCGGATTTTTCTTCCCTTACTGAATCTTCATTTGAATGCAATTGTCTAGGTCATTTTTTTAAAGCAGTGTTTATGTACGTAATTCTCTAAGTGGTCATTAGTATTGTTGATATTGTATTCCATGCATTTCGAACATAATCTAAAAATTAAATTTGTGAATAAGTGTGCTTTTGAATAATTTTAATTGTAGGATAATGTTGCTTCAGAAATATGGGCATGTTTTTTTTGCCGATATTATAGCTTTTATACTGGGCCAGGCTGAAAAAAAAATTGGACGCGCCGGGGCCTTCGAGATGGCGCTGTTTGCTCTTCTTAGCAGGCCTGGTAAAAATAGAGATCCTGTATTAAAGGTATCCTGTATCTAATACATGATCTCTTAAAAAGAGCACACAGCGCCATCTCGGAGGCCCGGCCGAGCTCGGGCCAAATTTAACTTTTATACCTGTCCAGGCTAAACAAATTGTATGAGTCGAGCCGCGACCGGGGCTGGAAATTGTGGCCTGTGAAGACCTCTAATCTGTTCTCCTGAACCTCCCCCCCCCCTCCCCCATCCGTTTTCTCATTATTTGAGAGTCGCAAATCTCTGGAATTCAGTATTTTAAATCTTATATCTAAAATAAATGAAATATGTATTTTGTGATAATGACATTAATAGTTTATTTGAACGATTAATTTTCCTCCAAAATATTTTATTAATTATTGATAATTCAATTTATTTGAATATGACTACTTGAGCCCCCCCCCCCCCCATGCATCATTTTTGAATTGTTACTCCACTCACTATTGATTGTACAATCGGTCTTAAAATGTTAAGAATTCTTATCTAAATAAGATTCTATTTTTGATTTTAGACTCAACTAACAAAAGTGCATTAGGGTTTAATGTTGTGTATTTGATCAGAAGTCCCTTGTTTCTTCCTTTGATACAAAAGAAACACTACTACCACAACCCTACCTACTGCTGTGTCTACCATTTCCTATTCTTCGTTAGTGGCCAATTTTGTTCTGCGGCAGTTGTTAAATGTATTTACTTCCATATTTCATTGTTACCAAAAGTAAACACTAAACAACAGTGCTGTATTTTCGTTAGGATCTTTTGTTCAGCGAATAAAGTGCCAAATAAACTATACAGTTAATTTATCGCTGATAGTCATGAGCTGGCGACGTTCCACATTTCTTTTCATTACGGAAGCTTGTCATTAGTTGCAGGTGGCACCCATGCGATTCATTAATCGTCATCTTTAGAAATTATCGATTTTTTGCATTATTCTGGCGGTGCTGCTTTGTTTCTTTATCAAAAGAAACACCTTAGCTCATCTTTTGAGATAGTCTGTTGAATTTTTTATCTTATTAACAAAAGGTTAATGGCGTTTGATTTTTCGATACAACATTTTGTTTAGTTTATTATATTTATTATTCTCTATGTTTAGCATTTTTCATGTAAGCTTGAAACATTAACAAAAAAGTTATTAAAAAAGAAGATGGGTAGAGAAGCACCAATTTTTGACCTTCCGATAGCGTAAAAGATTTTTTTTTTTTTTTTCTGTTATCTTTTGATGGTTTTAATGTAATCTAGGATCTATATTTACTACCTCTTTGATGGATTTTTGTTTGAAGATTGTTTAATAAATGTGTTACATGAACATCTGAAACAGATTTATTTGCAAAATTTTACTGTATTTCAATTACATCAATTTGATTTTTCTGTTTTCGATACTAAGTGCTTATAACACCATCGTAGGTTTCATCTATATATTTAGAACGCAAAGCCAAATTTTTAAGACCGATTTCGACGGATTTGAGCATGCGCAATCAGCATCTTAAGGTGTTTTTCTGTCTCTATTCGGAGTGGGGAACCAGTTTTGAACTGGTTTCATGTCAGAGGAACGTTGAGCGAATTCCAGATGGCCTAATGCTCTACACTGTTAAAAATCTTCAGCTTTTGCTGCATACACACTCCACCGCTTTTAGAGAAAACGGTTACTTTACTATATTATGGAGCATTTTCATTGGTCAAAATAGAGATATTCTATAAAAGCGGTGGAGTGACTATGCAGCAAAAGCTGAAGATTTTTTTACAGTGTAAGACGCCAGAAAGAGGCACTCTAGTTCTCTAAAAGGAGCGTGGGTTCGAATCCCGCTCCTGGCATAGGATGTTTCCCTGATATTGTTAATTTTCTGATGTAAATTATATGTATGGAATAATGTAAATTGTATTTTATTTCAGGAGTAAAAAGTATATAATTTGTGTTTACTTCATTGTTATTAAGTAAATTTTACCATCCCCAATATATTTTTTAATTAATAATTTTGTATTAAAAATTTAAAAATAAAAGCTTTGGCATGTAATTATCGATTAAATAAATTGAAATGATCAACAAATTTTGGTATATTTTTATTGCAATTGATCGATACTAAGAAAAGTAAGTAATTAATTTCCGGTTAAAAAGGAAAAAAAACAGAAAGAAGGGAAAATATTTATATAAAAAGATATGGTGCCATCTATTGATATTGTGATGCAGTTAAATGTTTATATTTGAAAAAACTAATAAAACTTTAATTTTAAAAATGTCTTTATTTGTAAAATCTATAAGAATGTTTTGAGTTACACTTTTTCGAATCTGAAAACTGAATTCTCTGGAAAATGTTCTGTAGTCTGTATCCGTGTAAAGACAATTAATATGCAGCCGGCCCCCAGCCTGCTTATAAAAGGAGAGATTTTACTTCTTATAACTGTTGCTAACAGATATTCTGTAACAATTTCTGACATTTTAAGGATGCTAAAGAACCTTTTTTCTGTTGAACCTTTCTGCGTCGTTTACCGTCAAGTTTTGACGAGTACTATGTAGTACATTTTAATAATGTGAAATACAAAGTAAAACACATGTGGAAAAATTACGATGGTGTTAGGAGCTTCATATCAGAAAAGAAAAATCAAATGGGTATAAAAGTTGCTTCAGCAGCTTTGTGTCGCTACGGTGCTTTGTGTCGCTACGGTGCTTCGGCCGGTCAGAGAGCCGAACCAATACAGACCCTCTAACCTTGAACCCACGTGAGACGACGTAGGTCGTTGCGACACGCGGTGAAACCACGGGGAGTCACCGTGAGACACTGTTGAAATTCATTAAGATTACTTAACACTTTTAAATTAATACACTAATAATACTACATTAATAATAATTATGCAGTAAAATTAACTAATACTTATTATATAAATTAAAAGCCATTTGTTCTTAATAGAAAAATGACATTAAGGATTATTATTATTATTTAATTGCTTAAATAGGATTAATATGCTTGAACAAAATCCTTTCCAAAATGGAATTTTTCTTTAGCTCTTTGACATTCCTTTTAACAGTTTATTTACTGTGTGTAATTATTATTATTTAGAATATTCCTTATTTGCTTTTTTATCTGAAATTTGAGTTCAAACAGTATGAATGTCTTGTTTTAAATAAAATAAACAAAGTTATTTCATTCAAAGCAAACAACTATTATTACGTAACAGCGGCAGTGACAACAGGTGCTAAAAATAATGAAACAAACTAAATTATACGTTTGAAAACACGCGACACACCTAATGCAGAAAGACGAGATCCGTACGTCGCGTTGGCAGAAAAGAGCATTCCGGACAATCTAAAACCAGAGATACAATTATACAGTGAGACTATGAAAACGGAACCTGACTATAACGAAATAATGCCTTAAACCAGGCATGTCAAACTCGTTTACCGCCACGGGTCAAACCAAGCATTATACACAAAGCCGCGGGCCACATAAAAAAAAAAGTAGATTGTAAAAGTAGTACCATTGCACAGAATAAATTGCGTACGTACGAAACACAGCCACGTTATTGAAATATTCACGCAAAGTTCCAAAACTATTATTATAGTACATAGTTTTGTTTTTTCAAAGAAATACTCATAATTACATTTCATCAACCAAATCTACAAAATTTAATTTAATTTTCTAAATTCTATTAATTTTAAAAATTAATTGTACACTCTAGTCTGTTAATCTTGATCTAGTAAAGGTATAGTTGCCAATCTTCCGGGTTTGCTTCAAGTAAAAAATAAAAATAAATTTATTTTGAATCAGAAAACTTATTTAATAAAATGTGCTACTTATTTGATTTCATTTATTAAATACATTTTCTGGTTCAAATTATGTTTAATTGACTTGAAAAATAATAAAAGATTGTTAGCTACGCACAGATGTATAAAAGTGCGCTACTGAACATAGCTAATTGCACACTATATTTTAAAAAAATGGTCGATTGATGAATAATTACAAGTATTTGGAAACTCCATATCCACATATTTTCGCTCTAATATGGGATCGCACCGAATTTTGATTAACTGCACTGTTGATTAAATTCTGTACAACAATTACAACACGAATCATTAGAAGGAAAGTAAATAGATTAAACTGATTTTTTCATATTTCTTGAAATTCAAAAATCTTCTTTTAAATTAATTTTTTTAATATTTTTTTCAAAAAAATCTTCTAAAAATTTCCATTTTGATGATTTTTGTAATAATTCACGGCGGCAATATTTAAAAAGAAATGCATTTTTATTTTGAAAATTATTTTGCCAAAACTTCAACTTCAAGGCAAATTTCATACTGTTATCTTGATATTTCAAAATGCTGATTATTATCACCATATAACAAGATAGCAGTATGAAATTTGCCTTGAAGTTGAAGTATACTCAGGTGCTTTGTAAATTCAAATGTAAACTCACTGTACTTTGTCTGTTAGGGGTCTTTTAATAATCCACATTCCTAATTTGTTCTTTTAAAATAAAATGGTAACTTTGTTTAATAGTTAAAACTTTGTGATAGAAAGTTGTCAAATATCTCTATAAGAAGGCAGATCTGTATCCTCACATTGACGATAATTAAGCAGTGTGTACAAATATAATATAAGTTTATAAGTGCACCATAAGTTTTAAGCACATATCTGGCATTTAAATCTATGCGGCTATATATAAATCTATCCGACTTTATATAAATCTCTCTAGCAATGGTACTTCAATTGTACGATGGTAATTCTGCTTATAGTATTTTCAAATTTCTTTAACTGCTCTAGACATAAATTCTGCAATTTCGTTTTGAATGATTTCGACTCGTGGGATATTTAATGTAATAAATACAATAATTAATTTTTTTAAAGCAAATGCATTTTCTTCAATAGACTTGGTGAAAGCACTTTGATTTTCTTTTAAGAAGTATTTGTGTAAATTCTGACAGTTTATCTTTCGGATGTTTAGCGAGATTTTTGTAAGTTTTCTTTATACTTTGTGCTGTAGCATCTCTTAATGTTACATTATTTTCAAATTCCAACAATGTCTACAGATCAAATATAAAATTTTAGTTTTCCTTTGAATGTAATTGTATTGAAAATCCTCATCTTTAAAAAAAAAAAAAAAAAAACCTGCGATGTTCATCTTTAATTAACTATATTTATTCATAGTGGAAAAAAACATATTTTTTTTATAAATACTGGGATGGATGCGAGTATGTCAATAAAATGTGTGTATTATTAATAAAAAGGGAAATAAAGATCACGCATGATTCATTAACAATAACAAAATTACTAACCTAAATAATTAAAGTAATTAAAGAGCTTAAATCCAAAATCCATATGTCCGACTAAAGCCCAAGTGAAGAACCTAGATGACATATTTGGGGGTTTTGTGCCAAGGACAAAAGTTATAATTTGTGTCTTTCAAAGCGACTCGATTAAAGCCATATAATTTTATATTTTGACTTTTAAAAAGTTTTTAATGTTCTTAATTAGCGCTGAATTTTATTAATTTTACAATTCATTTCTTAGTATTTGATAAATGCAGATATTATTTTGTAAAGCGGTGGAAAATCGAAGAGTGTATGTCTCTTTACTCCGTAACTTCGACTAGCTTATAGAGGAGAGAGTGAGACGTAGTGAGTGAATGCGCAGAACACCTGATTATATGCTGAAACTGTAGACACTGCGCAGCTTGAGCCATTAACGCCACAATTATTTTTCTCTTGAAAATGGCAATATTGCATTTCATACCGCTTTTTTCGAATAGACATTGTTGTCTCATGTTGTCTTTGTGTTTTTAGTGCTTTCAGCGTCGAGGAGTTTTTGGTCATCAAAGAAAGCGAAATTTTCTTTTCAGAATTACTGGTGTGTAAACCAGGGCTTAATTTGCTTAATATTTAAATATTGGCCAGAATTCACTGGAGCTCAGAAATACTGTGTTCCGGAGCCCAATGCAATAGCACTTCCAAAAAACTTATCCTAAATTATCCTTTCCCTTTCTTCTCCAATCTTTTGCCTTCTTTTGTATCAAAACACTTATATGTGACGTAATGTGTCGCACACGTAAGAGATGAAAATGAAACGAGCTCGATATTTATATCAGTCTTCGGCAGGGGCGCCATTTCGGGGGGGGGGGCTGGGGGGGAAACCGCCCCCCCCCCAAGGAATTTGAAATTTCAGAAAATTTATCAATTATCACAGGTTAAACAAAAAAAAAAATCAAATCAAATATGATCAAAAGCTAAAATAACGTCAGATTATACAGATTTGATTACAATAAAAAAAAAACTAGTCTGATGTGCCAAACCCAAAACTTTCTCCTATGCCATACATGTTTCACATACACCAAAAACAAATCAGTACCAATTTATATTAAGGTCTAACTGAATCTAAAGTTTTATTAAATTATGTGCGTTAGTTCTGGAGATATAGCTATCGTGAAAATCGTGCAAAATGTAGCATAGCAGCGCCACCTGTTGGACTATTTATACCAAATCGTAATCAACGTATATTTTGGCCAAGGTCTAACCGAATCTGAAGTTTGGTGAAATTCTGTGCATTAGTTCTTGAGATATAGCTATCGTAAAAATCATGAAAAATGTAGCATAGCAGCGCCATCTGTAGGACGATTTACACCAAAAACTAATCACCACCCATTTATATCAATGTCTAACTGAATATAAAGGTTTATCAAATTCCGTGCATTCGTTCTTTTGATACAGCGCCCACAAAATTTTTGTCACATACAGACACTGAGACACACAGACCAGACATTTTCTAAAATTAGTCCAATTCTGTTCAGGACCTTCTAAAACGTATAAATCCGTCAAAAACCAGAAGTGGTAAATTTCCATAAATCCAATACCTTTTCTTGTAAAGACAGAAGAAAGTAATAAACATTTAATAAACACTTTAAACATTGAAATGTTTTCTAAAGCCTTGCTATTGCAACATTCTATAAGTGAGACATTTATCATTAATGAGTATTTTGGCTAGTTTTAGAAATATATGTGAGAAAAAACTCTATGAATTGCTTCTGAACTGTGTACAGCATGATTAAAAGAAAACTCGTCACCCCCAAGGCTAGAATTTTAGTGATAAAGTCTCTCTTTAGCCAAAAAGTTAGGGGGAATTTTTTTATTTTTTTCGGCGGTGGGGGGTTGGGGGAGGTGTATTCAATTTCCTAATTATATGATTTGTTAATTTTGTTTTATTAGTGTCACATTATATTTACTCCGATCGTTATAATGCTATTAAATCATTTGCTTTATTAAATGATATTATATATACAGTATGCTCTTAAAAATCTCCACAGCCTAACAGTAGAGTCCTATCCAGATTTGATAGTAACCGACCCGAATCCTGACTTTAACCCGACAGACTTCAAGCCGAATCCGAAATATTCATACCTGAACCCGAAGTGAAAGAAAATGAATGTATATTTTAATACATTTATGGAAAAGTAATCTACAAGTTTACCGCTTATGTACAAAAAATAACACATATATACACCCATTAATATTCAAATATACTATAGTTTTTTCATTTGAAAATTATTCAGAATCTCTTTTTGTATAATAGGTTCATCTCGAACCCGATTCGAAAGAGTCAAAGTAAACCCGAAGCGTATAAAGTTTACTCGACCCGCAAGAAAAAAAAATTGAATCAACCAAACCCAAAACGAAATGTATTTCGGGTAGCCGATGCAGGACTGTAATTTTCAGTAAACCCGGAAACGTCCAAAAATTTTTCATTGACCGCAACCTCACCCAAAATGAAAGAAAAATAATCCATATTTCAATATGATTTGGAAAAGTAGACTAAAATTATATCTCTAATAACAATTTTATCTTTTATGCAGAAAAATTATTTTTTTTCCTCTGAAAATATTTAGAATTTCTTTGAAAACTCGGGCAACACGAGCCCGACTCAAAATAGTGAAAACCTAAATTGAACCCAAAACAATTAACCCTGTGATAACGGGCCAGGATTGACTACTAATTTTGTATTCAATCGTTCTACAATTTCCAAAAAAATTCCTTGTGACAGATTTCTCTTGAAAATATCCTGATGTGCATGACAGATTTCAAAAAGTCGTACTAATAGAATAAAAAATAGTCCACTGGGACATATATGTCCCAACCAGGGGTGCAAAAATCTAGGCGCCCATGGGCTGATTCCCACCACTAAATTTTATTAGTATTATTCGTCAAATTTTATTAGTATACTCCGCCTAAATTTTATCAGTATTCTTATTAGGCGAAGAATACTAAAAATTTAGTGGTGGGAATCGGCCCATTGGCGCCTAGATTTTTGCACCCCTGGTCCCAACCGTAATCAAATGTTCCAAGTCAACCTGACCCACAACGGAAAGTAAGCCGCGTCAACCCGGCTCGATCCGTACTGCAGATTGGGTCGTGTTGCCCGACCCAATGCAGAAGCAAGGGACCTGAGACCAAGGGTTTTGCAGATTTCTGAATTTTATGGAATTTAGATCATAGTCTGAAAAGGAAGGCAGAAAATGAATGCGGAAAATTTTTACTGACAGAAAATCATTAATGAAAATTTTCTTATACCTATGGATTACAACATTTGCAAATTTCGTAACTTCTTGTTGGTCTTCGTGTGCTGATTATCTCGTGAACGATTGAATTTCACGACTTTTTTTCGTGATTGTTTCATTTTTTCGTGATAATTTTCCAAAATTCGCTATTTCTGTATTCTATATTTCTGTGAATCATTAACGGAAGTGATTTTTTCGACCATTTGTCTAAATTTGCGACATTTTTTTTCAACCGATCGACGAAATTCGGTATTTGTTTTCGCCATCTTTTGACGAAATTCGCGACTCTTTTCTACGATCGTTTGTTGAAATTCGGGAGTCTTTTTCCGCAACCGACTAACAAAAATTGCTAGTTTTTTGCGCAATCTTTGAAGAAATTCCGATCGTTGAAGAATTTTTTTTTCCACCATTTGTCGAAATTCACGATATTTTTTTTTGGCAACTGATCGACGAAATTCGCAATCTTTTGACGCAATTCGCGACTCTTTTCTACGATCGTTTGTTGAAATTCAGAAGTCATTTTCCGCAACCGACTGACAAAAGTAGATATTTTTTAGCGCGATCTTTGACGAATTTCCCCCTTTTTTGCGCGATTGTTTGACTAAATTCGTATTTTTTTTTCTTTTGTTCAATCTTTTGACGAATTTTGCGATATTTTTCCGCAATACGTAATAAATTCCTAAATTCGGGATTTTTTTCCGCGACCGATTGACGAAAATCTCTATTTGTTTCAGCGATCTTTGGTGAAATTCACAATATTTTTCCACGGTCGTTTGAAAAATTAACGATTTTTTCCGCGACCAATTATTCCAAATTAACTATTTTTTCAAATTTCAATTTGTAAAATTCGCGATGTTTACAGCGATCGGTTGACGAATTGCTTTTGCGTAAAAAAGAAGAAAAATTCGCAGACTACCACTAAAATAAAAAATATATTCGCTGAAGAATCTCATGTTTGTGAAAGAAGTCAAGATAAGAAGGCAAAATCTCACACTGCATTTTTTATTGTGGGAGGGCCTATTTCTATTTTGTGCACAATTTGGGCAATCCTGCACGATATTTCAACCCCTGTCTCTAAAAAAAAAAACTTTGTCCCCCTCCCCAAGAAACTCATGAAATAGCGCCCCTGCAGTAAAACCTGCTAAGAAGGAGTTGAAAAGGACTGTAAAAAAGCTCCATGTTAGCAAGTATACTTGTATGGCATTTTTTCGTCGAAACTTGATTTTTTTTTTTGCCCGTTTGAGAAAGAATTATGTTATTGACAGGTGTCGCTTAGACACGTTTCACTGTAATACACCTATGCTCTTCAGAAGTGCTTTATAGAAAGGAGGTTTTAACAGTCTTAAAGAATACCTGAAAAAAAAAAAAGGTACCTGTCTATAACTAAAAACTTCCATAATATTTTAAAATTCTACTTTATAAGACGAAAACCTGTCTGAAACGGAATTTTCCAGAGGTCACTTGAGATTCCGTATTAAAAGTATTGCTGCTAAAAGTATATATGATTCAGTAAACGTTTCTCGTTCGGAGAGGTTTCGGGGGGGGGGGGGGGGGGGAGGAGGAGGGGGGTGCAGCCCCCAGAAGTCCATCCTTTGCTATGCAACTACCTTAAAAAAACTTTGCCCCCCCCCCCAAGAAAGTTCTGAAATGGCGCCCCTGGTCTTCGGGTTTGGGCAGGCTCGAGCTCAATCTGTCTTAAACTCAAAATTTTATTTATTCATGTACAGAGAGAGAGAAAAAAAAAACGTATTCCATTCAAATCATTTTAATGCTTGCTATTTTGATCAGAATAAAGAGTAAACAGAAATAGTCTTTTTCTATTCTAGTTTTATTTGCAGATTTATGTCTGATGACGTGTTGATATGGCGCCACTCAAAAGATCAAACAATGAATTTGCTTTCAGTTCGATTTTCTTTTGTGGCAGTAGAATATTTTTTAATTGGATCGTTTATTTATTTTATTTTTTATTTGGATATCTAACCCCAAAAGAATGTATTATTCTTTTTTTAGTCAGCGAGCATCAGCTTGAGATTTTGTTTGTTTAAGGTTTTTAGTCTTCTATTGTATAGGAGTATGAAAATAACGTTAGTGTTTTTTCTATTTTTCATCATAATTTTTCATCATATTTTTTCATCATCTATTTTTCACGCTGCCCATGTTAAGACTCTGCTCTGCACATTAACGAAGTCACTCTCATTTGTAAGTAGATATAATTGTCGTATATTTTTATTCTGATCAAAAGCAATCGAGCAGTGTTCCCCTTTTTATATAAGAGCATCGAATCTTTCCTATAACGAGGCCTATTTTTAATTCAACCTGATTTTCAGGGACTCGAAATCCCGAAAAATTGTTTTGCGGAAGTAATCGATTATATAGTTTAGGAAATTGGAAAGAAAAATTCGATTCTTCGGCATATAAATATAAATTTCTGTAAATTTCATTCATTTAAATATTAGCCGGAGCTCGCCAGAGTCTTTCACAAAATGAGGTTGTTTCCCAGAAATTGCTGCTTGATTAAAATATCAATAATAATAATAATAATTCCTTGGCACATAAGATTGTCTGAATGTTTCCTTATTAATGTTTTTGGTATTTGTTCATTCGTTATATATATATATATATATATATATACATGCTGCGAACTATTCCTTTTTTTGTGTTGACACTATTTCCGAATCATAATCCTGAGCTGAATTAATCGCACAATTCTGCGATTAATTAACATTAAGATTATTTGGAAGTAGTAATAACTAAAAAGTGGAATAGTTGATAGCTGTAAGTATACGTAGGTAGATGTATTTAAAATTTTTATTTTGCTAAATAAAAAAACAATGCTTTAAATTTTGAAAATAATGCATGAAATATAAATATGCAGATTGAAGTGACAGCGGAAGGGAAGGGGAGTGTGTACGCTACAGGTGTTAGTACTGCAGAATATTAGGTCTCCAGTACTTTTTTTCATAGAAATTAAGCACTGGTGTAAACAACAAAAGTATTGTTAGCTATGGTGTTGCATTAATGCAACGCTAGGCTTTAATTGCTTAAAACTGCGTATTTATGTTTATATCGCGTTCAGACTTTAGTATTGCAAAGACAAGTTGGCAAGGATCGAACAAGATACCCTGCAATAACAGACGAGTTCTATTGTGCCGAGCAAAAGGTCAACTCTATTGCTTCCTGTTAGAAACTTCTTTTGCTGTTTGTGAGAAAAGGCGTCGCCACAGTACTCCGCCCCTACGTGAGGAGAACGTCTCATTGACGTCGTGCGAGCGATGTTCACTCGTGTTGCGTGGTGGTTGCCAGAGTGATGCTTTCACGTTGCTATATGCACGTGTGGCCCTAAAGGACCATTTATATTATGACGTTATCGTCCTAAGCGTTGACATTCCAGGCGTTAAATCATAAGACCCAATCAATCAGCGACGCATAAATAACCAATGAAGCATGCTGATTGGTTGGAAAATCTGTGCTTCGCAGACCTCGTAGACCTGGGCAGATGGTTACGCCATAGTGTAAACGCAGCAGAAGATGTGCGACGTGACTGGCTTCTTTATGCTATAAAGAGCTGTTATAGGCTTCGTGCTGTGATCGTTTCACACCATTCGAAACTCAGTTTTTTGTGTTTTCAATGCTCCCATCTGTTGGTTCCGAGAGGAGATGGTGATACTGGTGAAGGTGAATGCTCGTTTTGTCCAAGGTCACCAATGAAGATGATGCGAGCGGCATTGGCAAGAATCGAACCAGAAACCTCGGAACAGCAGTCTATTTCTATAGTGCCGAGCCAAATATTATCTCAGTTGCTTCTTCGTAGAAACTCGTTTTACTGTTCGTGAGAGATGTCGTCCTCACAATATTTAAGTCACTTAGCTCAACTTTTTTTAACCGGACAACACAGAATTAGGCTTCAGCTATTCACATTACCCAGTGGCGCAGTGAAGGGGTGGTCTGGTTAAAACCCCTACCAGAGCTAAAA
This sequence comes from Maratus michaelseni, assembly GCA_963931845.1. NCBI lineage: Eukaryota > Metazoa > Arthropoda > Arachnida > Araneae > Salticidae > Maratus > Maratus michaelseni. The sequence continues at coordinate 207,346,099 of OZ007596.1, read as the reverse complement.
GATGCATTGCCGCTTATACGAATCATTGGTTTGTCAAAAAGCTCCTTTTATGAATCAAGAAAACCAAAAAAAACAGTATTAGTATCGGAATCCACTGCTTTATTGAATCAAATTCTATTCAACAAATGCTTATTATTAAAACGGCAGTTGACGTACTTTTAAATGGAAAAACGCACAATAGACAACTGTTAAAACTTGTCACTTATTTCGTTAAATATCAGTGGTCGTATCATGTCGCACTGCTGTTCACTGGCAAATCTTTTAACCGATTTTTTATTTGCTTCTTTTTCCGAAATGAGACTAAACCATCGAATTCCAAAGAAAAAACGAATGATAAATTTTAAACGTACAGAAATGGAATTTGAACTGTTTACATATTAAAGCTGGGAGAAAGTTCCTGTAAATTGCAGTAAACCCTGTCATTTCACAACCTGTCTTGAATTGAAATAATTTATGATCCCGACGAAAAGAAAACATACAATTATACGCTCTAAGATGGAAACATTTTTTTCCCGGTCCCTATTGATTCCGTTTTCACAGGCTTAAATAAATTATAAACTGATATTATAGTTAGGTCTGGGTCAAATTTTCTTTCATTAGACTGGGACAAGTGGGCCCTGGCTTACTTTTTCTTCTATAGATTTTGGGCCGGAACTGGTTCTTACTTTATTCTGCAATCTGTTACCTTTCCTCATTATTTTCAGGACCGGGTCGAATCTAATGAAAGAAAATTTGTGCGATCTTGCGTCGTGGTGGCAGTTTTCTTGTAAAAATAATAGTAATACTGTACATTTGTTTAAAAAATCTTTAAAAATTGAATTTCGTTTAATAAATAACAGAGAAATATTTAAATCACAGGTGTGTCAAGTGTCCTTTTTATTCACAGAGCTTTAAAATGGTGATTGAAATTTATGAACCAACTTTTTATTTCATTCCACACAACATTATTAACTTAATGCGTGTTCATGTAAGTCATTGTCTCTCAATTATCATTATTATTGTTATTCTTATTCCACATTTCATAGCTGTACCTTAAAATGTTTACATTTTATACAATATTCTGTTAAAAGAACTTTAGTTATCGGATAATATTGGCATGTTTTGCAGAAATAGGGTCGGGTCGGACACATAAACAACGAAAATATAAACAGCACGAACAGAACCGGGTTGAATATCAGCTTTTGATACGGGCCGAAAACGTCCATAAAGCTTTCGTAGGGGTCCGAACAGGGCTACACTAGATACCGGGCTGGCTTATTCATTATTATGACGTCACAAATGGTGGCTGGCCGCGACCAGCGATTGGTACAAAGCGAAAGACATACAGCGATTGGCACAAAACTATGGGCGCGTCGCTTTGTACCAATCGCTGGTCGCGGCCAGCCACCATTTGTGACGTCATAATAATGAATGAGCCAGCCCGGTATCTAGTGTAGCTCTGGTCCGAGCTAAAATTTTAGGGTTCTCCTTTGGGTTTGAGGCTAAAGAAATTCGTCTGCTTGGGAACAACATTCATAACCGCGCCATTGAAAAGCATTGTGTTTAGAAAATTTATGCATATATATATATATTTTATATGAAGTTTTAGATTGTTTCAGAGACAGGTTATACACGAATTCTTTTCTCTATTTTATTGCAATTTCGTGCATATTTTTCATTTATTTTTAAAATAAACATTTTAAATTTTATTTAATAAGTATATATGGATTTTAATTAATATATATATATAGATTTAGCGAAAATTATTCGTATAAAATAGACCTGACTTTTTTTAAGCATGCGTTCACCTGTATTTATGCTTATTCAAATGATGTAATAAGGTAAACAAACACGCTAACCGCTATTTTTACTTGCTAATAATGAAGCGTAAATATAATTCGTAAATATAAGTCGTCAAAATTTATTTAATTTATTCAAAAATTGCAAGCAGGTGAGTAATCATTAAATAAATAATTATTATAAATAATTTCTGAAATTGTTTACACAAAATTTATTATTATTCTTTTTTTTTCAAATAAAAATGTTGTTGTCAATCTCGATTACATCTTTTTCCACCAGATGGCGTATTCAAACACTTGAATCACAAATTTTTGCGTAAAACTCTAAAATTACTGAATATCTTCCATAAGTTGAACTTACGTAATCGAGATTTTTTTTCGCTATAAATTGGCAACATATTTAACATTATTTTTTATTTAAAAAAAAAGAAAGAAATTTTGTGTAAACAATTTCAGAAATTATTTGTAATAATCATTTATTTAATGATTACTTACCTGCTTGCAATTTTTGAATAAATTTTGACATAATAACGATTTATAAATTATATTTACACTTCATTATTAGCAAAAAGTCAGTTTTCTTGCACTGAATTGAATTGTAATTTTACCTTGAAGCAAAAAGCCAAAAAGGATGCAAGACAGAATTGCATTGCTTTTTCTCCGTAGCTCTCTTAATTAAAGTACGTTTTTTGTATTGCAGGAAATAATGATATTATTTTGTCTGTCTTTACTGCATTGTTAATTCTGATCTCTGATTTATAGTTTTTTAGATCTACAGTGATAGATAGAAATATCTGTGCATTTAATAGATCATTAGTAACAATTTCCTACTTTTCGTATGTCCTGTTTGATTAAATTTTAAAACTTTATGTAACCTCCTAAAACTACATAGATTGAAAATTTCTCATATCATAACACCTGTTTAGGTAAATATTGCACTGCATTCCTTGTTTTTTTCTTTTTTATATGTTCCCTTTTGTGTAACTGAGAAAGAAGCACATAAAGTAAAATGTCCAACTGTTTATGTTAGAAGCTAGCACAAATGCTAAAGATTTTCAGGGTTCCAGCGACGTGGAAAATCTGGAAAGTCAGGTAATTTCAAAGTAGTCGGGGAAAGTCATGAAAATTTTAAAATATATAGGAAAAGTCAGGGAATTTACAAATATTTCCTAAAAAGTCATGGAAAGGTCTAGGGGGGAAAAATTTTGAATTTGAAACCATTTCTTTTTCAGAAAAGTGTTACTATATTTGTCGCTACATGGCGCTTCTCAAAAACATCTAGACTCTTGTCAGTTTCAAGATCGAAAAATTCCTACAAATGCAATGCAGAAAAACCATAATATGGACAAAAGTTTTCTACATTTTTTTAGACTTTTTCATGACATTGCACATTCTAGACTTTGTTGTAAAAGGGAAAAGAGTATAAACCCTGTTATTACAATGCAAATTTCTGTTTTTTTTTTTTTTTTTTTTATGCTGCTTGTTATTTAAAGCAGATTTCGTGTATGCCCGTTTGGTCATCGAATTTTTTTTTGATTTGGTCAAGGGTAATCATGGAAAGTCAGGGAAATTGCCAGACATGTTTTGCTGGGAACCCTGATTTTGATTTTGCATGTGAGACAGTTTATACAAAATAGAAAGCCATAGTAAAATTCCAATTTCTATTGTGCTTAACTGCACAGACCCAAGTCAAAAAAGTATAATTATGCAAAATGAACAATAGGTAATTTAACTCACTTTTCATTTATATGAATTTATATTTATGAATATAGAGAGAGATAATTAAAAGTAATCTACATATATTAAAAATGGAATTCAGGGGGTGAAATTCAAATTTTTAAGTGGAGGGAAACCCCCCTCCTACCGCTCCCCAGAGGTCAGACAGAATGCAGCATTCTCCTGAAACTTTGCATTACTGTTCCCTTTCTTTTATAAATACATAAAAGTTCAAGTATCTGTTCAATTTGAAGTATTCTTAATTTTTTTAAAAAAAGAATCTTTTTCAACAGAAAAAGAAAAAAAGTTTATTATACATTTAAGAGCATCTAAAAAGTTATATCCAATTTTATGTTAAATCTGAAAAAAATATTTAATGTGTTTTCACCTTGTCACTGGCAATTTTCCTTTCAAAAATAATTTTTTGAAAAAGTAATTTGTATTAACAGATAATATGTATTAAATGCATATAAAATTTTATAAAGTTCAAAAATAAAGTTTTTTTTTTTTGGCTATGATGTCTTACACTCACGCGCTGTTTTAAAAAAAATATTTTTTTAATCGGTTATAAAAAGGAAAAAAGTCGCAAAATTTTGGGGATTTTTTCCTTTAATGGTAACCTGGCTCCTGGCTATTGTATTAAGTTATTGGTTTGGAGTCGGCTTGTAAATATCGCCAATCGAAAAGTCGCCAAATATCGGTGCGTGAGTGTAACACCCCCTTTGAGTGTTCCCCTTTTATTTATGTATATTTCAAGTAATTTAACATGGTAGCATAATTGTGTTGTTTGTATTAAAGGTACTTACATATTATCTGTGCCAATGATGTTTACTATTGCCAATTGTGTTCAAAACAATAATTTAATATACATTTATTAAATACATAGCAATGTTGAAAAAGGTAAATATAAAACCAAATTAAAATAATACATAACATCCTGTTGGTGGCTTTTTGCGATAAAAGATATTTGCAATGATATTTTAATTTCTGGCAATGCTTGCTGGAATGAATATAATTTGTATCTTATATGCAGGGGTAGGGAGTTTTCAGAAAATCTTACCAGCCAGCAAGAAGCAACGTACAGTTGAAACTGTTATGACAGAATTTATCAACTTCAAAAATAATTCATTACTAATACTACAATACATTTTTGTAATTTTCTTTCTATTAAATTAAGAAATATGTACTACAGCGGAAAGTTATAGAACTTAGTACCATATTTATATCGCAAAATTTGGAGAATTGCAAAATATTAACTAACAAGTAAAAAACAACATATCTTCGATAGCCTTCAGTTTTTAAAAGACTGCTTAACAATTCACTCGCCTTGTCAGAAAATCTACTCACCAGTGGTGAGTAAAATGGTGTATCTCCCCACCTCTGCTTATTTATATGCATTATGAATATAACATATATAGCTTTATCTATACTATATCATATTATATTATTATATACAAGTATTCCTGCAATTGTCTCAAGTAATACTATATAGCTTTACTTGAGAGACAAAGGGAATACAGAACTTTTTTTTTTTTAATTCTGGGGTTGTACAGCATATACCACTGTATGGTATACCCACCACTACACCCCTGGTTACAAAGTAGAAAGGGAAAAGAACTGTGTTACTGTAATTAGTATTATTAGTGCCATTGTTAGTGTATCTTCCTGGCACAGATAATACAAATGCTTCATTAAATTAAAGAACGGTCACTATTTTCCTTTACATAAGAAGTATTTTAGAGTACATCTTTATTATCATGGCACCATGATATATCAAATGTCTCATAAATATTCCTATTCAATATATAACAAACATTCATATGTAGTAGTCAATTGACTGAAACATCAATTTTATTTATTGGGATTTTCACCTAATTATTGGATTTTTGTCCTCCCCCCCCCCCTTCCACACGCAAAAAAAAGTAACAAACTTCTTGCCACATCATACCTCCAAGAAAGCCTTATATCTCGAAGTAGTTTTTCCTCTAGGCCATTATTTAAGGCATAGCACCCTGCCCTTTTTAAAATTGGTAAAATGCACCTTGCCCTTTTTAAAAATAGTAAAGTGCACTTGGCACAGCCAGAGATCTCTTATGAATATCATTCCTGTACCACACTATATCTAAATCTGTTAAGCTCAAGAAGAGCTTATAAAATTATAGAACTTCCTCATTTCTTTAGGAAAAACACTGGACATTATTAAATCAGGTTGTGATTTAATTGTATTTTTTTTTTTTTTTTAAATCATTTGAAATTAATGTTACATTATTTATCATACCAAAATTTACTTTTTTTTTTCGTTACTAAACATGGTACTATTTTCTTATGAAATAATGCCTTTTTCTATTGAACTAGTACCTTATTGATGATTAGCACACAGCCCTTTTTCTTTCTAGAGTAAAATAAGCTACTACTAAACACACTACTTCAAGCAGGGTTGCCGGCTTTTAGCCAGGCCAAAAAAAGCCGGCCGGCTTTTTTTGGTTTTAACCACTTTAAAAAAGCCGGCTTTTATTTAAAAAAAAGTGGTTTACAACTAATTCACATTAAATTTATTTTTAATGCAATAAAAAATATTTCCTTCTAAAAAATTTTTATACTCGTTGAAAAGAATATATTAAATTAGACTGCAAGGTGGTGTTTTGAAATTCTGTATTACATAGCTCGACATATACTATACATTTTAAAGATTATATTTAATTAAACAATAACAAAACATCACCATCAAAAATGAAAAATTCTTTCATATACTGCTTTGTACTTTTAAAATTGTTGTGGATTAAAACTTAATAATTTATATATTTAATAAATGAAATTAGAATATATAATACTTGAGAGCATCCATATTTAGTTAGTAAACAGTATTCTAATGTCTTATAAAAATATATTTTAATAAGATTTTTTTCTACTAAGCAATTATAAAACTCATGCCAAATAAGTCCATATGATGAGATTAAATTATGGAATGATCAATGTTGAAAGAGGAATTAGGAAGAATATATAATATTTGAGGAGATTTTAGTAGATGTAAGTGTATAAAAAAAGAGAGAACAGTTAAAAAAATAAATTAATAAAACTTGTTGAAATGAAAAGCAAATGTTATTCATATTACTGTTTTTAACAGTGGAAAATGGTGTTTTTATTAAATTGCTGTATGTATGATTTTAAAGATATCAGAAATATTAAAACTTGCATATCAATAGCCCCAGTAACTTATTTGTGTGTGTGTGTGTGTATCAATCTGCTGCAAAACAAAATTTATTTATGACACAACAATGTCTACTACCACAAGAAATAATAGTAACCCATTAAATAAACAAAATTTTCAATTACAAAGAAAATACAGTAAGAAGATTACAGTAATTCAGAGACAAAGTAAAATTTAGCCTTTTTTTTTTTTTAAGTACAGTATTTTTTAAGCTATTAGATTAATCTTCAAAAATCTTCTAATAAAATATGTAATTAAACAACTGTTGTCCAATTTAATTATTTAAAGAAGTAAAATTGAAAAAAAGTGTAAATTAAATTAATAATAATAATAAATAGCCTTTATATAAAAAATATAGCAATAGTTATGCACTGAGTATTCCTTGTTAAAATTTAGGTATAACATATTTACAATTCTGACTCAAATCACCAGTCTGCTATGTGTTATTTCAATATTAATGTCTTCATTACTGAGAAATTAAGTTATTTATTAAATTCTAACTCAATAAAATGTCTTTTAAATTAGTTAAAAAATACTTAAAAATCTACAGTTTGTAAATAAATTGCTTCAACGTATAAAAACCAATTATGACCAAAAAAGGCCAATTTCGGCCCAAAAAAGCCGGTTAAAACCAATAAAAGCCGCTGGCCTGGCTTTTATTAATTTTAGCCGGCTTTTTTGCAACCCTGACTTCAAGTGTTCATGTGCATAGGTCCATTTAAGAAGAATTTTGGGTACTTTTAAGAACCTTTCACCTAAATGTTTTGTCAGGAATCTGTTTAAAAAAAAAAAAAATGGGTATGTTACAACTGTCACATTTTTGTCATCTTAACTCACTAATGCCTGTTGGCAAGAAAACTGGCCACTTAAAAGGCGCACAAAACATTTAAATTTGGAAACCAGTATTTTAGCATGGAGATTTTCCCCATACCTAATCTGAAATTTTGACAGATTAAATAACTCGAAATTGCAGCATGAAAAAACCAGTGTGAGCTGGTGTTGAAGAATTAAAAAAGTGTAAAAGATCCTCGTCCTGAATGGGTTAAAACTTTCATTTTCATCTTTCACAATAATTCTTATCATAAGGATATTTTACAAAATTTACATCTTAGACATTGACCCTTCACAAAACTCTTAAAAATAGACTTTTCACAAAATGTTTCATCTCCAAACTGAACCTTTCGGATATTTAGTCATTTTAAAATACAATCATACCTGTCACAAAACAGCTGAAGTCACCAAAAAAGCTTAAAAATAGATAAACAAGAACCTGGATATAAAAATAATTTCAAATTTGCAAAATTAGAATGTATTTTTCACAAATATAGAAAATTGTTAACAATTCACTAAATAAGGACCATGTGAGAAAAGTCTGAACAATCTTTGTAAAATAAGAACCTCCACAAAATTCTTTGTCTTAAAAACAGACCTTTTACAAAACTTTTCCATCCCCAAACCATACCCTTCACTTATTTAATCATTTTAAAATGAAAACAGCTCTGAAGAGAACCTATTATCTAGCTATGAGTATAAATACATTAAAGAACTTTGCTAAAAATGTCTAAACAGGAACTTGAGTATAGCAATAGTTTTTTGTTCACAAAATTATTAAATTTTTTACAAATATCAAAAACTTTTCAAAATTCCACAAAAACATGTCTAACAAAAGTCTGGACTGGACAGATCCCTGGTGGGGCAAAAACCTATTTGTATAGCATCTAGAACAGCTATACTCAACCTGCGGTCTGGCAACCATATTTTTGTTGCCCAAGACACATAATAATTAATCCATATTTGCCGAAACGTCAGTGAAGGCTCACTGTGGAGATGCGAAAAATTTTTGGTTTCTGTCTGTCTATTCCGCGATAACTGCCGTAAAAAACGTTCGATTAGGTTGATTTTTGCTGGGTATGTTGGTGAGGTACCCGGAATTAGCTGTATAGTTTTTAGTTACATTTGGTTCATTCGTTCAGAAAATATAGAACATTTCTTTTTAGGTCATAATGCTTTCCTATGGGGATGCAGACGATTTTTCAAATTTCATTTTTATCTGAAATGAAAATGGAATATTTGCATAATGGATTTCGACGTAAAATTATGAATGCTAAATTTTCAATATGGATTTTGAATAGTTTTAAAATTTTGCCGATAAATTTAATAGAATTTAGAAATTAATTGCTTAAAATATTTGAAAATGTTTTTGCATCTGTTAGAGAAATATAAACATCTTATTTTCATATTTTTTACAATTTTTAAAAGCGTTTATTTTTACTAACCACTTTAATTTATTCGTTGCCTAGCAACCATATTTCAAAGAGTATAAAATAATAAAATTCAAGGAACTTGCACTATTTTAGTTAAATATCTTTTTTTTTTTTTTTTTTTTTTTTTTTAATCAAAACGAATGTAAATTTAATGAGACTACAAGGGGATGAATACCTATTTATTTAAAAAAATTAAAAGAATAAGCAGTTCATCAGACTTATAGAATATCATTGTATAACACCCTGTTTAATTTAATGATTCTAATTTCTGTAACATTCGAAGAATTTTATATGCTTATAAATATGCATACAATTGAAAAAATAATAATAGCGTATTTTACGATGTTAAATATCAAAAATGAGATTTTTAAAAAAATGACTTGCAGAGCTGACGTTGAGGCTCCTGATCTGCAGATTTACTAGTTATAAAATTAATGGGGATGTACATAAAGATTTTTAAGACTCGCTGTTGTTTTATATATTTTCATAGAAAGACAAAATCTGTCCTTTTATTTATAACTAGTAGGGCTTCGCCCAACTATCTCCTAGTTCCATATGAAAATAAACTTTGGTCGAAGCCTGGTTCTAAAATATACATGTTTAATTTTATGCAGGTTTCCATTATGACAGTTTTATCCTTAATAAAACAGGTGAAGCTCAATTCTGTGCTGTCAAAAAAGATTAATAAACAAATTAATTCCTTTAAAATAATTCATAATGAATGGGTGCACAAAATATAATAATTTTCTCTAATATCCAGCTGTCTTTTTTTTTTGTATTAAAGAGCTATTTTCTCTTTTATTATTTTTTATATTAAAAATATCAATAGACTACACACAAAAAAAAAGTAAGTTCTAAAAATGAAATTTCAACATTTATTCAGCCAATACTAAGAAAATAAAAATAGATGGAAGCAGAAAGGTAGACACTTGCAGCATTTGCAAAAAAAAAGACACTTTAATTTCTAACCAACATGTAAAAATTCAAAAAAGTCAATTTTTCTTCTCATTAAATAAAAAATACACAAAGCATGCATCTTTAATTTATTCAAATTAATCTGATATAAACTGCAAAATGCAAAGAATAAAGAACTTTTTTCTTTTAAAAACTCTTTCCAAAAGCAGAAGAAAAAAAAATCAATGAAATCCAATCCAATTTCCCTAATGTGAGTTTTAAAATACATTGAAGTTCACAGTACGGCGAATGATAAATTAGAGGCAAATGACATTAAAAAAATATAATGAAAATGATATTCAGAAATGCAGAAATATCCTGACAAAGAAACTGTTGCCAATATTAGCATCAAATAAAGAAATAACATCATTGCAGCATGCTCTGAAAAACTAATTAGTTAATAGCGTATGATGTGCACAGATAGTTGAGTCAATCAACAAAATTATTTCATCCATGGTCCTTATAGTATTGAATCACAAATGAATCAATCATTTCTTTTTATCATATCATATATGCTAATAAGAGCAAGACTTGTGTGTGGATATATATAATATATATGCAAATTTTATCTTAAAAACGGCTCTAACGATTTTGACGAAATTTTGTATCCTAACGTTTTGGGGCACGAGAAATTTTTCCAAATAAATTAAATAAGCACTATTATATTCCTACATTAAAAGAAAGTTTTTGCATTGAACAATTCAAAAGACTGATTTATTAAAGAAAATCTCCTGATTTTCGTTTTGTTTAGAGTTTAGATATTGTGCATTATTATATTATTACGTTTAATACTTCTTATATAGCTAATACTGCTTATTAGGGTTGAACGTTTCTAGTGAAAACTATTGCCACTAAAAATGTTTTACACCCCTATTTCCAAACAACAATCTTTGTGGCATATTTCTAGAACATTTGCAATACAAATCTACCACATATTGTTTGGAAATAATGGTGTGGTAAAAGTTTTTGGTAGCATTTCTTCCGTGACAAACATTTAATCCTACTTATAATATTAACTTTGTTATCTAACTATTTTAATTACCCCTTTTTACATTAAGATATTTGTGTTGTGACCCACCAAACATTAGAAACATCATATATTTGCAGCCCGTGATGAAAAAGGTTGAGTATGACTGATCGAGAAGATATAATGTATCAACCTGCTATTCAAAAAGTGCTAAAAAATTTAATATCAAATGTCGAATGATGCTGAACAATAAATGTTGATTCCAGTGACATTTGGTTACTCAAACGTAAACATTGTATGATTGAATTGAGAAAATGTTTCGACCAATGCAGAGCTAGCAGATGGCGTTGCGATCGACATTTATCATTCGGCATCATTCAACATTTGTCGGATTTGATTTTTTAGCACTTTTTAAAGTATTACTGCAACAGCTGGTTGCCACATTATGTCTTCTAGACGCTATACTATTGGACAAGAAAATTTTTGCATGAAGTGTTAGATGCAATTGCAGAAACATGGCAACTACAAACTGTACACAATAAATTAAAATGTTTGCCGAGAAAGACGAAATGTATGTGTGTTAGCTGTTCTTAAGTTTTTTTCCTATAAATATAACTTAGTGATAATTGATAATCTTGGTGTAGTTTAAATATTAGGAGTTCATGTTAATAAGGAAGTACTACCAATATTTGCACTTCTAAAATTTTAGCATTTAACGGTCTAGAAATATTTCAAGTTTACTTATTGCTGGGTACAACCTAGTTTTCATATGACAAGAAATTATGTACTAGAATATTTTTTTTTATTGAATATAAAACAAAAAATAATCAGTTTAGTACAATATGTCAACAATCAGAAAAATAAAATATTTGATGCAGTTATGCAGCATTGGACCAGTAAATGTTAATATATGTATATTTTAATTTTTTTTCTGCATTTATTTTAAATTAGTATCTTTTCTGTTTTTCTAGGAATATAGAACAAGACAATTAAAATGATTTTCCAAGTTGCTCGCCATTGTCCTCAGCATATTTTGTTATCATTATGGAGACGCAAGAGCTTTCTTTTGGGCTTTGTGATGGTCACATCAGTATTTATTGTATGTCTACAGTTTGGATCCAATGGAAGCAATGGACATTTAGTGAGCAATGGTCTTCCAACTCAAAAAGGAAAAGATGAATATCCATTGGGACTTATGGGTATTAGTGGTGGACATAAGACATTAATACCTCGAAGAAATTTATCTGCCCTGAATCAAAGACAAGATCAAAATATGTTTGGAGGTGTTGATGTTCGAACTGGTCAGCTGGTGGATATGAATGGAAAACCTCCCCGGTAACTTTTTCTTCTTGGTATTTTTTTTTTTTTTTTTTAATTTTCCTAATGTTTATTATGATGATACAGAAAAAAGGGTACTTCTCCATTATCCTGTCGACCACTTTTCATAACAAATAACTATCACCAAACTGTAATGCCAAATAAACAAATGGGAGAATGTTGCCATTGGAATAGCAAAATAAATAAATACAATACAAGAAATAAGGCTTTTCGAAAAGCCTTACTCACCAATGTGTCAACTGTCAGTAAATTAAAAAAATACAATATATTAATGAAAACAGAAAAAAATTAATCTTTATTATTTATTTATTTACATTATTTTTCTTAATTATGCCTCTCGGCTAATGAATAAATGTTTCTGACGTCAGTTGAAACTGATCTATTGAATGTAGCTATGCACAACATTTTTTCTCTTTTAATATCATGACACCGCCGTTTAAGAGGGCAATTGTTATTTTAATTAATGAAATAACTAATAAATCAGTAAAACATAATGAAAAATACAGGTAAATGTTGAATTCAAAACCACTTGATGATGATGACATAACAAACACGTGAAATGCTTCTGACGTCAAGTGAATAGAACTGCATTTTTGGCATTATATCCTATAGTTTGGAGGTAGTTTTTTGTTATGAAAAGTGGTCGACAGGATAATGAAGAAGTACCGAAAAAAACAACAACATTCAGAGCTGAAATATATTTGACAAAGTACAATATTTTTTAATTACCATATATAACAGGATTTATGCCTGAAAAATTTTAAATCCTGTCCAAGAAAATTTCACGGGTAAGAGCCTCTCATCTAAAAAATTCCACCAATTTTCTGAAATTGCTTTTTTGGAACAATAATCAATGCAGTGAAAATTATGAAATTAATACAACAACAACAAAAAAAATCCTAATTGTTAAGCAGGGTTGTTTGATTTAAATCAGCTTGATTTAAATCGTGATTTAAATCATGATTTAAATCAAATGATTTTTTTTTAAAAATCTTTGATTTAAATCAGTTTTTTTAACATTCATATTTACTGGCTGAATAAGGATCAAATTCCTCATTCATGTTAAAATAAAAGTTAAAATCATTCATTTCAGATTAAAAATTACCTTTTAATAACATTAAATAAAACTTTTATAGATTAAAAATACTATTATATTATGAAAGTAAATGCAACACTGCATTAAAAATATTATCTACCCATAGTACATTCTCCAAAACTACTGATAAATACTTACTAATTTTTAAAGTTTTTTTTTTCTTAGTCACTTCCATTTTCAAAATGCTGAAGCTAAAGTTAAATCTATTTAATATAATAGTATTTTCAGTGGAGAGTCACTTTCTCTAAAGCAAATTATACATAATTCATAAGTTTGTTTTACATTTACCTGCAAATTACAATATCCTGTATGTTGATGTATTGATCATATAATGTGATCAATACATGAACTAATTATAACATAAATATTTGGACTGTTTGTCTAACATAGAATTAATTCCAGTTTCATGTTTCTTCTATAATTGAAAATACTTTAATCCCTGTAACTGATCTCTTTCCTCTTTCTTTTCCTAGAATTCATTGCTTATTGCAATGGAAAAAAATAAGAAATGTTATTGTACTATGCTAAGCACTAAGCAGTCATATTTGTATTGTCAAATAAGCAAGATTGTTTTCTAAAATTGATCATGGCTGAGTAAGGGGGGGAGGGGGCAAAAACACTGATAATTGATAGCTTCACACTTTTAGTTATAGGATTACCTTGCATTTGGTGCCTTAGAATAGTATAGTGTGAATTTGACTAATGATGAAAAAAAGAAAGCCTTACTTTTTGCTAAAGACAAATACAGTTCACATTTTATATCCGTGATAATGAAATTTCAAGGAAAATCTGATCCCTTTTCTGAATTTTTATTTGATGAAGACATCGTAACAAAGATTTCTCCCGTAGATTGGTGGAAAACACACTTTGATTCAGAAATTTGTGTACCAGATGGTGAGGGGAGTGTAAAGAAAGCCATAGAGCAACTGCTTACAGCAACAGCTACTTCTTCCTCCATGAAACAGATTTTTTCAACATATGGTTTAGTTCAATCTAAACTTAGAAATAAATTAGGAAATGATAAAGCAGCCAAATTGGCGTTCGTATACAAAACCTTAAATGCATAAATAGTTAAAAATGCTAATATAATTACATATATGTAAATAATTACAAAATAAAAACCAGATTTTGTAAGAGATTGAATTGTAATCTAATGTTAAACTATAATTTTATATTAATGATTAATGGTAATTATCTGTTTATAGATATTCACCAATGTTAAACTGTTTCTATTTAATATTTTGTCATAACTTAAAAATTATAGAATTGTTCTTGCATGATGCATAATAAATATATACCCATATGCATTTAGCATTCTTTTTGTATTTATTACACGTTGTTATATAAAATATGTGTTATTTGGAGTAATACACGAAAGAAAATTTTAATCATCTAAATTTGTTTGCAACAATTTTAAATTTCAATTATTTTGAATTCATATCTAGAAATTGTAATGAAATTAATAGAAATATGTAAATCTATGCAGAAAATATAAATAAATATGTGCAGAGTACACAAATAATATTATACTATAAGAATATTTAAAAAAATCAAAAAAATCCGATTTAAATCAAAAAAATCTGATTTAAATCAAAAAAATCCGATTTTTTTGATTTTTTTAAAAAAATCACGATTTTTAACAACCCTGTTGTTAAGCAAATATAAAATTTGGTTAAAAATAAATATGTAGATGATATAAAAAATGTTTTGTAATGAAATAAACACTTAACCTTATTATTCTGAATTTTTTGATTGAAATTCTTTTTGTTGTATTTTGGCACATGTTAATACTTACCGTAAAATACCGTTAATCCGCCCCCCTAAACGTGACGAAAAATCGTAAAATAATCAGGGGGGGGCGCTTACACGGTATTAAAATTGTAGTATATGATATTTATCGGTGGTGGTGGGGGGGGGGGGCGGAGATGCTAATGGCCGATCGTCGCAGAGTATGCATTATTTTAATAAAGTGACAAAAGAAAAACATTTTGAATTAAAAAAATTATATACAAAATAGAAAAACAGTATAACTTCACGATTAATGGCAATTTCAGATTATAGAAAATTCTGGATTTCAGAAGCTTTGAAACTGGAATGCATTTAGATAAATAATAACACTAATATCTGTCATTAATATGGTAACAGAAAAATAAAAGGAACTTAATAATTTAAAATAATTAAAAAACACTGGGAAATTGCAGTTGAAAATATCCTGAAGTAATTTCAAGAACTAGTAACATTTTATGTGGTGTCGCCATCTGTTGTAAGTTAGGGAGATTAAATAACCGTTTTTTTTTTTTAAAATCATGATTACGTATCTATAAATGCTAAATAAATAATTCAAATCACAAAAATTGAGAACATATAGAAGGAATTGGTAGTGTTGCCAGATTATTAAAACAAAAAACATTACTACCACAAAGATAGCATAAATTAAGCTAGAAATTCGATTGTGTATCGACAAATCGATTGATCTGATCTATCAATCGATATTTTTTTTGTGATTGGTTGTTTTCATAATAATGTTAAATACAACTATAAATTCTTTAATAAAATAAATAGATTCTCTTTTAATCAAAATATTTTCCACACAGTATCAAATACACATTTCTTTAACTTATTTCATGAGAAACTTTCACTATCGATATTTTTATTACATGGAGATAAATTTACAGCAAAACTAATGTTTGGTTATATTGCTATTTCAGATCGACAATGTGTTTGCACATGTTTGAGATATATCAAAGAATCGTCACGCCTTTCTGTTCCGTCGGAAAAAAAAAAAAAAAAAAAACACTCGGGAGATTAAGTTTTTGGTGTCGATCTTGACATGCTGGCAAAATTTCTTTTGGGGGAGGGCGCTTTCTCGGTATTTTTGAATTTTCCAATTTGTTTACGAAGTGGGAGGGGGGCGCTTAATCGGGAAGGGCGGATTAACGGTATTTTACGGTAAGGTTAATTTAACCCTTTATGCTCTGACAGTACTTCTAAGTACCATTAAAGGAAAAGTGGTGGTAATGAAAGTGGTATGAAAAGTGGTCAACAGGATAATGAAGAAGTACCGAAAAAAAAAAAAAAAAACATTCAGAACTGAAATATATTTGACAAAGTACAATATTTTTTAATTACCATATATAACAGGATTTATGCCTGAAAAATTTTAAATCCTGTCCAAGAAAATTTCACGGGTGAGAGCCTCCCATCTAAAAAATTCCACCAATTTTCTGAAATTGCTTTTTTGGAACAATGATCAATGCAGTGAAAATTATGAAATTAATACAACAACAGCAACAAAAAAAATCCTAATTGTTAAGCAAATATAAAATTTGGTTAAAAATAAATATGTAGATGTAATAAACATTTAACCTTATTATTCTGAATTTTTTGATTGAAATTCTTTTTGTTGTATTTTGACACATGTTAATACTTAAGGTTAATTTAACCCTTTATGCTCTAACAGCACTTCTAAGTACCATTAAGGGTGGTTCTCAAAATGACCTGTTCAACAGTGCAAAACTTTCTGATGCATTTTTAAATGCAAAGACATAAAAGTGGTAGGCCTGACTATTGAAATGAGTTTTCTGTTTTTTGACAAATGAATTACTTATCGAGTTTTAAGTGATTTGTGTCATGTGACAACACATTTTTCCCTTTTCTCACTCTGCCACATTGGGAATTCAGTTCAAAATGTCAACTTTGATAGTATTTTCTGAAAAATCGTCTACCTTTACCAAGAAATGGAAAATGTATTTCGATTACATAGTTTCTGAATAAGAACACCTGCCAATTAATTTCATGTGTTTCCGAACAAAAAATTAATAAATTAAATTAAGTTAAAAAATGTGTCAGAAAGTAGCTCCCTTGGATTTGAGAACAGCCTTTTAAAGAAAATTTAATATAAAATTTATTTAATCCATCCATTAATAAAATTAGATTTTACTTTTCATGCAAAATACGTCACTCGATCACATTTAGAAAAAAGCACAGTGAAGGTTGAGAAAATAACAAAATCAGTCAAAGCTAAATATTTTTTAAAGTCGTTATTTTCTCAACAATTTACATAGGTGTAGATTTTCTCTTATTAAAAAATGTTATATAAAAAATTTGCAACTACAAAAATCTTTCCATTTACAGATAGGATCACAGTACATTTATTTACATTGTTTTTATAATAATTGTGATGTTTCCATAACAGTACTTTTTGTTAATTGATACAATTATTCTTGTAAATAATTACAAAAACACTTCCTTGTAATAACGACTCTCACAATTATGATTACGTCAAGTTGCAGTCAATTTCACCAAGGTTTCAGCCAAGTTCATGAAGCATGCATGTATAATAGAGATATAAAAATAAACACAATAATATTAAATAATATAATATTTTATGTTAATAAAAGTATATTACAATGTTGAACACTTTCTGCAATGTTTCTCAAGCATAATAACTTTTAATATCACTCCTTGCACTATTGGCCATATTTCGGAAATTGCTTACAATCATGGGTGTAAGACCATCAGTCTCAGGACTGTTTTCAATCTTCGAGACATTTTTGACTGATACTAAATTCTACATTATATACTTTAATAGTTGCAATTTTATTATCAAGAACTTTTAATCACTTTCTTTTATTGTAAGAGATCAATTTGTTGCCATAATTGCAACAGATGGAAATCTTCTGAATTTCATTTGGTTATTCCTAATATTCAAAATAGTTTTCAGTCTTGGCTTGGATAGACTTCTTGCATCCATGCGTTTCAATAATTCATCAAAAATCTTTTTTTCCATAGGTATTTTCTGCAAATAAATTCTTTAAGATATGATTTGAAGTGATGGTGAGGAGCTGTGCCTCATTGTTTTTAATTGCATCACTTAGCAGAATTCCCACATTCTTGCTGTTGTGTATGAACAAAAGAATTGGATCAACAAAATTGTACTTATGATTCACAGTAAAATGCTTGTAAGCTGCTTTTTAGAGTCCTCTGAATTGTACTCTTTCCAGCAGTCTGTGTAAATTGTTGATCCATCTTCTACATGTTCAAATGGTTTTCATGAGTGTACTAGCATCTTCTTATGAGTGTACTAGATCTATTAGAGATTTAAACAAAAAAGCATTCGCCATTTTTCCAGCAAATGCCTCCAAAAGTCTACTGGTTGAGAAAACACCCTGCCGCTGTTGTTTTTTGGACAATAAATTTTTGTTGGTTTCAACAATTTTATTGACACCACCAACTCATCCATTAAATCTTTGTACAAGGTGTAAGGAACACTTCTCTCATGTAACTATTCCAATCAATTGTCGTATTTTAACCCATATTTAGTTGTTTCTTATACTATTTTATGGTTGGTAATTCCTCTGACCAACAGTACATAAACCTTAAAGCAATTGCAAACGGTATTCTTGAACCATTCTTTTTTACAACTTTTTACGTTGCATCTCCATATACTGTGTGGTTCTGATTAGAAAAACCCTGAGTAGGTTTCCTGTTTTCGAAGGTTCCAAAACATGTAGGGAGGGAACTTCATACATAGGAGTGGTAGGACAAAAGACTGTGATAATTCTCGGAATAACCAATTGAACGGGAGAAAATTGGCATAAAAAGAAAACGCCCGACTTCCCTAAAATAAAGTTGACTGACCAGTTACCTCGGCAACAGGACTGGGCCAAGACCGGTTCCAGAGTTTTTCTTAACTCAGCCACACAGTAATCTCATTATTAGTAGCATACAGACAATTGAAACATTCAGATCAAATTATTTATAACCAATTTCACATTTCTGTTTTATTTTGAACAATTTTAAATACAACTTTCAATGAGTTAAGAGCTGGTAAACAACCGAATAAAAAATATTGTATGACTTGGGTAAAATTTGTCCACATAAATTTTTATTCTAAATAAGAAGATATACGTTTAATGCATAATATTTATTACATACACATTGATAATGATTTTTCTTTTCTTTTAGGTATCAACCTCAAAATGGTGGTGGAGATCCCAATGCCCTAAATTATGTTGGAGGTCTTGAATCAAATAAAGCTCAAGATCACATTCAAGCTTACGATAATGGGAGAGCTGTTCCCAATCCGCCATCTAATTGGCAAGACACACAAGGCAAAACATTTCAGTACCAACAAAATGCTGCGAATGGAAATCCTGCAAATACATACTTCATCCCACCTCTGAGGGTTGTGCACTTTGATTTAAAAGGGGCTCCACCCAAAGTATCATATTTGAAGCAAATTTTTCCCGTCATTAAAGAAGCTGGTGCAAATGCGATTGTTTTAGAATATGAAGACATGTTTCCATTTTCGGGACCTCTTGCACCAGTCCCAGCAAAAAATGCCTATACGAAAGAAGATGTGCAAACTATATTAAACCTGGCAAAATCTCATAATTTTGAAATCATTCCATTAGTGCAAACTTTTGGACATTTGGAATTTGTCCTTAAGTTAAAAGAATTTAGGGAACTGAGAGAAGTAGATGATTTCCCACAAGCTATTTGTCCATCAAGGAATGAATCATTTTCCCTTGTTGAAAATATTATTGACCAGGTGATGGCATTACATCCCAATACTCGATGGTTGCATATTGGTTGTGATGAGGTGTATCACTTGGGATATTGCAGTAAATGCATGCGTTTGGACAGAGACAATTTATTTTTATCTCATGTTGCTCGAGTAGCACGCTATGTCAGAGAAAAACATAAGGTAATTTTATAGTTTTTTTATATGTGTTTGTCAGAGTTTTCCCCACATATTTTCAGGGGGCGTGCTGCACCCATGGAACTAGTAATAGAACTGGAAGTAAAATAAGGGTGTTTTTCATAGGATCTCCCCTGCTGCCTGTTTGTCACCGGAATTTTTTATTTAGTACTTGCTACCAAAACTTATTTCAAGCAGGCCATTAGTGGTAGGACTTGCAAGCAGGCCAATAGCAGTAGGGGTTGCAAGCCAGTCACCAGATGAACCTTCCCATTAGCCCCAGCGCACTTCAGAACTAAACTGGCTTGTCATCCTCCTTCTGGTTCTTTTGTTATTCTGCGGCTGCACCCTGCCTGCCCTTTGGTTTAAAAATTAGTACCCTTCCTGCCTCTCATCCAAAAAATAGCACACTTCTTGATAAAAAGTAAAAAAAAATTGTGCCCATCCATGGTGCTGTCTTTGGTATTAAAAAAACATTGCTTCCATAATAAATACTGATTCATTCTGGTGTCGTGATTTTTAAATATTAAAAGCAAACATAAGAGATAAGAATCTAAAAATTGTTCTTTAGATACAAACTGCTCTTACAAATCTAAAAAATGCCTTTAAATATCTAAAAAGTGTCCTTTTCCCACCAGCCACACCCTGCCCTTCTTTAAACCTGGGGGAAACTCTGTATTTTATTATGAAATTAAAAGCATATTTATCTTTTTTTCAGCTTTCATAGAAGATAGAGTATTTTGTTATTTTAATGCTGTTATTATTTTTACCTTTTTAGGGTTTCGTTCATCTCACCAAACCCTATTACTCCAGCTTCGTTGTCTGTCTGTCACAGAGCTACTTGTCAAAAACTATTTAACTTACAGACATGAAATTTTGTGTACTTATAGCTGAATACCTGCTATGAAGCTCAAAATCATAAAATTTGAAAAAAAATCTTATTATTTTAATATAGAGAGATAAAAAACCAAAAATCTAACAGTCTTTTCCTAATAAATTTAAACATTTTTCGTTATAGCAGTTGCCAACCATTAAAAATCCACAAAATTTTTTCTACACTAATTAATTTTCTATTGAAAGATTTCCACATGAAAAATGAAAATGAAATAAAAAGTTTCATCAATTGAAAAAAATGACATCATATTCGTAATAAAATGGAAAATTTCAAACATTTCTCAATAATACAAGGAGTATGAGTATGTGTAAATACAGAAAGCAACTTAATATGACGTCATTAGAAAATTAAAAAGAAAATTAATCTGATGTCTAACATTTTAAAGGTCTCTATACAAAATGTTTAATTTTGAAATTGATTTTTTTTTTAATATCGCATTTAGTCCACTTCGCCTGCTATCGGACCGGTTCAGATTTTTGTAAAAATGAGAAAAATAGACCGATAAATTTTTACTTTATAAAAACATGACTTTTTTTTTTTTTTTTTTTTAATGAAATTTATTTGGATTTAGTAAAGAAAGGATAAAGTGTTTTGAAAGGAATATTAAACGAAACCCTTTGTACGATCTTCAATCACACTTACCCACTTGTTTATTAATGACCCCTCGCAATTATGATTACGCTAGTGTCGCAGTTATGATTTTGCCCAGATTATGAATGTCACATGAATAAGTTATAGAGGAATAAAAATAATACATAATAGTCCTGAAACACAATATTAACTTAATTGACAAGTGTTCAGGGGTCTGTCCAGATTTTTTTCACAGGGTCCTGTTTTTGTGAAATTGTGAACAGCTTTTTGTATTTGTGAAAAATCTAATCATAATTTTGTGGATTTGAAATGGTTGTTATATTCAGGTTCTTGTTTGTGCATTTTTAAGAAGATATATGGATATAAAATACATATATTTTCTTTATATATGTAAAAGTGACAGGTCAGATTTTACTTTTAAATGATTAATTTGTGAAATGTTTGGTTTAAAGATAGAAACTTTTTTTGAAAAACCTATTTTTAAGACAAAGAATTTTGTGAAGAGTCCTGTTTTAGGGAAAATAATTTTGTGAAGGGTTTTTTTTTTTTTTAATGAAAAATTTTGTGAAGAGTCCTTTAAAGAACCCAATTCTCTATCTCTGACTATCTCTATCTCATCAATTCTCTGACTAAGGGAAACAGTTTTAATAATGTTGGCAGGGGTCGGAAAAACTACTTTTTGTTTGTAGCGAACTACAATTAAAACTACTTTATGAAAAATGTAGTTAACTATAACTACTTGTTTTAAAAAGTAGCGGCTACAAACTACTTTTCAAAAGTAGTCGCTACTTTGCTACTTTTTGCTACTTTAGTTATCATCGCTTATTAAATACACCGCAAACGATTTTTCCCCGTAGACCATAATGAAACAGAATTCTTTTGAATGTCCCTGTAAGCGAGATATACATGCTACACATTTCATTTTCAATACAGAACATTATATGGTAAACTTCAACAACATATAAAACTTTCATGGCAATCCGAGTATATTTACGAGAGTTAAGCACGGACATACAGACAAAGCGAATTCATACACTTTTTAATTATGTTGAAAAGTGTTAAAAAGAGGAAATTTGAAAACAAAAATTGTACTAATCTTACAAATTTATGAGAGTGATATAGCACAGTAGCGCTTAAGGTGGTTCTCAAATTCCTTGCTCAACAACGCGAAACTTTCCAATACATTATCTGATTCATTTTTAAACACAAAGGCATAAAATTGGCAGGTCTGAGTATTGAAGCGATTTGGAATCGAAATGAATTTTTCATTTTTTGATAAATAAATTACTTATAGACCGGGAGCCGGCAGCACAGATAATCACCTCATCGAGTTCACGGATGAAATTCTAGGATTAGTTAAATCTTGATTCGCATATTAAAACGTAATCGGTCTGCCAAGTCATATCTTGGTGGAAAACACCTGAAAACCCGATTTTAGCGGGTAACTCGTAGGTTTACCATTGTGTTTTCCTGCTCCCAGTCCTCCATGTTTTCATATCTTTTGGTGCAGGAAAACACAATGGTAAACCTACGAGTCAGCCGCTAAAATCGGGATTTCAGGCGATTTCCACCAAGATATGACTTGGCAGACCGATTGCGTTTTAATATGCGAATCAATATTTAACTAATCCTAGAATTTCATCCGTGAACTCGATGAGGTGATTGTCTGTGCTGCCTGTTCCCGGTCTATTATCGAATTATAAGCGATTCGTGTTACGTTTTTTTTTTCTTTCCCATGCTGCTGCGTCGGAAATTCGGTTGAAAAAGCTGACTTTGTCAGTGTTTTCTGAAAAATCTTCTGTCTTTACCAAAAAATAAAATAAATAAAATAAAATAAAGAATAGTGAAAAACGTCTTTCGGTTACAAAGTTTCTGAATAAGAACACCTGCATTTCCGAACAAAAATGAATTAAAGAATATGTCATAAAGTAGTAGTAGTAGTATATGTCATAAAGTCTAAAAGCCAGTTTGGATTTTAGACCAACTTTAAGAGCGGATAGCCCTTAGTAAATTTGAATATACATTATCTTTTAAAAATAGAGCTGAATAGTCTTATTTCTCTACAATTTAAATATAGTTCCTGAAAGCAATTTAAAAATTGAACAAGATCATATAGACTTGCATAAGTAAATCCTAGCTTTTCTTTTCCTTTCTATCTCTTTTTGTTTATCTTTGAAAACCCGAATTTCAACATACTGGGCTTTAGATTCATTCTGGAGACAAAGATAGAGATATTTCATTAAAACACCAAGCTAACCAATATCAAATCAAATATAAAACATTATAAATCAATTATTTTAGCAATAAAAAACCTGTGCAGGTAAAGTAAAAATTAATAGCCATAAAAATAAAATTAAGCATTCTTAGGCATTTTTTTAAACAATATATTTTTATTTCCAACCATCTTTGTTTTATCTGTTGGAATCTTCAAAAGGAAATATGCAGTAAATTAATTTGTATGCATACATTGGACAAATATTTCACAACGATCAAAAGACGTATTAATAAAATATTTTTTTGCGATAATAAACAGTTCGATAAGAATATTTTCTGAATCAGGGATCTTAATTCGAAAATACTTTTTTGAATGATTTAGGGATTTTAGTGAATAACGATTTAGATATTCGGTGCGAGATGCGATCCAGTAATTACTATTAATAAAGAAAATGCCAACTCACCCCTATGTTCAACTTCAAGTTGTAAGCAGATGATTTTGATACTAATAACTTCTTATTAATTGGACAAAGTTTACATGTTACAGAATAATTACCACTTTCTTGTTGTTCTATAACGTCAAAATATTCATTATATGCCGACCAGGGCAGTTCTATACTATTTTTGTCTGTCATTCTATTACATTAATCTCAAAAGAAGCATCCCCACATTAAAACACAAGATCTAATAATGAGTAAGAAGACAAAGGGTTCCCAGCAAGAAAATTAATTTTTTTGATGAGTGAGTACTTTGTGGTTTTATCTGCAAATCCAGCAAATAATAGATCAGGAGCATGCGGCCACTTTACGTTTCAGCTGCTAGTTTGTTTGAAGGCAGAAATCATTCCATCCTAGTGCATTTTTAATAATAAAATGGTGTACTTGTTCATTTTCTGTGCTTTTTCGAATATATATTTTTTTTAAATTAGAGTTCTAACAATTCTAAACTGGCAGGAAGCGAGCAGAAATTTTGTTCGAAGGGGAATATTTTAGATGATCGATTATATATTTAATGTTACCAGTCAGCAAATAATACGGATCTTTTAAAAAAAAAGAAGAGTTTTAAATTTTGTATATGGAGAGGTGGGGGGAGATTTTAGGGGAAGGGGGATAATTTATAATACTGATTATTTATCGTCACTACAGAACACTATTTAGGGCGGAATATATTTTTTTTTTGTTTAAAAATAACTTAAAGATTTTAGATTTATTTGTATGCTGGGGTGGAGTGGGGGGGGGAGTAAATTATGGGATGTTAGGGGACAATTTAGATGATTACTTATATATTATTATTAGGTAGAAACGAATGTGGCCATTTTTTTTTTTAATAAAGAGTTTTAATTGTTTGAAACTGTATGCTGGAGGAGGGGCAAAAAGGAAAGTGTAAATTTTGGGGACAAGGAAATAATTTTTATTTATCGTCATTAGAGAGCAAAAAATGGAATGAAAGATTTTATTTTTGTATAAAAATAAAGATTTAAAAATATTTAACTCCTTTGTATGCTACTAGGGGGAAATGTGAATTTGAGAGGTTAGGAGGAATAATTTAAATGATTTATGTTTAGATAAATCCGTTCTTTTGCTTTTTCTTTCTTTTCCTTTCTTTTTTTTTTTTTTTTTAATAAAGATTTTACATTTTTTTGCTTGCTGGGGATGGGAGGCAAAAGGGAGAAGAAATTAGTCAGATAAAGACTTAACATAGCCAGTTGACTATATTTTGGTAAAAACAATCGTAGTCATATAAAAATACATTATTTTGAGATGATTTCTATGGATTTAAATAACAGTACACGCAGTTTCTGACAAACTGTGAAAATGACAGTTAATTTGTGACCGTGCCCGTCGTCTATGGAGAAATATAGGACACTGACACTGAGATTTGCCGCTGACGTTCGCAAATTGTTGCAGATACTCATTTTGCACAAAAGAAACGAGTTATGATCATGTGATTTGAAGATTGGCACTTTTTTCCTCCCTCCTAAAGTAGCGTCAAAAGTAGCATCGATGTTCGCTACAAACTACTGATATTTTGTATCACGCTACTCGCTGCACTACACTTTTTTTAATGTAGCACGCTACACTACAAACTACTGGAAAAAGTAGCGGTTACTGTAGTTTCGCTACTTGTAGCGCGCTACTTCCGAGCCCTGAATGTTGGTATAAAGTAACATGCGCTGCAGGCGCCCATGAGGGGGCTGTTGATTGTTTAAAAACTCTTCATATTTATCAAAAATTTAATTGTTGAAATATTTATATGAAAATATTTTAATTATGTATTGGCATAGCTGCCTACTTCCATTTTTTGAGACCATTATTTTCAAATAGTAATCTTTACCTTATTTTCCTACAATATTCTGAGATTAAATAAAACAAATATTTATATTTAGAAATAGTAGTACCAAAAAACTGAGAGGGTTGGCAGCTATGTTTTGGTAAAATTTTAGTAAAAAAATTGCTGCCATTTTTTGTGTTATAATAGATATGAATAAAATTATAATTAAATAATAAACAGAATGTTCAAGATACTCTTATGCCGCTGTGTCAAACTTTTATCTATCTATTATCTGAAAACCTATGTCATTGAGAAAGAAAAAGGCCTAAATGCTAATTTAAAACTGTAAATGTAAATTCTAAAAGCTGTAAATTAAATGTTTATGTTTGTTGTATAAAAGAAGCTTCGGGTTAGTTTTCTGAAGTCAAATTAGAAAGTCTATTATAAATAACAGAGACTCCTTCCTGGGTTATACAACCAAGATAGACATTGCTGACAAATTCTGGACCAAAAAAAAACAGGGAACCACCAAACACGAGCACAGGTAGGTGTGGGGAACACCTAAACTTAATACCTTCTTTTGCCTTTCATGCAGCTTCAATTTATGGAAGACTATGTGATCAATATTCTTAGCTAGATATTAAAAGTTAATCAAAGGAAATTAACCTTACAAATTAAGAAAGGACAAAGTGTTGGGATTTTTGATGAAATATCTGCGTTCTGTTTTGACGCAGATGGTGAACCACCTCGAAAATAAACAAAACGGCACATGAAAAAAGCAGTGTAAAATTTTACAGTTAAGGGATAAGATAATTTTGGCCTGTAATAGAATTAGTAAATTAAAAAGTAAAAACACAGACTCATTTAAAATTATGACTAAGAATTTAGAAAACAAAACAACTAATTTATTAACAAACTAGTTGTTACCTGTGACTTCTTTCACGTAACATTTAAAGAAAATTAATGCATGAATTAAGCAACATTTACAATTAATAAACTCTTTATTATATTTTACAGTAGATAATACTTCTGTTAATCACAATTTGCATATTTTACTTTTTATATATATATGATCATTTAATTTTCTTTCATGAGCTTAAAATTTCATACTCTTTCACTAAGATTAAGTATGGAACACATTTTTTTTTTCTCTGTTATTCTATTTTAGCATTTCTATTTCTTCTATTTTACATTTATTCTGATAATAGAAATTGATTTAATTTAAGTTTTTGTGTCAAAGAAATTTTTTCAAAGTGATTATATTAGTAAATATTTTTGAGGAAATTCGTTAATTAACTTGTCATATATATATATAATATAATTTAATATATATATATATATATATAATTTTTATATTTTTGCAGAAATATTTTGCTATTTTTAAATTTATTACATGCTGAAACTAATAAATTTGACATTAAAAGTTTCATTCTCAATTTTTCTAATTATTAAATTTATGAAGAAATTAATTTGAAAGAATGTCTTTTTTTTTTTTTTTTTTTTTTTAACTGTACATTATAAGATGTTTTATTATTGATAACTAAAGTTCACCTTTTTCTTTGCAGGTTATACCTATTGTATGGGATGATATGTTAAGACAAATGCCTACAGAGAAATTGAAAGAGTTTCAGCTGGGATCATTAGTTGAGCCTATGGTGTGGACATATGTTAAAGATGTGTACAGATTTGTCCCATATAATGTTTGGATGACTTATAGTGAAGTGTTCCCCTTTATATGGGCTGCTAGTGCTTTCAAGGGGGCATTTGGTGAAACCCTAATTGTTCCCAATGTAAAAATGCATTTGGAAAACAATGAAGCTTGGTTAGAAGTGATGGCTGAACAACATAAAAAGTTTGGTAATTTCCGTGGAATTCTCGTTACAGGCTGGCAACGCTATGATCATCTGGCTACACTCTGCGAGCTTTTACCTGCTGGAATACCATCTCTCATAATTGATCTTCTGACTGTCAGTCAGGGCTATTTTAGTCAGCAGTTATTCACAAAGTTTCACCATGTTCTACAATGTACAGTTCATCAGAGAGCACAGGTAGATTTTGAAACAGATCCACATCTCTGGCAAAGAGCTTCATCCTGCTTTTACCCTGGTTCAGCAGTTTTCCGTATGACCCAACACCTCACTGAAGCCATCAAACGTGTTGATGATTATATATATGATGTCACGATTCACAAAGCTTGGTTAACTGATTATAATGTCCGCCATAACATCAGTAGCCCAATGCGAGTAGATGAAGGCCTTGCTGATTATTCCTCAGTATATTATCCCTTGACATCTTTAGTGCGAACAGCAAGAGATGCTCTCCGAGAAGTGTATGATGAATATACTGTAGCAGAATGGATTGAACAAAATATTTATCCATACATAGTCAAGATGGAGAAACTTTGGAAAGAAGCAACAAATTTGAAGAGATCCAAAGTGTGGCCAAAAAGGCCATTACCACCTTTGGAATTACTGAAGAAATACTCTATTGGAACATCTAATGGAGGAGATACTGATGACAACTCTGCTGCTGCTCCTGTTTAAAGTGAATGGATTTATAGGAGTGAATGTGTTTAGCTGCGTTGGTGAGAATTGATATTGTGATCATAGTGAGAAGATATGAAAAAAAAAAAAATGATTTAGATTTGTTCTGACTTGCTGAAAATTTTTAATACCACGATTACTTTACATAAAAGGAAATTGTGTAGATATATTCAGTTTTCATCTACAGCTCATGATTCTTTTGTTTGGAGGAAAGACCGAGTAAAATTATAAACTTGTATGTAGTGAGATTAATATATGAAATATACATGACAAAAACAGACATCTTATATTCTTTAAAGGTTCGAGTTTTATCGAACCATTCTATTTAAGACTGCCATTGTCATACTAGATAGACCAAAGGTATATTTTGGTCTTAGTTCCTGGCGCAAGTGGTTTATATGTTGACATGGACTAAGTTCTTGCAGTCTGTTGAAGTTTCACTTGTGAAGACTGCATTGTGATCTCTTAGATATTAACTCATCAAGCTGAACTATCAGTTTTTTCTTCTTCATATGGTGTAATAAAACTAAATGCAGACATCCAGAAGATTTGGATAAAGTTATTTAACAAAATTTACATAGTTATACTTGCTCAAATTATTTTATGAATTTGTTCCAATACTTTTTTTAACATTTTAACTGCAGTTTTGCAAATAAATGCAGTTCTAAAGAGAGATCAATTTACTGTCAGTATCTAATATTTCTACTATTTAATTGCATGTGACCAAGTTACAACCATGCAGTATAACTGTCATCTGGTTTTTCCTACCATTGTTGTGAGATTCATAATTATTTAAAATATAATTGGCATTCAACCAAGTGTATACATAACATCAAACAATTATCTTCCAATGAATTATCAAGAATTTAATTTACAAGATAATCTGATTTGAATGATTGTAGATATTTTATGTATGAATATGAGTAATTATAGAAATTGAAGCATCATAACTGAAATTGTGACTGTTTTAATATGAATTTAATTCTTCAATATTCATTATTTATTCAAATAGAAGAAATTTGCTGCATGGTTATAATTGTTTTTGATTTGACATGTGTAAATCGATGTAAATCCACCAGTCACAACTGTATAGTTTGCAGTATTTATCAATTAATTTATCAGGCCTTAAACTATCTTGCATTTGTGCAATAAATTTTAATTACATGCTTTGAAAAACAATGTATTTTTTTATTCTTTGTAAAGAAAAAAAAATTCAAATATTAAATTAAATTACAGACAGGTCTTGATTAGTGAATCTTCAAAATTAGGTGGTTGGAACTTTAAATGCTTTCTTGGAGTTTCTTCTTCACTATGCTGTATTAAATTTTCACAATTTTGAGAGAAAAAAAATATTGAAAATCATCAACTTCATACTATGTTACCGAAGCATGCATAGAAATTGTGAGACCCAATACAGATATGGGATAGGCCTCCTACTTATTACATTTATGGAACTCTGTATAATGCATATACTTAATACAAAATCAGTCCAAACAAAATCCCTTTTAACATTTTCCAAGATAGTTGAAAAGTGTTTATGAATTTAGTTTTTCTGTCTGTCTGTCCATGTTCTAACTCACGTAAATATATTCAGATTGCCATGTAATTGATATATGTTGTTGAGGTTTACCAATAAAACTAAATGCAGACATCCAGAAGATTTGGATGAAGTGTGTAGCATTATAGTTTATATACAGGGGGCATTCAAAAGTATCTCATTACATTATGGTCTATGGAGAAAAATCATTTACAATTTATTTTAATTTTGTTACACTATTTCAAACATAATGAAATTTATTTACATTATTGAGGTGCGCTACAAGATTCTTACTATAGAATATGTTAAGTGTAACACTACTAATTCATTAAGCATGCTTGGGTACTTCTTTGTTATACAGGTCTTGGCACGAGAGAGAAAAGGGCAACATTGAATTTTGCAATAAAAATTTTCAAATGTACTTTCAGGCAACCTTTATTTACATTTAAAAACTTTATCAGATTGCTATATCTTTATAAAACTAGCGAACTGGTCGGTTTATTCCGAACGGACCTCAAATTAAATGAACTTAAGATTGGGCTCCCCACTGTCTTCGGATCTGGTCTCTGAACGTTAAAAATCGCAAAAATTTAAATAAAAAATAAAACCTTCCTGTCAAATCTTTAAAAAAAAGCTTTAGCTTTCAACGCAATGATCATATTACATCTCCATCCATCCCTTTTCAATCCTCCTAATTCCCTTGCAATCGGAATTGCTCAGCTCACACTCAAACAAAGTGCGTGGAAGAATGGAGATCACTCCATTTGTCACTTTCTTTTAACTTCCAAGCAATAGTTAGCCGGGAGGGTGAGGGCTAAACAGGTTTCCCGTTTCTGAGAAGAGAAGTCTTCAAAAAAAGTTGAAGCATATGCAAAAAGATAAATTTCGTGTGGAAAATGCTGTTTGAATCTTAGAGAAAGCGTTTTTCACTTTAAGTATATGGATAATGCTTCAAATTTCAAATGCTCAAACAATTTCTTTTATATTTACACCATTTAATGCATGCATTGAGAAGCGATTTGTTTAGATACTTCCATTGTATACAAAATTTATTTAATATATATATATATACTAGCTGACCTGCCCGTCATTGTCCAGTTCCATGTAATAATCTTAAATCTGTTTAAAAATAAAACTCTGGCCTGGATCTTCTGCTGTCTTCGGCAGGTATTCGTATACCAGGCTTGCTGTGTGGAAAATTCTTAGTTCCACCTTCCTCTGATAAGGGGCGCATTCTATTCTAAACAAACCTCTTTCTGAACGAACCTCTGGCACAGTTTCCTGCAGCCTACAGCACCATATAGAGATATAAAGGATGAAGATTATTAAATTGTTAAGCTTTTAAAGGACCTTAGAACACGAAAATGAAACTGGAAAGCTGTAATTAATACTATTAATTACTAAAATTATTTGGTAAAAATATCGCAATTGCCTTTGATATCAGCACTATCTTGAATTTTTCAAAAATAAATTTATATTTCTTTCATGAGAAAACATGAGTTGAATCACATTAACCAGAATTACTTATTAAAATGTAGTACAGAATGATATAAAAAAATTTTTAAACTTTAATTTTACACCTACATCTTAACTGTAAAGTTTCATTGTTTACATCTGAAATGATGTGTGGATTTTAAGGTGGCATATTTGAGGGAGTCAACTGTATATATATAAAATAGTAACTTTAATATAGAAGCTCCTTGTTATGTTAAACATATTAAGAGACAAGAAAAAAAGCAGAATGTAACTGAGGGCATTAAAAAAAATAAGAAAGATAACCAACAAATAAATATTTTATATTTGTTTCCAAACATGTCAATGGATGCATGTTACAACTTTTTAAATAAAATTAATAATAGAGAATTATATATGCTTGTTGTATCTAATCAATGTATATACATATATCCTTTTTATTTTAAAAGTACAGTTAAGGTAGAGCTTATTATTTTTTGAGGGAGCATTTAAAAAACATGTAATGAGTGGCTGCTGTATTTGAAAATTTAGTTGAATTTTCTCTCTTGCTATATGTGCAATAGAACCTTGATCCATCATTTCCACATTCATAATTTTAGTTCTATGGTCCCAGTACAATTGATATAAGTTCTGTCTCGACCTGCATTCATTGTTTTCTTGTAGCCATAATTTCTTTCAAATATCCTTGTGAGCGTTTTACTGTATATATGTATATATAAAACTCTCCTGTAATTAATTTTATTGCTTCAAATTATTAGAGTTGCTTTTTTAGGTCTATCAAATTTTATTGTAGAATTTTTTTTTTTTTTTTTTTATTTTTTTTTTTTTTATCAAGTATGACTGTTAAGCACTCCAAGTAAAAATACCTTATTTCCATTCTACATCATGTTTATTTTATTTCATCAGAGCAATTTTTCTTTGTTTGATGGCATAAAATGTTATGCCTGGTTAGATTTTAACTCTTCAAGGCCTGTCTATTGTATCTTTTCAAAACAAAGTTTGTTAAAAACTCGCATATTCTGGTTACTACATTGGTTATTCTAAAAAAAAAAAAAAAAAAAAAAAAATGGTCATGTGTCCAGTCATTTTTTCCTTTTTTTGTTGTTATGTGTATGTTATTTAAGTACAAATTACATGCAAAGCATGGATTTTTTTTATTTGCATATTTTACACTCTGACATTACATTAAATTAAAATATTGGTGCTGCTTTTTATATATATATGACATGTTTTTTAAAAAACTGTGTAGAGAATAATCATTAAAAAAAATTCTCATGAAATCTGTTTGTGGGATGTAGGTATATATACATATATATGTTGTAAATATTTCTTTTTTTTCTTTTTCTTTCCTGAGTCTTTGTAAATAGCATTATTTACAGGTAGTTTTGAAGACAAAATATCCATGAGATTATTTATGAATTTTTGTCTTATTTAAAAATAGCTGTCTTTTATTGCATACTTGTTTTTATATATACGAAGAAAAAAACCTCTAAATATCTATTGCTTTTAGTTTTCTAGTCAACAGTTATTTTACTGCACAATCTAAAATTAATTGAACATAATTAGGCATTTAATAATTCATTCACAATGTTTTATACTAACCAAAGAGTTTATGTATTTGTTAATGACTAATCTAAACTAAAAATGTTTAAAACAAAATCTGAAAACTGTATTTATAGCTGTTTGTGGTAATTATTGTAGTTGGCATCAATAATAAAATTTAATGTCAAATTTATAATTGATGTGGCTTTATTTCTTGTACAGAATGATTTCTTTTTTTAAGTTAAACAATATATTAAATAAATGCACTGACAGAAAACAGCAACACTGATATTTGAAATTTTACTTAACCTGTTTGCTGCTGAATATACTCGTCCAAGTTGGAAGTGTGTACAGACCAGTCATTCATGGCATGGAAATGCATAATACAAACGACAAACATACAAATTTATAAAAATTACATTCCATTATTTAACCTGTTCGCTATTGAGTATGCTAGTTCATAGAAGTGAACAGTTTTAAGGCCATTTGAGTGTACACTAGATCTAACGTTTGAAAAAAAAAAAAAATCATAAACATATTTTATGCAATTTACACTGGATAAAAATCATTAGTTCAAATATTTAACAACTCTATTTTTTCCAGAGCAATAGTTCTTCTAAGAAAAATATTAACTTCATTTGAAGGTGATTTTCTAGCATACACTTAACAGTGATGTCAGTAGACTTTTGAAATCCTGGGTCCTTGGGTCCTAGACACTTTAAAAAAAGTCTTTTTTTTTTTTTTTACAAAAATGGGTCCTATTTTTAGAAATGACATATTTAATGTATTTAAGGCTAAATATACCATTTTGCATTCTTTCATGGGAAAAATTAAGCATCCTAAAGGATTCATCACCAATTTTTTTTAATGCAGTATTTTGCTTAAATGATGCACTACAGCGCATCACCTGGCTCTCTGACTTATTCTAAGTATCCAAACACTGAAATAAGCCTAAATGAAATTCTACTTTATTTTACACTAAATCTCAGCACAAAGTAAATAGTGTAATTTAAGTATACTGCATTAAAATAAATCTATACTTCTAATTATTTCATACAATTTTGATAGTATGTGACAATTTTTTTTTTTTTTTTTCCAGCACACCTACGATCCTTTCACGGCACACCGATTGAAAACATGTGTTCTGTATGAAAGACAGCCTTTAATAGATCCCAATACAAATTCCCTTTGAAAATTATATATTCAAACATTTACATGTAATTTTATATTATAAAAACAACTTCAACAAGAAATGTATGTGTATATATCTGTGTGTGTAAAACATATTCAAAGGTATGCTACTGTTCTACAACAATACATGACTGCAAACAGCAAAACTATGCAATAACTTGGATTTCAATTGATTCTGCATTGTCTTATGAATTTGATCTAGTACCATGAAATTAATGCATCTTCAACGCTTGAAAGAGACAGTATGTGGTATATTTATAATTTTACAGAGATTTTTCACACTATATAATATAAATTTTAAATAATGGAATAATATACCACAATATTTATAATATATATGTTTGTATGTCCCTTATACAAATTCTTAATTTTTGACAGATTTGCACGAAACTTGATATACTTACATTTTAAAACATGAGTAACATTATTGTCAACTTTTTAAAAATTTCCCAGATCACTCTTTATCCATTTTTTAACCGACTCAAAAAAGGACGAGGTTATCAATTTAACGTGTATATATATATATTTTTTATTATGTATGTTCACTGATTACTCCGGAACTATGCGTTCTATTTAGGTGATTTTTTTTTTTATTCGAAAGAGAATACTCTCGAATTGGTCCCATTTAAATTTTATGAAAATTGGTTTAGTACTTTTTCAGAAATTCAACAAAAACAAAAACAAAAAAATAAGCATTTTAAAAATAGTTAATTTGTTGGGCAGACGACTTTCATTTAATATCCTAAAATATTCTATTACGTGAATTTGCAAATAATAAAAAGACGGACATATTTAAATCAGCTTTAACTTATCGGATTATAATTCTGCCTGAATAAATTAAAGGGGTGGATTAGCCACTGTCCCCCCCCCTCTTTATACTTAATCAATGAGCGCTTTATCACAATGAACGTATCTCTCTATATATAAAAAAAAGTAATGGTTTGGAAATGGACCAATGAAAATCTGCGTAGATATTCCGGGTTGTTCTCGTTGCTTTTTTACTGGGGACTTTTTTGAGGAGCGCTTACTTTTTTTCTAGCGATCCTACGGATTCGAAAATCATACCACCAGATGCGAAATATAACAAGCTTTCAGAAATTCAAAAAATTATCACGGTCAGACAATAAAAACTCAAAAAATCGAGTAAAAAATCTTTTATTGGAAAGTCATTTTTTTTATATTGTTGCCAATTTCTAAATCAGCGCAAAGAATTATGTTATATCTCAAATAAAAAATGTATTTGCACGAGACTATTAAAAACAATAATGAAAGTTTAAAATAATAATTAAATGATCACATGTTGAAAGCAGGAAATAAAGAAAATTACGTCATAAAAATTGTGTTTATACATGAATATTAAAAATAAAAAAGAAGTGCCCCGTTAAACTGATGGCAGTGAGCTCACAGGCTATTCACACTAATTTTATACTATACTTAATTTAAAGTTAATTATTAGTATTACTTAAATTTTAAAGAATAATGCGCTTCGTAAAATAAATTAAGAGGGGATTAGCTCCCCCTTTTCCCTCCTTTATACTTAACCAATGAACCCCAAAAGTGATCAGGGAAGTGCCTTATCAGAATAAACCTATATCCAAAATTTGAAGGAAATCGGATAATTCTGCATGAAAAAGCCATTTATCTAAATTCAGAGGGGAAATTATTCCCCCTTCCCTCCCCCCCTCCTTTATACTTCCTCATACAATATACCGATACATTTAAAACTATTTTCTTATGGGTAATATTCATATAACGTCACATTGGGAATCATTTGGTGTAAAAATAACGCAAAATAGTTTCAATTTGTTTTGTACACATTAGGCATTACTGCTCGATAAATAATATTAGAACTTTTGTATATAATTATTAGTTAAAACAAATAATCTTTATTGTAAAAATAACATGAAAATATCCATGATGATGCATTAAAATAGAGAAAAGATTTCATGCATAAGATATGTCTGTACCTGAAATTATCTAAAACTCGATGAAAACATAAAATATAATATAGTAAAATTTGAAAACACGTTGCTTTTCAATATTGTGATTTTGAATGTTATTCCCAAGCAGACGGAGAAGTTTAACCTGGAACCTAAAGGAAGGATATTGTGCATAGTGTCCTTATAAAAGTCTGAGGGGCAGCGACATTTTTAACCAAATCATTTTATACAAGCTGATTTTCAAATTAGTAATTGATCTTACTTATCAATCGCCAAAACAACCGTAAGCTGTCGCAACAGCGGTGGGTAAGGCCATGGTAACCGAAAAATACACCCATTTAAATGAAAAAGCATTATAACCTGATTACAGAAGATAGTCGCCGTTCGTGATATCATCATCATCTTTTTAAAACAGGATACATTACCAAGTTTTACGAGGCTGTGAAATAAGAACGGGGGTTGGTGAGCGTAGCAAGCAGGGGGCAGAGCCCCCTAGTATACAAAATTTTAAACAAATAGGATATTATCAAGAGTTATTACGTCCGGGTCACCAGTTGTTGGGCAGACAACTTTCAGGTTGCAAATAATAAAAAGACTGACATATTTAAATCAGCTTTAACTTATCGGATTTATTTTCATAGAACAAACTTTTTAAGATCCAAACTAAAACTTCTGAGTGTTGCCAAATTTGAAAAGCAAAATTACATAAAATTGTGAATTGGATAAATATAATACAACGTACGGATAAAAACTATAAATTATGCCACAACAAATCTACTTTTGAATCTTTTAAAAGTTCCATTGTTACAGTTTCGCAGTGGTTTGGCATATTTTGACGAGCATTTATTGGCGCATAATTAAATACATTGTTGTTTCAACTCCAATATAAATGTACGAGTTACAGAAAATATTTGGCGATTTATCACCTGTGGCGCACTAGTTGGAAACTGCCTTTAAAACAGGGTTGTTATGATTTGGCCTAACCGAAAAAACCCAACTGGGTTTTTTCAAAATTTCAACTCTAAATTACATAGGTAATATATTTCTTAATGTCAGTACACCAGTCGTAAAGTTTATCACCCCCCACCACAAGGGAAAAAAGTCTTAATTCTTCCAATGACAATTTTTAAAACAAATAATTGTAACTTAATTTTCTATAAGCATGTGTAACTATCACAAACACAAAAACTAATTTTTATCCCATTAAAAAAAATACTTTGATATACAATCCTACAGTTGAAACTCGTAACAAAATATTACATATGCTGAGAATCCCAATTTAATGATGTAGACATGTAGAATTATTTGGTTTATTCTATTAATTTGTTATAATAAAAAATACTTTACAGCAAATATTTTTGTCCTTGTTCTGCGAATTTTGTTACA
Source organism: Maratus michaelseni (assembly GCA_963931845.1). NCBI lineage: Eukaryota > Metazoa > Arthropoda > Arachnida > Araneae > Salticidae > Maratus > Maratus michaelseni. The sequence continues at coordinate 207,308,492 of OZ007596.1, read as the reverse complement.
TCCAGTTTCAATTGCAAAAAATTTTGCTGAACTAAATATAAACTACCACCCAACTTAATTCAATAACAACATAAACTAAGGGAAAACCAAAATTTCCTATTTACCTCGGGCTGAGGAAATGTTACTTACTGTGCCTAAGAAAGAATATAGCAACACATTTTGAAATGCAAACAACTCAAAAAAAAGAAAAAAAAAATCTTGCAATCCATTATTAATCAAAATGTTTCAGAATGAATTTTTTCTAGAGAAAATATTTATTATATATAGGCAATCACTTCAATTAAAACGAATAAAGATACTTTATCCTTAACAAAATATTAGTTTAAAAGTTCTGATTCAGCACTATTATTAGTATAGTACTTTAATGATAACTTCATTGTTAAAACTATTGGCTAAGATGTCATACACTCACACACAGATTTTTTTAAAATCGGTTATAAAAAAGAAAAAAGTCGCCAAATTTAGGGGATTTTTTTCTTTAATGGCAACCTAGCCATTGTATTAAGTCTTTCGTTTGGCGCGGGTTTGAAAATCGCGCCAACAAAAAAGTCGCCAAAAATCGCTGCGTGAGTTTAAAGCATCAGTTCCAAACTATTACTAATAATCAATTTATCTAAAAGCAAAGCATAATTTTGATTATTGTCATTGATTTATATATTTTTTTAATCAATTAGTTACTTTAAATTGTATTTAGTAGTAAGTACATTTTTTTCAAACATTCTAAACCACCTCTAACTTAAAAAACCCTGATAAAACCCAGCGATTTGGTTTTTTTCTGAAAAAAAACAGGCATATAACAACCCTGCTTTAAAATATCCAATTATCTATATTATATTATACAATACAGTTGTATATACCGTATTTACCCACGTATACGTCGATCCAACGTATAAGTCGACTTCCCACTTTTCCGATCAAGAAATTTGAATTTTTTTAAAAATACATTGTTCAAACTCACCTGGAAAAAAAAGAAAGTACTAAATATTCAATAATAAAGAAACTTTAATTTTTTTGTACATTTATTCGAAATCATTTGGAAAAAAAAGTACTAAATATACAATTATGAAGATAAAATTATACTAAAGTAATATACAAATTTAAACTGATTCAAGGTCCGATTCAGTATCGGACTCGCCAAACAATTCACAAAAATCCTTCGTCATCATCGGCTCATCATGATACACGTTTTGAATCTCTGTATTGCTACATTCTTCCTCGTCGTTATCATTTTCGAAAATGGCATCTGTGCCGTCTAGTTCGTTGCTTAAAAAGCCTTTTTTGATTTTGGGATGTTTTCTAGCTTTGCCTTATTCTTGCACCAATCACTAATCAATTTTGCGTGAACCCCAAACTGACGAGAAGCAGCACAGTTGTTAGACTCTTCCACAAAAGAAATAACTTTAAGTTTAAATCCAGCTGCGTATGAATTGCGTTTCTGTTTTCTAATAACTAATAAATCAGTCATATCAGTAGAAACAAGGAGAAAAAGTGCAGTAAGATAAACGAGAAATAATGAATAAGTGTACTATCAAGAACACACAAGATATAACGCGGGTCACGTGTTTTTAGAGAGTCACATGTTTCTAGCCACTCACGGACGATTCAATTGCACATAGGGGTGATAAATTCTCGGAATTTTATCTACTGATATCTCAGAGGGAGGGGGGGGGGGTAGTAGGCGTACATTCATCACCAGCACCAAACCCGTCACTCAATCTCCAAACTTTACCTCAGCACTGATAAGGAAAAGCAATTAATTCCCCTTTTTCTCTCCTGGTATGGAAATCGACAGTAAACGACGTCATTGTGTTATAGAATGCGAAAAGAGAACAATTGCCTTTCAGAAGGGCATTTTTGACTTCTGGTAAAAAAAAAAAAAAAAAAAAAAAAATTAAGGACCCTCGCGTAAGTCGACCCTCCCAACTTTAAAGTCTTTTTTTGTCCAAAATTTCTCGACTTATACGTGGGTAAATACGGTAAATGCTTCTGCAATTGTCTTTTAATATTTCTACTACATAATATTAACTATAGAGTGACAATATCGAAAGAAAGGGGTTACTCCGAATAGTATTATAGGCGACATTGTTGGCACAGTGTATTTACCTTGTATGAATCGTAAAAATCAGTACACATTAAGCATAAGCACCGAAATCAGCGAGTTACGCAGGTATCAAAACTGTAGTACACAGCCAATTTTGACACATTATCCAAGACGATTAGGTGAGAACAATGATAAAATTTCTAATCTTTCGTAATCGAGTCTACTGCCAAGGTTAGCGTGAAATAAAAAATATATTAGCAACAATATGGTTTAATATAAATATACATATCATTAAAGGCTTTAAAGACATTAGATGAGAATAATGATAAATTTTCTAATCTTCCGTACTCGAGTCTACTGTTGTAAATATAGATATTAAAGGCTTTAAAGACATTAGATGGGAATAATGATAAATTTTCTAATCTTCGATACTCGAGTCTACTGCCAAGGTTAGCGTGAAATAAAAAAGATATTAGCAACAATATGGTTTAATGTAAATATGGATATCACTAAAGTAATAAATAAATAAATAAACTTTTTAACCAAAAAAAGAAGCGAATTCAAAAACTACTAAAAAGCGAAAAATAAATTTTTTAAACAAAAATAGAACAGACTTCAAAAATTACTACAAAGTAAAAAATAATTTTTTTTAGATAATAGTTAATAAGAAATTAAATTAAGAGCATTGTATTTACCATGCATATTATTATATTTACGTACATTAATTTGATTTTTTGAAGTCAGTGCCAGCCAAGCCAAGTACAAAATTCAAAACAAAATATCCAATATAAATCGTAACACACGTATAAATTATATCTACATAAATACGAGACAATAAAAAAAATACATATAACTCATCAAATGGTAGAAAATACAATGATTTACATGATTAACTAGTTTCCAAAGCAATGTTTGTCGACATATAGCTGCTAATCTCATTTGAAAATACACATTTATAACATCAGATGAAATGTTTAAAAATGGTAACATGGCTTTAACTTGGCTTGGCTGGCACAGACTCCAAAAAATCAAATTAATGTACATAAATATAATAATATGCATGGTAAATACAATGCTCTTAATTTAATTTCTTATTAACTATTATCTAAAAAAAATATTTTTTACTTTGTAGTAGTTTTTGAAGTCTGTTCTATTTTTGTTTAAAAAATTTATTTTTCACTTTTTAGTAGTTTTTGAAGTCTGTTCTATTTTTGGTTAAAAAGTTTATTCAACCACCTGTCATAGTTTATCATTATAGAAATTTTTTTTTTTCTTTCTTGTTGCCACAAAAAACTGCATAAGGACAATATTTTTATAAGCCAATAAAAGTTCAGACTGACTCACTAAATTTGAAATTGATGTCATTCTGAGAAGACAATGGAATTTTTCGATTTGTATATATAATTAAAAGAGTTTGCTGGAAGTGCATTAAAATAACATAGTACCAGGGTTGTAGTTGAGGGCATATGAAGGTATACAAGGGGTAGTACTTAAGTTTTTAGAAAGTAATACAAGAAATAATTTCTTACCAAGAATATATGTTTTATTGCTTCTCAAAATACTCTCCTGCAGCATCGATACATTTTTGCATTTGAATAAACCAATCATCAAAGCATTTATGCCACTCTGAAAGTGGCATAGCAGAAACATGGCATTTGTAAACTTCAAGCACTCCTTGCACGAACAACTTTTGTCGGTCTAGGGTCATCTGGAAACACCCAAACAGTCGATTATTGTTTTGTTTCAGGTTCATAAGAATGAAACCAGGTTTCGTCGCACGTTACAATGTCGTACACATGTTCTGAGGCACCAAAGTAGAATTATTTTAGATTTTCCTGGCACCATTTCAAACGAGCGTCCTTTTCAGCTTGAAATAAATAGAGGGGGATTCATCGGGAACACACCTTTTTCACTTTTAAATGAATATGTAAAATTGAATGCACGTGGGTCCTTGAAATGTTCAAAGATGCTTCTATTTCATCATATGTCACATGACGATCAGAAGCGATTAGTTTTCTCACAGCATCAATGTTTTCGAGAGTCACAGAACTTCTTGGTCGATCCTCCCGAACATCGTCACTGAGATTCTTACGACTGCAGGAGAATTTTCTAAACCAGTTGTAAATCGTTGCCTTAGATGGTGCTTCATTATCAAACGTCGATTTCATTCTATCACTACACTGTTTTTGTGTCAAACCTTGTCGAAAGTCATAAAAAATTACGGCTCTGAAGTCCCTTCAACATAACTCCATAATTATTTAGCACTTCTGATTTTCGAAAAATCACAGTAAATAGAATCTCACAGCTTTTAATGTTCTGTAAATGCAGACATTCACGTAATTGTTCGAATTTGGATAAAAATCATCTGCACTGAAAGCAGCTGTTTTTTCATTGTCAGATTCTAAAAACTTAAGTACTGGCTCTTGTATACCGTATACCTGCTAGATTTTTTTAAAGAAATTTTGTATACCCTGTGTTTCTCAAATAAAGCCATAGTGTATACTCTAATCATGAACATTCATGACTCTAGCGCAGGAACCTTTTCATATCCTCAAGCCAATTTTCCTCAAAAACAGATTTTATGTGAACATCACGTACCAACAACCCTCCCCCCCCCCCCCCCCCCCCCAAAAAAAAAAAAAAAAAAAAAAAAGTGGATCAAATTACTTACATTTTTGTTTATTAGGATTTAAAAATATGTGAGTAATATGCAAGTAGATCACTGTAATAATTATAGTAACATTTATATTTTAGAATATTATAAAAAAAGTAAATGTGATCTCTGTTATTGCATCTGGATGCAAAATAATAAATATTGGGTTCATACCTAGTTACTTTTTAATGGAATGCAAGCTGAATTGTATTATATCATCTGACAAGTAGTTTTTTTTAAAATTTTTTCATATTATTTCCAAAAATAATGTTTCACAAGTATAAGTAGAGGGCGAAATGTAGGGATGTGGAGCCAATTTGGCAAATTTCATACAAAGTCTCTATAATTTCATCATTGGTATTTTTTCTAACAATGCTTGATGATCCTTCTTTTCAATATTCTCCAAATCTTCTCTTAATTTGCATATCTGCCAAACTTCTGGCTTTTTTCCAAGTCATAAAGAGCCCTGCTTATTGATCATAATCTAATAAATCCACAAAATTTTATGGAATATTGATCAAATTTAACAAAATAAATCAGTTATTGAATAACAATTGCATTATTATAGTGTACAGTAATTAAAAAAATAATAATTAAAAAAATGTTTCCATAGTATAACTTTGAACTTAACTAGAAGAGGGGGGAGATTATCTTTTCATGAACCATATAACAATCTAATGCATGGAAAATTATAAAAATGTGATGTTTTCATACATATATCAATAAGTCATCTCAACTCTTTTATTTCTATATAATCTATATATTTAAAACACAAAGCAGATCTGTTAAGACAGATTTCAATAATGCAAATTGTACTTTATTTCAGGAGAGAAAGTTACAGAATTTGTTTTTTTCTTCGTTATTATTAAAGAAACTATCATCTCCAATATTTTTTTTCATTAATGATTCTCTATTTAAAATTATAAATTAAAAACTTTGGCATGTAATTATTGATTGAAATGATCTACAATTTTTGGTATATTTTTTATTACAACTGATGAAGTCATATATACTAAGAAAAGTAAAAGATTATTTTAAGTTTTAAAAAAAAACAGCAAAAATATTTATATAAAAATTGTGGTGCCACTCTTTTTTTGAATATGGAAACTGAATTCTCTAGAAAATGCTCTATTGTTTGCATCGATGTAAACATAATTAATATGCAGCCAGTCTCCAGCCCAGTTATAAAAAAAGAGGTTTTTATTTCTTTAACTTAAAGAAATATTCTGTAAAAATTTCTGATATTTTTCTGGTGTTATGAACTTTTTTTCTGTCGAACCTTTAAGTTGTTTGCCATCAAGTTTTGACAAATACTATTTAGTATTCTATATATTTTTCATTAACATAAACTTGTTATTTTTTTCATATGATTTTTAATTTAAAAAAAGAAGATTTGAGACTATCGAGCATTTTATAATTCAATTTTGTAAACAGATTATAAATTAGCAATGGAACTGGCATAACAAAAATACATATTAAACTTTACTGCAAATATATTTGTTTTATAATAGCTGAATTAATACTGATATACATCAACGATTCTTAACCTATGGTCCATGGATCCTTGAGCTTATAGTCAGAGGCCCAGAGTAATTTTTTTTTTTTACTTAAGTTCATCATGAATATCATAATAATCATGTCATATCATGGCTCGCTATAACAGGGAATTCATTGTTTCAGCTTTGATTACTTAGTCAGTTCATTTTATAAGTACCGCTTCATATATACAGTAACTCCTCGACATATCGTGCATTCGGCTATTTTGCTCTTTTTTAGTTGTCCCCCGATAAATTTCCTGTTTTTAGCAACTGTTCGTGGATGGTTAAAAGATAAAGTAAAATTACGAAATTTTTTGCAAAGTGTGAATGAAACACGCAAGTTAAAGAGAAAAGGAACGAGAGTCAGTGATGAAGAAGAAATTGGCAAAGCTTTGTTTTTATGGTTTATGGAACAAGGAGCTGTTGGAGCTCCTTTATCTGGACCTATCATCAAAACTAAAGCTAAACTTTTGACTAAAATGATAAAAGATGATCCAAACTACAAATTCACAGCAAGTGATGGGTGGGTGGTTTTGGAGATAGCAGAAACGACATGGAACAGGAGAACTTTCAATGCTCAGAGAAAACAATCTGTTGATTATGATTCTGTAGAAAAAAATTTCTGTTGATTTGAGAAGCATTATAAATAAAGAAAAGAAGGCTATGTAGATGAACAGATTTATAATGCTGATGAAGCAGTTTTATTTTGGAAATGTTTGCCAAAGGAAGTGAAAAGTGTACCTGGAACTTCAGAGGTTACAAAGAAGTAAAGGACAGACTTAATCTCTTATTTACTGCAAATAAGATTGGAACTCACAAACTAAAGTTGCTTTTTAATTGGCAAAAGACAGGCACTGAGAATTTTGAAAAACGTGAATCAAAAGACCTTACCAGTTTTGTATGATTTCTCACAAAACTGTTGGATGATGCAAAAAATGTTTAAGCGGTGGTTCGATGATGTGTTTGTTCCTTCAGTTCGGTTACACCTTGGAAACAAAGGACTGGAAGAAAAAGCTTTGCTCCTTCTGAACAGTTGCAAAGCCCATCCTGATGATATGCTCATTTCCAGGGATAAAAAATTCTGCACTATTTTCTTACCAGTGAACACAACAAGCTTTTTTGAACAAGTATTAAATCGAAATCTCATAGCTTAATTTAGGGCTCTTTATTTTTTTATTTATAAACACTCTTCTCACCAACCCCTCGGTATATCACGCTTTTTTCTTATCTCCCAAGTAGTGCGATATATCAACAGGTTATTGTATATGAAAAGAAAAGGAAATTAAAAAAAAAATTCTGTAGTCTAGTAAATATACAAAAGAAGTATAGAAATCACCTGGATTTCAAATCATTTCTGGATATATATTTGAAAACTTTGAACTGGATATTGTGCATGTAATGACAAAGAAATGCTTCCCATAGCAAAACTGTGATAATTTTTTTTTTAATTTTCATAAAAATGTGATTATGCTGTAACTTTGCTTATTATTTATAAGATTTTTGCCAAAATTGTAAAATAAACATTAGATAATAATTTAGGTAGAAATGTTAGTAAATTGTATACATATATTTTATTTTTTACTAGCAGAAAGACATGACGCAAAAAAAAGGGCAAGAATTTTTTTTTTTTTTTTTTTCAACTAGATTATTTTTTCATGAAATTTTTACATGGACTGTGAAATGATTATATTTATAACCGATAAAAATTTCAATGAATATAGGCAACTTTTTTTTTAAACTATGAAACGACCCTACATGTAAGAAGACATTTTTTTTTTCCCAAGTACTTTTACCACTAAATATCAATTTTTTTTTGCAAATTTTTCACTTAAAAACTAATTTATACAAAATCGGGTTAAAAATATTAAATCATACAAATTTTAAATTTATTTAAGGTTATTATCACGTCTCTGGGCAACACCAGGCAAATCAGCTAGTACCTTTATAAATTAAATAACACAATATGAATGGTGGAGTAGGCATTCAAACAAAAGTTAACATTTTATAATAATTTAAATTTAATCATTAAATTCAATAACCTTTAATAATCATTTAATTTAAATCATCATAATTTAATGTATTTAGAAAAATTCAGCAACTTTTCCAGCAAAAGCATCTACTGCTAATTGTGAAAGAATGTATTCATCATTTGGTCTTGTACAATCTAAATTGAGAAATATAATCACAAAGATGTTTGCAGTAGCGGGCTAATTTCTTTGTAATTTCTAACAGTAATAATTTGGAAAAAATAAATTATGCTTTAGTGACATAAGGAGATTTTTAATATTGAAATTTGTATGTTCAATTCTTTTTTTTCTTGGTTCTTAAGTAATAAATACATTTTGTACTGTTTACAAAAGCCTAAATCCATTACTATTTAAACTACTGTATTTTACAAAATAACAACAATTTATATTATTTTTAAACAATAAAAATTACATTCATTATACATAAATTATAAAATAGTGCTAAATTATTTTTAAAATGTGGTTTTACTTAATTTAATTATATTCAATATATAAACATGCTACCAAATAGGAAATTATAATATTCATTAATATAAAGTCATTTAAACTTGTAATATTACTTACAAAAAAAAAAAAAAAAAAAAACCTGTTTTTTGCCAACCCTGTTAAAATGAATCATTCAGTTATTTTTTTTTTCTTTGTCTTTATCAAATCATTTTGTCAAAGTTACCCCTCCCACCAAAATAATCCGTTTGTCTTCCATTAATTTTATTTAAAACATTTTTTTTTTTAATTAAAAATTCTCAGGTCAGAATAAATATAGGAAGAAAAACACTGCCTTTCTATATACATAAAAAAAGGGCTGAAAGAATTTTAAACAAGGACAATTAATTGATAAAATAACGTGACAAAGATAAGAAAATTAACTAGATGATAATTTCTAGAAAATTATTATTATTGCCTAAATTAATGGCAAGTCTTTTTTGAGAATACAAATAAAACGCATGAAGATTTCTGCAATCCACTTTATAATTAATTCAAAACAATAAATTTGATTTAACTATATTTGCTAGTACTAAATATCTACTATCGATTCAAATGAATTCATACAAACATTTGTATGTCATTTTATAGCATAAAAACATACAAACACGTTAAAGAAATCAACAGAAAATGTATGTATCTTTGCATATGTTTTAAATGTATACAGGGTGTCCGAAAAGTCTGGAAACGGTCGAATAACTTGAGAAATATACATCGAATTGAAAACGGAAAAAGGTGTTCAATATTGTAGAAAAATGGTAACTTTGATATCCCTATATAGATTTTTCTAAAATATTGAAAATGTATTTTTCAATCTGATGTATATTTCTCGAGTTATTTGACCAATTCTCACTGCATTTTACTAGAGATCCTACATTAGAGAGATATTGGACATTGACAAAATGTCTGCCATGTAAGTTCCAAAGCAGGTGGAATGCAGTAGAACGGAATGTATTTTCATAACTCTCTCAAGGCATATAAAATGAATTTTCTATGATTTTAATACAATAAAAAGTGTTATACAGTGATGAAAATACACTGTGTTCCACCTGCTTTGGAACTTACATGGCAGATATTTCATTAATGTCCAATCTCTCTCTAATGTAGGATATCTACATTTTACTCGATTACAGCACCATATATGATTTTTTGAAGAAAAAGTTAAATACAAAAGTTACATATTTTTTCCCGTAGAATCCGAATCTGGAATAAAAAAGGGGGTTATTATTTAAGATTTCAAAGTTGCCCCCCTTTCCCGCCAGGGGGCAGAGTTGGGAGGGCAACTTTGATACCCCTAAATAGATTTTTCAAAAATATTGAACATGTATTTTTCCATTTTTCAATCGATGTATATTTCTCGAGTTATTCGGCAATTTCCAGACTTTTCAATGGACACGATTCTCACTTCATCTTACTCGATTACAGTGTCATTTATGATTTTCCGAAGAAAATGTTAAATACAAAAGTTACGTATTTTTTCCTGTAGAATTCGAATCTGCAATAAAAAAGGAGGATTATCATTTTAGATTTCAAAGTTGCCTCCCTTTTTCCTAGAGGGACAACTTTGATATCCCTAAATAGATTTTTCAAAAATATTGAACACACATATTTTCTGTTTTTAAATCCAATGTATATTTCTGAAGCTATTTGACTGTTTCCATGTTTAATTAGTGAAATAAAATACAAATATCAGCAATAAAATGTAATAATCTTCCTTCAAAAGATTTTGTAATAACTGTTGAAAATTACAAAATTCAGGCAATTTAGACAAACAAAAATCCATTTAATCAAAATTTTAATACAATAAAATTAAAAAATTAAAAAATTCTGTACAAGTAATAGGAATATATTAGGAAAACATTTGTTTGGCAATAAAATATATATATATATACACACATAAGAAATCATTTCTTTGTAGAATCAAAAGTAAACAAAATTGATGTATTCTTTTTGTAATCAAGAGGGAGATCAAAGTTTTCTGCTTTAGCTCCAACATATGCAGCACCAATAGCTGAAGAACAGCAGTTTAATGTCATTAAAGTGCATTTACTGTAATGACCTTTAATAGTTTCTTCAAAACCTAAGAATAAAACAAGTATGAATTACATTTTATAATAAAGCAATGAAATGGATTTGCTACAAATCAGTAGAAAAAAATGCATTAAACTATAGGGCACCAAGCTCAAAAATTAAACAAACAATGCTACTTAAAATGTTTAAATTAACAGAATTTTTAAAATGCAATTATCCTATTAAGTTATAAATTTTTCTGTGTTTAATTATCCAAACTAATAGGTGACCGAGAGGTGTTCGGATAAACGAGATTTTGGATAACCGATCATTTTTGAAAAAGACATACTAGGGTTATTTGAGCATAGTGAAGCAAATAAACAGTGATAATAAACAGAAATATGTATGTATTTTATATTGCAATGTTAACAAGAAGAAGAAGGGAACAAACTATCAAGGAATAAAGTGATCAAAGAAATCTGCAGGAAATCAAAAGTACATTATTGTAGGTCTACATTTTAAGAAAATAAGTCGAAGTTTTCTTTTGCTTCAAAAAGGACACTATTTTTCTTGCTTCTAAATCTCTTATATGTTTTAATGAAAGCAGTTGAACAGAATCATAATACTCTTCTTGTTGCTCCACCCACTTCAAGGCTGTCTCAAACGTTAGCGGTCACGTGCGAAACTCCTGCAGTGCATGGCGCACAAATTTTAACTTTGCCTTCTGGAACACATTCGGTTGACTGAGGTTCAGATAATTGATGCTCCACTGCATTATTTTTATTTTTACTTTTTTTGCATGGTAAATACACAGGTTATGTTTTCAGAAATGACCAATAATTCAGAAAATACAAAATCATCACAATCCCAATGATTTTAGATTTTTGGCTTCCTGCTGTAAATGATTTTCACCATAACAAATGAAAAAAAAAATGTGTGAAATTATACATCTAAAAACAATAAACAATTATTCTCAATCATCCTGATATTAATTAGTTTTATTAATAATTTACACTCAAAAGTTGCCTATCGATGATGCATAAATGTATTTGAATTCTACGACTACATTTTCTGAATTAGAGCATAAATGAGATTCTCAGGAATAATACAGTTTAGAGTAGATTCTTCAATCCATGGCCTGTCGTGTTGTTTCCAATATTAAGAATGGAGAGATTTCCTAAGCACCTTATTAAGGCAAATCCATAACTGCCAAATTCTATGCCAGCGGTTTCCAACCTTTTGACTTTTACCTACCCCTTGCTTAGGCTTTTCATTTAGGAGTACCCTCTTTTTTAAAACCACTCATCCACATAACGATACATGCTTTTTTATTTCTAATTAATCTTCTTAGCAGAGCTAAACAATAAATCGACTCAAATTGACATTTCTAACCTTTTATTTTTTATCGTACATTTTAAAATTAATTCTACTTTTTATAATATTAGCTTAACATCAATATAGTATTAAAATAATTTTTAAATAACTTACGATGAAAGTTTATAACAATTTTGTATCATAATATACAAATAGTCAAACATGACTTTTAATACTCACAATGGGAATCCTTGAGCATATTTCATGTAGCTGAGTTTTTTAAATGATTAGAGGTGGGCAAATCTAGTGACGATGAATTACCAATTCATTGTCATCATGAATTATTAGATATAGTGGGCCTTTTTTTCATTTTGAGGGTAACATATTGGAGTTACACATGAGACTATCTTTGTAATTAAAAATTATAAACTTTGTTTATGTGTTTTCAGTTGAACCATTTTTATGATTTCTGCCATTATCGATATTATTTTCATGTACCCCCAACAGACTCGCCACATACCCCAGGTTGGGAACTGCTGTTTTATGCTGTCAATTATTGAAACAGAAAATGTATATTGTTTTTATGGATCACTTATTTGATTTAAATTATTAAATAAAAATTTTGAATCAGAAATTTTACTTAACTTTAAAAAAGCATAAAATTTGGTAGCAATGGCATATCATTTCTTTAGATAAAAAATTGTCAAGAAACGGAGATAAAGCCACTCTGTACATATAATTTTTCTTCTCATCAACTGGCGAAATGAATTTGCTCCTTTCGTACTGTAAAAAACTAGTACATGTTGAGACTGACATTATGACTTTATGCTACAGCTCCCAATGGTATATATATTCTGATGATATATGTATCATTATGGTTCTGCAGTAAACAAAGTTGCACTACCCAACAGATTATTCCTATGTACTATTACTAAATCAAGTAATTGAATAGAATTTCTGGCATAAAAATTAAATATTGTATGCAAATATAAATAAATAGAGAAGGGTCAAGTGGGATAAAAATAAGTAATGGGGTAAAATATGTAAATTTCAAAAATAAATTTATAAACACATACAAATTGCAATTGTTTTGCCAAATTAGTGTGTTACAGGTAATCGTTATCATTTTTCAATGAATAACAAAATATTTGTTGCTATATTATTATACTTGATAGCCATTTCAAAATTTTGGATGATATGACAAGGTTGTAATGATGGGAAAAACTTTTAATTTAAAGTAAATAAGAACTTATTTCCAGCTTATTTGTCCATTGTATAGCATAAAACACTTATTCAGGATTAACTTTCTGCATTTCTTATTACAAAATAACGTAAAAGTAATATTTATTTAAAAGCAAAGGAAATTTATGTGAGGTAAAATAGTTATACTATACTGTTAGGCTTAGTAAACAAATGGCAATTTTTTTTTTTTTTGATAATTTGATAATATTTTTTTATGTAACATTTGACATTAAAATAATATAGTACTCTAAAACTATTTACTTTAATAAGTTTATTAAAAATGAATTTAATTTGATAAATTAACATATAAAAAAAATCGGCACTTCTCTATTATCCCGTTGACCACTTTTCATAACAAAAAACTATCGCCAAACTGTAAGATTAAACGCCAAAAATGCAGTCCCATTTACTTGATATCAGAAGCATTATACGTGTTTTATTATGTCATAAATTGGTTTTTAATTCGACATTTGCGTGTATTTTTCAGTATGTTTTACTGATTTATTAGTTATTTCATTAATTAAAAGAACAATTGTGTCCTTAAATTCTTATATTTTATTTATTTATTTATTTTGATATTCCAATGGCAACGTTCTCCCGTTTATTTGGCATTACAGTTCGGCGATAGTTTTTTGTTATGAAAAGTGGTCGACGGGATAATAGAGAAGTACCAAAAAATCAAAACATGCAACTTTCAGCTTTATGCTTATTTTGTACAAATTGTCATCGAAGAAATTTTAAAAAGTGACAGGAAAAAAGAAGAGAAATAGAAGCCCACAAAAAATAACTAAATTATGGTTAAAAGTCTTACCAATAAAATTGATAATTTATAAGAGATTTTTTTTTTTTTTTTTTTTTTTTTGTAGAAGAGGAACACTTTTCTAATTTAAATAGGTAGCAGACAAGCTATCAGAAATGGATTTTAGGTCAGAGTTTTTGAACGAGACAACAAATTAAATATTTCTTGTGATCACAATAAGTTCACAAAAAAGAGTTGATGTTCCTATTTCATGTTTTCTGAGAAAGATGACATGTTTGATGTATCACAAATTGCAGTTGTCTTTTCTGATCCACCAATGAACCATAATCCAGGCTATTTCTACTCTTAAATCTGTTTAATATTTTCAGCATTCTAAAAAACATTTTAATCAGATTCATGTGTTACTGTTTATTTAATTAAAGAAATAGAAAGCTTTAAATAAATATACTTGTTTTATCCCATGCCATGGGGTAAAATAGTTATTTGATAATGTGTTTTAAAATACAATTATGAGTAATAATTTGCAATTTTAGTGTTAAAATTGTGCTTGAAATGTTGGGAGCAATGTCCATTTGCACGCTCTATGTAGTTTTTTTTTTTTTTTTTGCAGATTAAAATAATATACTTTTGGCAAACTAACAAGGGAACCACTTTTGGTGCAGGTCGCACCTAGCATTGAGACCTGGTGCATTTTAAAGCCCTATATTACGAAGTTTGAGAATCGATAAAAATTTTCTGTTAAAATCCTATTTTTTATTTTACAGCAGCATAACTTTCTGAAAATACAATTTTCAAGGCTACTTATCGGACTAGTAACATAGAAGTTTTTTTTTTTTTTTTTTTTAAAGCAGTTAAAAATACAAATTAGTGAATAAGTATAAAATATTGAAAAAAGTTTTAAAATTTCTTCAAGAACCTATGTATTTGATTTTGAAAAAATACAACATTATAATTGCATTCTTGGCGGTTCGAAATTCAGTTTATTTGTTACTGTAGAATTTTTCTTGCCAACCCTGGACAAATGTCATAGTCATCTACTGTGTGTGAGTAGTAGTTTGGATTCGTAGCATCCTATTTAGCTACTTAACTCGCTTTTGGCGTAAAATTAAAAATCCAATAATAAAATATTAAAAGTATAAATATATATTTAAAATATGATTTTAACAGAGAAATTTTATCGGTTCTCAAACTTTTATGTATAGAGCTACAAAATGCACCGGCCAGGTCTTGATGCTAGGTTTTATTTTACAGCAGCATAACTTTCTGAAAATACAATTTTCGAGGCCACTTATCGGACTAGTAACATAGAAGTTTTTTTTTTTTTTTTTTTTTTTTTTTTTTTTAAAAGCAGTTAAAAATACAAATTAGTGAATAAGTATAAAATATTGAAAAAAGTTTTAAAATTTCTTCAAGAACCTATGAATTTGATTTTGAAAAAATACAACATTATAATTGCATTCTTGGCGGTTCGAAATTCAGTTTATTTGTTACTGTAGAATTTTTCTTGCCAACCCTGGACAAATGTCATAGTCATCTACTGTGTGTGAGTAGTAGTTTGGATTCGTAGCATCCTATTTAGCTACTTAACTCGCTTTTGGCGTAAAATTAAAAATCCAATAATAAAATATTAAAAGTATAAATATATATTTAAAATATGATTTTAACAGAGAAATTTTATCGGTTCTCAAACTTTTATGTATAGAGCTACAAAATGCACCGGCCAGGTCTTGATGCTAGGTTTTATTTTACAGCAGCATAACTTTCTGAAAATACAATTTTCGAGGCCACTTATCGGACTAGTAACATAGAAGTTTTTTTTTTTTTTTTTTTTTTTTTTTTTTTTTAAAAAAAGCAGTTAAAAATACAAATTAGTGAATAAGTATAAAATATTGAAAAAAGTTTTAAAATTTCTTCAAGAACCTATGAATTTGATTTTGAAAAAATACAACATTATAATTGCATTCTTGGCGGTTCGAAATTCAGTTTATTTGTTACTGTAGAATTTTTCTTGCCAACCCTGGACAAATGTCATAGTCATCTACTGTGTGTGAGTAGTAGTTTGGATTCGTAGCACCCTATTTGGCTACTTAACTCGCTTTTGGCGTAAAATTAAAAATCCAATAATAAAATATTAAAAGTATAAATATATATTTAAAATATGATTTTAACAGAGAAATTTTATCGGTTCTCAAACTTTTATGTATAGAGCTACAAAATGCACCGGCCAGGTCTCGATGCTAGGTGCAAGCTGAACCAAAAGTGCTGAATAAAAAAGTGCTGTTTTTTTATAACTATTTTACCCCTCCTGACCCTATCTCTTTATGAACCAAGAAGAAAATGAGAATTCTACAGTTTTGCAGCGCCTATATACAACTTGCTCTTGAAATCTAAGTGTGCATATATTTCTTATTTAGGCTATTTAACTGAATTATGAATGGTTTAACGGAACTTAAAGAATTGATTGACGTGGCTCTCGATTGTGAAAGGTTGAAGATCCCTAATTTAAATTAGAATAATAATTGCACTAATAAGGAAATAATGTTCAGAAGACAGGCATAAGGTGGCCATATTTAAACTGACAGTACTCAGCTCATTCTGTAGTGCAATCTAATTGTGAGTGTGAAGCCAAATTTTGTAGGATTAAACAACACAGGAAACAAAGGATTCCATGAAAAAAAAAAAAAAAAAAAAAAAAAAAAGAGCCACATACATGTCTTCCTAGCAATGACTTTTGAAACTTTTTTTTTCTTTTTTTGCGGAATCCTTCATTTCTTGACTTGTGTAATCATCCTACGAAATTTACCTCTTATTCTTGAAATTAAATCAGGCAACAGGATACGCTGAGTACTGTCAGTTTAATTATGCTCACATTGTACATGCAGAGTTCTCACTCTCTATAACATGCAGCAATATATGTGGGCAAAATAAAACTGGTTCGGAAAATATTTATAAGACAGACACAGAATTGAAAAATTAATGAAAAAAAGAACTGCCTATAATAGTATATGCTGGAAATGGTGACACTGATTTAACAATCGGTTGCTGTCATATGTCTGTGCATGTTCATCTCCTGCATGCTCTGTCCCGAGTTCTTTGCTGTGTCATTATTACGTTTGAGAGAGTGAGAGGTGCAGACAAGCTTAAGGACCCCTCTCCCTGTGATTTTTATCTGTGGAGCAAATTGAAGGGTCACATCTGCTCGAATAATCCTCACACACTGGAAGAGCTACAGCAGAACATTGAAAATGCTATTGCTGCTATCCCTCAACTAGAGCTGCTACGCGTGTCACATAATTTGATAAATCGAGCACAGCACTGCATCAATGTCATGAGTAGTCATTTTCTGCAATCGGCAGTTGTCCTGTTCATTAACAAGGGCAATTCCGTGTCAGTCTTATAAATATTTTCTTTGCCAGTTTTATTTTGCCCACCTTGTATTAGGAACACCACTGCTGATTATTTTTTAATTTTATTGACCAGAAATACCACTATTTTCAAACAATAAATTTTGTGCTAGATTTCTTTATTTTTCTCTTGCACATGTTGTAGAAGTATACCACAAACATTGTTTGTAAATAGTGGTACAAATTAAAATATAAAAATAATTGCTAAAGGCACCTCTGATATATTAAAAAACATTGTGCATTATGGAAAATGGCCAAGTCTTGTCACAAGATAAATTTGTTCATAAATTTTCTCATTTCAAATATTGCCGTTTAAAAAAAAAAAAAAAAAAAAAAAAGTGATACTTACTAAGATCAAAAATTCTATTTATTTAATTAAGCTTTTAGAATGATTACTCCACAAACATATATCCTTTTGAAATTCTACCGAGAAGATTGCTAAAATATTTCAAAATCAATTACTTAAAACACTTACCAAACTAACAAGAGAATAGCTTAAAATAAGCACCGAATAACGATTCAACACACCAATAATTCTAAATATTTATTACTAGCACAATTTTTTTAAAGTTCAAAGTCATTACCTTTCTGCAGCAAAGGCCAACTTTTGAATACAGATCCTACGCAAATAATCGGAAGACCACCTTCCATTTCAAGTAAGTCCTGTAAAATTTGAGAGAAAATGTATATGTGTTTTAAAACATTAATTCTAATAAAAATATCATTCAAATAAAGAAAATTATGAACTCCTATAGTCTTAAGTTTAATGGTATGATTCATATCACGTTTAAAGTTACATGCAAAATGCAATTTCATAGATATGTTACAAAATAATCTCTAAAGCGTTATGAAAGAAGTATCTTGTTTCTTATAATGTTCATATTATTACAGTAAGAACAAAGTTTTTGATGTCTGTCAGTATGTTCTATGCAATAACCATCATAAAAAGCTTCTGGTTACCTTGATATTATGTAGATATGTTGCTGAGGTACTCAGAAGTAGTTGTATAGTTTTTTATTTAATTTGGTTGATTCGTTTGAAAAATATAAAACATTTTCTTTCCTGCTATAATGCTTTTCAATAGGAAGTCAGATGATTTTCAAATTTTATCATACACTGAAAAGAAAACAGCAAATTTGGATAATTGATTCAAAGGTTAAATTATGGATGCTAAATTTTCAATGTGGAGGTCTAAAATTATTCTGATTGGTTTGAAATTTTGTCAATGCATTTGCCAGACATTCAACATTAGCTGTATAATTTTTAGTGGAATATTATAAATCTGCCTGAAAATATATAAAACATTTTACTTTATCACTTTTACAAATTTGTATCTTATGATTTTCTTTTATTTCTTTTTCCTTCAACAGTTGCCTAGCAACTGTATTTCAAAGCATATAAAAAAATTCTGATTACGAAAGATTAAGGAGAAAGTTTGGATAAGAAAAACCTAATCTTCCTTAATCTGGTCTGCATCCAAGGTTGGCATCAAATATGAATTATGTTAGCAACAATATGGTTTAACTTGAATGTGGATACTAATAAAAGGGTGTCACAAAAACCATTTTACAATGCCAAATCACTCTTACTAAAATGCAACAGTTGGCAGTGGATTCGATTATATACAATTACTGAATAAGTTCTAAAATCTCCATATATATGAAAGTATTGCAACTGAAATGCAAGTGGACATTCCGGAGCATAATTGCAGAAGTGAGTAAGTTAAGCAGTGTTTGGTCCAGCTCTACATCGGAAAGATAAATATAAAACAACAAGAAATAAACAAATGATCAGGGGCTCCTTTGTATTAGGGATATTTCATAATTTCTATTATTTTTTTTTTCAATTTCTTTTCATGGTGAAGGGATGCCAATGAAGAAAGTGCCTGAACGCCCATATACCCTCCAGCTAGTTCTCTTAACATAATACATCATATCATAAACATAAAACAATAACTAATTAACTTAAATATTTATATGAGAATCAAAAAAATATAAGACATGATACACAATGTTTTTTGTCTGATCAAGATTGTTAATTACCTTGTGAACTTTTGGTTTCAAAGCAACTACCATTTTAGCAAGCATTGCCCCAGCATCATAGAATAATCTGCAGCAAAGGAGATCTCCTTCATTTGCAGCTATAGAAATTAAAATACATGAATTCCACACCAAAAAAAAAAAAAATATTTGCATATTGCATACTGTACATTACAAATTGTATATTACAATTATTGTATATTACAAATTGCATATTGTATTCTCATTATATAAGCCTAGTAAAATTGTCCTAGTGGTTTATTATAAAGAGAAAAAAAAATAATTTTAAAATATTTGCCAGTTTCAGTTAAACATTTATGCAATATTTTATTTGGAGAAGCGGTTCTCAAACTTCTTATACATGGGCACCCTTAAATAATTAACAGAGCCCTCATGTAAAAGTCACTTTTAAAGTCAGCAACTCAATTATTTTGTTTTTACATTACCATCCTATTAAGAGAAATAAAGGTTTTCACCTGTTTCCATTTTATAAAGCACTGCGTGCTGCACTTTTATTGATCGCTAATAAGATAAAAATATCTGTTTATGAATAGAAACTTCTAATAACTTCAAATATTTTAGAGGCCATTTCCATCATTCCTGAAAACACAAGCTTTTTTTTAATTCTTTCAAAACACCAAATTCAAAATAAGGACTAATTTTATCTTCTAATTCTAGCATTGAATTTTTAACACCAAAAAACTAAAGATCCTTATTTTCCATAATAAATAATATACAAAATCAGTAAAATATTTTCAAAAGAAACCAACTTCACTTATCAAGCCATGTGTTAGGCATTTTGTGCAGGGCTCGTTTTTCTGACATAAATTTTGTGAGAGGTCAATAACACAGACTAAATTTTACTCTGGATTTCCCTTCTACATAAGTAGTGAATTTCAACAGCAGTTAAAATAACATATACAAAAAAATAATTTAAAATAGCATTTACCTTTAGCTAATTTGGCACATAAACCAGCAAAACTTGGCTTGTTGAAAGTGACATAGCAATGCTCCAATACACCAAACTTATCATTGACCTGGAAAGAAAATTTCAAAATCAAATCAAAAGAGTTCATTTCAAAATTATGCAATACATGATGATCGATCACAACTATTATCATTTACAACACTCGGGGACTTTGCTTCCTATGAGCTATGCTCACCAACCTCTGTTCTGACACCACAAACTCTAAAAACACGCTAATTTGATCAGCTCTAAAATGGTTATATTGAATTATAATTAAATGACCAGTGCAAACTCCTGTAATCGGGTTTCCATTAATTTTCCTTTGACTGAGGGACTTTAAGGCTGAATCAACTGCTGTCGAAACTGCTAACATCTGTTTTCGTGATTGACTAAATAAGATGAATTTAACATTTGAAAATAAACTTGTGTAAGATGGCTAAGTAAACAATGTCGCTGCAACAGAAAATTTTATAACGATGGTATAAAAAAAAATGTTTTCAGTAAGATGTTTTAATGTATTGTTTCCAATATGACGTAATTTTCAGCAAAGTTTTCTTCCTATTATTAAATGTAAAAATATAGTTTTTAATTGAAAGGAAATATTATTATTTATGCTGCTTTAAAATTTGCAACAATTGGTAAAAGATTTTGTCGAAATAAATGAATCTCTCATGTAAATATATTTTTTAATTGAAACTATTTGGAAATATTGTTATTTGAGCATTTTAAATAATTTTCCTTCATTTAATGCTTTGAACGCATAATAAATTATTAGTTTCAAGTTTTATTTCTCTTTTTAATACTCATGCGCTAGTACATTTTTTATGACATAATTTTATCCATTTACTGCTTTTAATAAGTGATCATTTAATTATTATTTTAAAATTTTATTTCTCTTTTTAATAGCCATGTGTAAATACATTTTTTAATTAAAAGGAAATGTTATGTGCGCGCTATTTTACAAATTGCCAACGAATTAAATAGATGCCTTTTTTGAAATATTATATAAATCTCAATTAAAATGATGAAATTTTGAATAAAAAATTAAAAACAACAAAAATCAAAAGATTAGTCAAATTAAAAAAATAATTACACACTGCACACTACAAGCTTATCAACTATATCTTTTCAAAATACAGTAATCCCTTAACATTCGCGAGTTTTAATTATTCACGAATATGAAAATGTGGAAAAAGTTAACATTCGCGAGAATCTGACTTGATTATTCGTGATTTTTTTTATTCTTTTGTCTCTTTCGTTTTCAGAATTTATAGTGGTTAAAGATTATTTCCCCCGTGTTTTCTTAATATCTATTTAAAAATAAACATTCATTGTGAACTAAAAAAGGAGAAAATGTTTCAGGATAGCAATATAATAGCAGTAACAGAATAGTCATTACAATGGGCATATTAGAAGTGGTAAAGTAACAGGTGCAGGTTCTCATAGAGGTAGAGCTGAAGCTACACTTAGATAGAAAATAAAAGTATTTCTGAAGCATTTAGCTGTATTTAAATATCGTGTTTTAAAATTGTATCGCATACTGACCCACTAATACATTATCATCTCTTTGCTATAGAGAGAGTAGAAATTACTTTATACAAAAACCTATACTTTTTTAGCAGTGATAACTTCTCCAGTCAGTTAATTTGAATTATCTTCAATAAATAAATTTCATATTTATGAATATGTGTGTACATTCACCTTCTACATATATGTTATGCATAACGCATTGTTAATACATATATTCTTTTGTTCTTTGAAATGTTGTGTCACTCTGATTAAAATTTTATAGAACATAACTCCTTTTTTAGTGCAGATAGATAGACTCAACATTCGCGGATTTGACATTTGCGAGGCTTTTGTCAAACGTAACCCTCGCGAATGTTAAGGGATTATTGTATTATTAAGTTCCTATGCATAGTTTTTGTTCCTATAAAACTTTCAAGAAAACTATTTTGACTGACTTTAATATCGAATATCTCTTAAAATAATTCTTTGATTTAAAAACTGTCTGCTTCAGCGTGTTTATTGAACATTTCTTTATAAAACTACTAATTTTCATATTTTTATATGCAATAGTTTTCTGAATATTAGCCCCGAAAGTCCTCAAGGCACAGAAAATTCATTGACAACGATTGCAGCAGTTACTTTTTTTTGGTAGATTTCGTAAGAAATACTACCTATTACATTCTCACCTACATTGGAAATTTTTAAAAATTTTTGCAGATCTACGCTGATCATGTCTCCCAGAACCCAAAACCACCTCCAGTTCAAAACTTTATATATCTATCTATCTATTTATGTCACTTTTTTATGAACACGATAACTGGAAAAATTCTGCATAAATCTCTTCCAAACTGATACATAAAATCAAGGGGCATAAAATCTCGGTCAAGTTCGTTAATGAGCAAAATCGAACCAAAGACAGGGGGGGGGGGGATGGGAGGGCTTTTTGTGAAAACAGAAAAAACCCCATAATTTCTTAATTATTATACGTATTGAATACGTTTAAAGTTATTATTACTTCTAGGAAAAGGGCCGAAAATTTATGTATGACAGATTTTTGATATAATTAAAAATTGCCTTAAGGGGGGGCGGGGGGAAGGGGGTTTTAGAAGAAAAAAATTCATAACTTCGGCAATTCCCAAGATTTCAAACCCGCTTCAATTTATTATAAATCCTCTTAATATTATCTAAAACTTTTATATTGACAAGTTTTTTATAGGACCAACCGTTATAGCAAAAAAAAAATTAAAAACAAAAAAATCCCTGTCGGCTCCACCTGCAAACAAGTTATTTTTCGAAGTAGGCGGTTCCAACTCCCGCATCTTTTCGAAACTGATACGTAAAACCAAGGGGCATAAAATCTCGGTCAAGTTCGTTAATGGGCAAAATCAAACCAAGGGGGGGCTTTTTGTGAAAACAGAAAAAACCCAATAATTTCTTAATTATGAAACGTATCGAATCCATTTGAAGTTATTATTACTTCTAGGAGAAGGGCCGAAAATTTATGTATGACAGATTTTTTATATAATTAAAAATTGCCTTAAGGGGGGGGGGAAGGGGGGGTTTAGAAGAAAAAAATTCATAACTTCGTCAATTCCCAAGATTTCAAATCCGCTTAAATTTATTATAAATCCTCTTAATATTATCTAAAACTTTTATATTGACAAGTTTTTTATAAGACCAACTCTTATAGCGAAAAAAAATAAATAAATAAAAAAATCCCTACTGGCTCCACCTGCAAACAAGTTAGGTTTTGAAGTAGGTGGTTCCAACTGCCGCATCATCGCAAAAAGGTAATTTCTTCTGCAATTCCCGACAAACAGGCGCCCCACAGTCTGCGTCTTCGAAATCTACCTGTGCCTGTAGGCCGAGCCGTCAGGGATTTTTTAATATGGAAAGTTATTTTAGACATTAAAACATATTTTAAACCAAATTTTAGAAAATCAAATTAAACCATTTTCAAAATAGCAACAGATACATAAAATGAAAAAGAAAACATTTACTTTTTCATAAACTTAAAAAAAAAAAAAACAGGAATTACAAAACATATTTAACCCTCTAAGCATGTGGAACGTAATATTCCGTTCACTAAGCTCCAGGTTTCACTGCAATACATGGAATATTTAAGATAATATAATTCTATAGATTTAATGAATTTTCAAAACATTGAAGAATGATTAATATTCTCAAGGGTTACATTCATTTTTGTAATTAAGTTTTATTTATAATGCTGAAAGAATCATATTTTTTTAACATTTAACACAAAATGCAGAGAAAACAACATTACAATTTTACCCTTTTTCAAAACGCTCAGAGGGTTAAATACTTAACAATAAAAATAAAATCTCAAATGATAAAGAAATTCAAGGCACATGAAACATACATATGTACATATATCGGCAGATAAGAAATATAAATTTGGTCAAAGATTTTTGATTTACTTTATATCTGTTCTAAAAGATAACCTCCAATCCATGTATGAACTTTGTAAATCAGTTAGTACCATCCAGAAATTTCACAAATTTACTAACTTTTGGGGAAAATTTGGGGAAAAAAATTAATTTTTGGGAATCTTAATTATTTTTTCAAAGAAATTCAAGAGCTTAGAAACTTAAAAAGAAGTTTCTTTCAAATGAAACGAGATTTTATTCTTATTGGTGACCCCTATACACAAAGGAGACAAGTGTGGGACCAGGTTTAAAACATTTTAGGGTCCTAATTTTTTTTTTTGTTTCAAAGGTTTAAAACTGGTCTTGTAGGACTATCAAAAGCCCTTATAAGTATACAACTTGGATGGATTGCACCACACTCCCACTTATGGTTGCTCTGAGAATAATTCTTTTTATCAATAAAATTGTAGATTTCAATTATGTGCAGACTTGCTTTAAATGTTTGTGATAACCTTGCATATTCCTCATTTGATGATGACCGCTTTAAACTATTGTTGTTGAAACTAACCATTTACTGTATTTTCCGGTGTATAAGTCAACTTTTTAAACTGAAAAAAAATTAAAAATCAGGGGGATCTATTCCTTATTATTATCATCAAGATGAAATGAGATGGAGAAAACAATGACAACCTTTTTCTGAAGCAAAGATAAAGTCACATGACATATGGATTTCTTTCTCTCCAACTTTTTCCTACATCTTCTGTCCATTGGATTTATATGGAGTGTTCTCCAAGACAAATGTGTAGAAAGTTTTGTTTTTATTTTATTATACATAATGGTGATGTATTTCAATGTATATGGATGAAATTCAAGATTTATCAAAGATGGAGGCATAACCTTCAGTTAGATGAATCAAATTTATTTTTAAAACTTGCTTTCCTTCACATAATTATAATAATTGATACATGAGGCAATATCATAATTGGATAATTGTTGATATTTTACCCCATAATTGAAGCATATTAATTTTTTAAACACAATATTTTATACTGATAGGTGTACTTTCATTGGATAGGATATAATTTTAAAATAATAATATTAATAACATGACTGTAAACATAACTTAACAAAAAACTTAGGTTTTCAATCTTGGTGATTTTTTGTGACAATTTGTAATTTTCTTCCTCTATGTATTGTGTTAAAAAATTATTCATAATGCACAGGAATAGATAATTTTTAAATTCAGATTTATTTATTTTGTAATGTCTATATCATTAGTTCAGGAAAGGGGAAGGAGGTGGGATTAGAGGTTAATGCCCCTCTCAAAACAAATACAACCTGATAAGATGCATACAAAAGTACTTGTGTTAAGAAGAATACATTAGAGATGAGTTCGGGCTCTCTTTTCAGAGCCCGGGCCCGCCCGAGCCCGTCGATTTTAAATCCGAGCCCAAAACATTTTGTGTTTTCAGAGCCCGAGCCTGTTCGAACCCGATACCAAATAAAATTACATAATATTTAAAAATTGTTTTAAAAGTAATATCTCATTTTTTATAAAACTCCAGAGTTTAAAATATCTGTTAATCCCGCGGACATAATTAATTTTATGAAAATTTACATTCAATCTTATCAAAAGAGAAGTTTGGTATCAAATAAAAATATACTTCCTTTAAAGGATGTACATATTTTTCTCTCCGAACAAGCAAATCTGATGGACACATTAACGAAGTGCGTTTTTATGAATAAATGCATGAAATTTGCAGAAATTACTATTTCTATACCGAAGAATCGAATAACGTTTTCTATTTCCTATAAAAGTTTTTTTTTACGTAAATAATAATTGATCCTTTAATTAAAGCAATATTTCGTGTTCCTGAAAAGTAGCTTAAATTAAAAATTTGACACCGTTATCTGAAAGATCCTATGCTTTTATAGAAAAAGTGAAAACACTCTTCGATTGCTTTTTATCGGAATAACAATACATGACATTTATATCTACTTACAAATGAAAGTGAGTTCGTAAATCTGCAGAGCAGAGCTTTAGAATAAACAGAGTTCATAATTAAAAATAGAATCGTTAAGCTTATTTTCATATGAAGAGCGATTATGACTCGCACACAATAGAAGACTAAAAATTTGCAAACCTAAACTATTGCTGATTGACTTTTAAAAAAAAAATAATCATTTTGCGTTAGATCTCTAAAATAAATAAATAAATAAAATAAACGTTCCAATTAAAAAATATCCTACTGTCAGAAACGAAAATCTAGCAACATATATTGTTCACGCCTTTTGCCAATGGCCATGGCACCATATAACCCAGTCGTCAGTCTCGTCACAAATACTGTAAATTTTCTTTTTAAACTAGCATTCTAACACTAGAAAAGTAAAAAAAAAATCTGTTTCCTCTTCTATTTATTATGATCAAAATACAGTGAAACCCCGATTTTACGTTTCTCAAGGGACTGAGTAAAAAAAACGTAAAATACGGGAAATACATAGAAAGCAAAAAATCGTAGAAAATAACAAAAAGTAGTAAAGATGACTCTTTTAACAGGTATTACAATCTATGTTTTACGAAAAGAACATTATTATACATACCATTTTAAGATCATTTTAACACATTTAGTTGCGAATCCTGGCGTTTAGGTTGAAAATAGTCCGTAATAGTAGATTGTTTTTTAGTCATTGAGTTCAAAGTGAATGCAGCATCTTCCAGGATTGAAATACTTTGCAAGTTTTTTTTCCTGGTCTTTATGAGAAAGAAAATAGTCTTTCACTATTTGTAAGCTCTTCAATGCAATATTGAAAGAAACGGGCTGTGCTTCTGTTTCTTCTTCATCATCTTCATCGGTGGACGAAAAGTCCATAACGTCGGCTACGGATGGAGCAGTAGCTTTTTCAGCTTCGCATGTTGCTAAGTTTTCCGGGATGTAATCGTTGAAGTCATAGATAACTGTTTCGTTGTCATTCTCCGAGTCTACCGCAGCTGATTCTTCATCTGTTCTCGGTTCATTAGATGCTACGATTCTGCTTTCATCAAAACAATGGGAAATTCATTGTTGTGTAACGTTTCTCCACGACGCAGAAATAAAATGCATAGCCTCTAGAACATACATAACTTTCAACAACGTGGATTAGCTTTAAAAAAGCACAAAAGGGAAAATTATTGCTTATTTTAGAACATTTTTTCCTTTTTTACTTTCCAGAGAAAACATAAAATGCGGGAAATTCCATAAATAACAAACTTACGATCCGGGTTAAATTAACATTACAATTATACGGAAAAACTGGGACCTGATGAAAAAAACGTATAATGCGAGAAAAACGCAGATTCGGGGGACGTAAAATCGGGGTTTCACTGTAACATTAAAATGATTTGAAATGGAATATGTAATTAGTTTAGGGTAAAAAAGGTTATTTTTATTTTTCCTATATGAGAAAAAATAAAATTGTCAGTTTCCGAAAGATTGAGCCCAAGCCCGTCTCATCTCTAGAATACATGTGTACAAACCAACATAAAAAAGGCATAAATGGACAAAACTTTTCAGCATACAACTGTTTCAAGATTTCATAATTTCAGTTTCTTCTTTGGTACCAAAAGGAATGTCAGTGAGACTGGGGAACAATAGAAATATGTGCTAGTACTACTGCTGTTTTTCAATCTCTTTTATTTTGCTCTAAAGATTGAAGAACAGAGTTCCTTTTATGAAGTTTTAGAACAGTTGGCTGCTTGCATTTTTCATCATATCAGTTATTGTACATCACATATTTACTAAGAAATATTTTGTACATGGGCATTATACAGGGTGGGGGTGTAGAGTAGGGCCATCCTCCACTAAGACTTTGAAAATAGCAAGATATAACTTGAAATAGTAAGAGAATATACCAACTAGACACAACCTCCCCCCCCCGCCAATCTTTAATGAAAATCCTGCATCTGTTCATGACTTTATGAAAATGCGAGATGGCGAAAACATTAATTTTATAAGTCATAACTCCTTCCAGGTGAAGATCCCAATTGATTATTGAAAATCACAAGACCTTTATTCCTTTCCAAACATTTTCATTAATTAATTTTTATTAATAGATTTACTAGTTTATCCAATGCAATATTCACATTGAATATTGCATCATATAATTAAAGGGAGAGCTATTCAATAATAAATACGCAAAGCATTTTTTTATTTTAAAATAAGATGAAATAGACTGTGTCATCTTTAATAAACACATACGAATTAAAGCATTGAAAATAATATAATCTGATTTGTTACAATAAGGTTGTTAATCCCATTGTTGTATAATAATTTTGAGCTTCTAACTGAATGCAATAAAAAGTTAGGGCCTTAAAACAACTTTTTAAGGCTAAATCAGGCGAGTTTGTCATGTAATAAATCGACATAGAATTATAAACTAGTAAATTTACAGATCAGGAGCCTCAACGTCAGCTCTGAAAGTCATTGTTTTTTAATTTCACTTTTCATATTATTTAGCCTCTTACAATACGCAAATTTATTTATTTATATTGCATACATATTTATAAGCATATAAAATACTTCGTTGGTTTCAGAAATTAGAAGCGTTAAATTAAACACGACTTATGCAATGATATTCTGAAATTCTGATGAACTGCTTATTCTTTTAATTTTTATTTTTTAAATAAATAGGTATTCATCCCCCCGTAGTCTCATTAAATTTATATTCGTTATGATAAAAAACAAAAAAAAAGATATTTCACCAAAATAGTGCGAGTTCTTTGAATTTTCTTATTTTATACTCTTTGAAATATGGTTGCTAAGCAACGAATAAATTAAAGTGGAAAGTAAAAATAAACGCTTTTAAAAATTGTAAAAAATAGGAAAATAAGATGTTTATATTTCCCGAGCAGATGCAAAAACATTTTCAAATATTTTAAGCAATTAATTTCTAAATTCTATTAAATTTATCGGCAGAATTTTAAAAGTATTGGAAATCTCGAAAATTTAGCATTCATAATTTTACGTCTAAATCCATTATGCAAATATTCTATTTTCATTTCAGATAAAAATGATATTTGAAAAATCGTCTGCATCCGCATAGGAAAGCATTATGACCTTAAAAAAAATGTTCTATATTTTCCGAACGAATGAACCCAAAACTATATAGCTAATTCCGGATACCTTGCAAACATACCTACCAAAAATCAACCTAATCGGACCATTTTTATGGCAGTTACCGCAGAACAGACAGACAGAAACCAAAAACTTTTCACGTTTCCACAGTGAACTTCAACTGACGTTTCGGCAATTAACAATTTTTTTTATTTTTATCCTTTACATGTGCTATAAGACCTTTCTTCATGCTAAATTTCAAGATTCTGGTTCAAAGGGAAGTATCCTATAGGTTTTGAGAGTGAGTTTATATGTTGTCCATCAGTCTGTCAAGATCCTTTTTTTTTTTTTTCAAGGAACCATTGAAGGTATCAAGTTGAAATTAATATCAAATAAAGAGGTCCAACGGCCCCATTGTTTTGTAAACATTTTTAATTTCTAACTCAATATACAATAAATAATTATGTCTTTAAAATGATATTTTTTCCTTATAACTCACTCTCAAAACCTATTGGGTACTTTTGTTGACCTAGAATATTGAAATTTGGCATGAAGGAAGGTCTTATAGCACATGTAAAGGAAAAAAAATCCTAAATCAATTTATAATTCTATGTCAATTTACAAATTACAATATTAGTATGACAAATTTGTCTGACTGTCTGTCTGTCAAGACATTTTTGCTTTCAGGAATGGATGAAGGTATCAAATTGAATTAATATCAAATAATAAGGTTCACGGCCCAATTTGTTTATAAAAATTTCTGATTTCTAAATCAATTCAATAAAAAGTAATGGTCTTAAAATGTTTTTCAATAGTTGAATTTTCCATAATTAGAACTCATGCCAAACTAATGTATATTATAGATGAAATTTGTTTATATTTCTCTTTGTCAGGCATGAAGCCATTAATAAGTGAAAGTACTACTTTCACTTATAATGTAATTAACAGAATTTTCACTTATAATGTAATTAATGGCCAAGGAACATGCCCCACCCCACAGCGCACCAAGTCTTCAAATAGCGTCATCGAGTTCATGATAACAGCCATAAGGTATCTATGGACTGATCGCCATTAGAGCGCATTCATGAAAACAAATTCAACGGTTACCAGTGACGCAACAAACTATAAAATCAACAGCGGAAAATGAGAAACCCGAATCACAATGAGAAACCTGTAACAAATGAGAAACCAAAATAAATGCAACAAATGAGAAACCAGAAACAACTGCAACAAATGAGAAACCAAAAAGCAATGAGAGAAACCTAAACACAAAACAAAATGCAACAAAAATCAAGCAGCAAAAGAAAAACAACAGGTAACTGTAAGTACAGTCAGAAAAAGGGAAAAGGGAAAGGGGAAAAAATCAAACACAGGTAAAAGTAATCAATTTTTTATTTTTTTTATTTAAAGTTAAATAAACATGTATTAACCCCCTTCCCTTACAGGTTTTTCTTTTTTTTTCTCATCATGTACACTAATGGCACCCGGTGCATGTAAAATCTGTCGTGGGAGCAAAGTCCTCTAAGTTACCTGTGAATTATACCTCTGGAGGTGCCTAGTCAGGTGAAGGTCTCGTCACCGGATAAAGGTTCTAAATTACGAGACCAACTTGCATAGCGATGGCATGACGTATAGGTGTAATGCCAAGCCCAGGTCCATACAAAAATAATCAGATCAATTAGCAGCAAAACAAAAATGGGAACAAAACTAAGACCTCCACATAGCCATCCTGCCAGAAATGGCCAGCCGCTAAGTGACATCTCTTCAGTGGCGCTACGCGCCCCAGTGCCAGGCGCTAAATCCGTTTAAGCTAGGGAAACCTGGCAGGTAGGGGCCTGGTCGCCGGTCTAAAAAAAAAAGTGAAAGTACTACTAGGAGCATTACAGTTAAAGATAATGCTTCTTCTAATTTTGACATACAATAATGTGATATAATCCATTCTTTCTTCAATCATCACTAACAAATCTGGTTAAGGTTTAATACATAATTAAATAAATTACAGCATTATGATACTACAATTACAAGAAACATCTGGGTATAAGTAGGCAATTCTTATTTTTGGAAAGAAACTATGTACTTACTAAGCTTTACAGTAGTATGACATAATGGTGCAGAACCCTCAGGGTAAGAGTCCTACTTGCACTTGTCCTATTTTACTTTTTTTTTTTTTTAAATGGATTTTTCAGACTATTATGACCCAAAAAAATTATCATTTTCGATAATTTTGCACAATAATTGAAAGTTATTATTGTTATGGAAAAAGAAAAAAAAACTTTTTTTTGGGAGGGGGGGTGGGTGGGGGGGGAGGAGGGAGGATTATAATTGACTTGGAGAAAAATTTATAATTATGAAATGAATTAGAGAAAAGAAAGTATATCTTTATTTTATGCATTTTCAAATATTTTAAACAAAAAGTATCAATACAGAGAGGGATTTTGTTTTAACATATAACTAGTCTTGTAAATTATTCATCTGGAAAATCTAAATGTTCTTCATCACTGTTAGATTCAAAAAGTTTTGGGAAATGTACATTAACAGAATTATCATATGAACCTAATCTTTAATGCATTCAATTTTATATTCTTCATCTAAATCACACAAAATATCATCATTTTCACCATTCAGACAGTTAGAGAAGTCACACTTAAATCTTAATTACCACTTCAAGTTTTATATACTGCATTAATCAGAATAATAATTTTTAAAAAAATGATTTTTTATGTATGTCTTTTCCCCCAACACTTTAATTTTCTCAAAAAAAAAAAAAAAAAAAAGAAATATTGCTTTTTTTCATGAGTGAATTAAGGGATTGGCTTACACACTAAATACATCTAAAATATGCCAATTGCAATAAACAAATATATATATATATATATGTGTGTGTGTGTGTGTGTGTGGTCAATCTTGACTTATACAGCAGGAAATGTGATATTTAAATGTTTTTAGTGTATTAAGAAGTTATTTTTCAAATTAAAAGTAAAATACTCTAAATCATACGTATCATGAACCATACTAGGCATGTATATTGCATTTCATTAAAATGAATTTTTATACCGACATACTGAAAACTTAAAATTTAAATTACTGACATATTCAAAATGTAAAATTACTTACTTTGAAATGCTCGAGCATAAGTTCTTTCACTTTTGAAATGTCAAAAGGACATTTTACCAGATTATCTTCATGATCAAAAACAGTCTTCACAGCTCTCAATGATATCCACATAGCTAAACAAGAACAATATATAAATTGATATACGTTAAATAAATCAAATGATGATTAAAATTCTAGGTAATAAAAAAGAAAATACAGACTGTTTCCAATAAAACTGGTCCAGACACGAAAAGCTTAGATACACATTAAAACCAAAGAACTATGCAAATTTGAAATTTAAGGTAGCCCATACAACTTTTATTTGGACTACCCCAAGGTTGTTCAAGTAAAAAAGGCCTGAACTACCCTGAAGTTCAAAGTTGTGTAGTTTTTTGTTTTTAATGTAACTTGTAACACAGAGCTTTTTGTGTCCAGAACCAGTCTTATTTGGACCACCCTGTATGTAATGACTGGGACAAAGTAAAGGATATAGTAAAACCTGCTAAGATGGAATCCCAAAAGACAAAAGATAAACTACGTTTAAGAATATATTTCTGTCTTAGCAGGTATATCCTCTCTTATGAATGCATAATCTTATCACCAGGACAATGAAATATTTCTATTTAGGGGAGACCCATAAGAAAAATCACCAAAAATTTTATTATCAATTACAAAGTAATGATTTCTTGTAGATATTGTATATTCTGTCACACTTTTGAAACAAGAAGAATGATCAAATTTTACATGCACATGTTATACGGCAGGTATAAACATAAAAGCCTTAAAAATTAAGGATAAAAATTGAAACTTTTATATTAATGAATACAAGAAGATGTGATTATTTGAATGAACAAAAGTATGATTCCAAACGCTTTGTGAGGATTCAAGTAAATAAGGTTGACAGTAGTGTTATATCCTCACTTTGCATTTGCTTGTTTTCTTTATTTTTGTACTAGTTATTATACCTTTTTTATGCTACATATCTCATGAAGTTCCTTTTCAGAAAAGGAGGTATGTGTGATATGGTCAGGGGTAAAAAAACTACTTTTTTATTGTAGCGAAATACAACTGAAACTACTTTATTGAAAATGTAGTGCAACTACTTGCTTTAAAAAGTAGCAACTACTTTGCAAAAGTAGTCACTACTTCGCTACTTTCAGATTTTGTCAAAGGATTCAATTTACACTAGAAATTGAAATTATTTTCACGGATTACTAAATAATACAGTGACCCATAGTTGTATAGAGTCTGCCAGGATACAATTAAATAAGTGCGATATAACCGAGGCCATTAAAAAATTAAGAATGAAAACATACAAGTAAATATTAGGTGTCTGTCTCCAAAATGTTAGTTTATACACATATCACAAATTTCTTAGCAAAATTAAGAGAGATACATATTACAATCAATGTTTAAATACAGATACCGTAATTTTCAGCATATAAGCCACGGCTAAGATAAATCAGTTTCAAACCAGAAATTTTATTCAAAAAATGAAGTCAAATAAGTTCCTAGTAGAAATATGTTACATTTTATTTTAAAAAAATTCTGGTAGAAAAAACAGTTATTTGAGCCGTGGCTTATATGCCGGAAATTACGATGCTTAAAAAAATCTGGAGTGACTCCACGCGACTTTTCGAACACTTTACAGAATACTGTAGGTTCAAATAAATAGTACTAGAACAATAAATAAAAACTTAGATCCCAGTTTTACAAAGGTGGGCTCTGGGGACCTGAAAACGTGAGTAAATTTCAATATATACGCATACATCCACACATACATATGAAATCATTGTAAAAATAGCTAAAATGGATTCAGAGACGTTCACGCTGTAAAAATATACCAATATATCCATAATCAGGTTTTTATCATGATTAACAATACTTTCATTACACTGTATGTTTATGGAAAGTAAAAATGCAATTTAACTACAGCTTATTTTTTTGGGAGGCACGAAAGGCAACAAATGAGCAATATAACGAAGAGCTGCTCTTTTATATAACATATTTATGCACATTCATACACTGCATACATTTAATTTATTATTCTCAAAGTATTTATTGCATCGGGATATAAAATTACCGTTGACCTCCAAATAACAGACAACTCGGGAGCGTGGAATTTGTCCGTTATTCAGAAGTAAAAATATACAAATATGTAGGTGTTAGATTTACTTACTTAACTCTCCAATACACTCTTAATATGTTATCTAAATTGAGGTTTGTTGCGAGTTAATTATATTGAGTTGTCTAATTTCATCCTCTAGAAAATTAAAGAAAAACAACTCTAAAGGAAGACAATAAATAAAGTAATTTCAAATAATAAGAAATCTGGCAATAAAACATGAAGACCTAATAACAAGTAAATAGATGAGTGTTGCCAGCAAGAAAATTAATTCCTTTGGTGGGTTTGTACTTGATTTTAGCACCAAGTGTCAATGGGAAAATTGTTTGACTTCACTGCAGCAAATTGCAGCTTATTTCCAAATTGTAGAGCAGAACAAATTTTGTTACGGCAACATGATTTGTAGAATTACACATTTTTTCTCCTGAAATAGCGTAAGTTCTCTCTACAAACTACTGATTTTTTGTATCGTGCTACTCGCTACACTACATTGTTAAAAATGTAATGCGCTACACTAAAAACTACTGCAAAAAATAGCTACTACTGTAGTTTCGCTACTTCTGACCCCCTGAATACAGCGAATATACAGTTTCAATTGTAGGAGCACGTTATATGCTAAAATATGTAATATCTTTGTTAACTACATTTTTTTTTTCTTTTTCCCACAAATATGCTTTTTATCATGTATTTTATGCATCTTTTAGTTGACTTTTACATATTAAAAAAATACTACAATCACGTGATTTTTAAAAAATATTTTTGTATTATTTAAATTTTAACAAGTTACAACATTTAAGAAAGAGATGAAGAAAGATTTTTTTAAATTTACATCCTAATTTTTTTTAAATGTACATATTACTCATTTTATGGTAAACTTTCAGTTTTACATGTCAATTAACTTTTATAGAATTCTCATTTTCTAATTATTTATTCAAAAAATATTTCCCTAAATTTGTTAAATATTAAATCAGTTTTAAAAATATGAACATTTTAACTCTGATGAGTGCATAAATACCCACTTAGCACTTTGAATTGGATCAAAATTATGAAAAAGTGATTTTGAGATAATCACATTTAAAAATGACAGAAAAGTTTCCAAGTAATTAAAAAATATTCAATTAGAATGTGTTTTAATGCCCCCAAAGTCTAAAAATTCATATATGTGTTCTGTTTTGGCAGATTTTGATGCATTGACTAAATTTAATTGAGAAACCCAGTTTGTAGTTTAAACTATATTAAATCACATCTTCAAATAAAATGCTTATTTGGCCATTCTGTCTTTTCATATTTGTGCTAAATATTTTAATAATGTTATAAAGAAATCAGTTACAACAAAATCCACATAGAACAAATAATTTTCATGCTTCCTTCAGCTTCTTCATTATAAGTGGTGGTATTTGCTTCTATGCTTAATCATATTTTTATTTGAGAGATAAAAATATTTAGTTTCCTTCATGTTTAATCTTTTTTTTTTAATATAAGCCCCATTATTTGTTACATATTAAACTTAATAAATATTTTTATATAGTTAAGATAAATGCATATTTAGGCACAGATTTTTAATAATATTCATTCTTTCTTTTATTCATGCTTTAGCTTCATACACATGGATTACATGCACCAATTTAATATCGTATATTCCAGCACATAATGCACATTTTTTATACAAAAACTTCATCGTAATTTACTGGTGTGCATTATAAGCCAGCTTTAAAAATGAAAGATTGGAAATTAGAAAAAAAAAAAAAAAAAAAAAAAGAAAAAAAAAGATGATCATATGAGTTAAGATTTTTATCAGGGTTCGTAAATATCATGATATTTTCGAAAATATAAAAAATATCCGATATTTTGATATATATCCCATATTTTTTATATATATCCGATATTTTCAAAATAGTCAACTTACTTCTGATAATAAATATTTTCAAGCATAATATAAATTAGAAACTAAAATGTATTGCACTTAACATGAAAACTTAATATACTAAAAATGCTTTTTTTTCCCCTTTTTCTTTTATTTTTCACCCTGAACAAAATTGAAGATCAAAGATCAACTAATCAACAAAACAGAAACAAATTGCTTTGATACACTTATAAAAAAACAACTATAAGATTCAGTATGAACTATCAAGAAAACAAAAAATTAAATACAAAATATTTTTTCTTTAGTTGAAAAAATTAAATATAAATGTAAGCTTATTTATTTTTTATTCCCTAACATGTTGTACAATTTAAGCTCAGCAACATCAAAACCAGAAATTGATTATTTTCTAATGAGCTGATTATCTAAATTAGACAGTTTATCTTTCTATATCTGTCCTGAATTAGTTATGTCCCACATAATTATTAGTCCCATATAATCTATATTTAAAAATAAAAACTTCAAACAAAGCTTGGATAAGATTTTTGTTTTTTTCTTTAGCTAGAAAAGTCACTGCCAGAGACAAATGTTCTTTATCTACAGAAAGATAGTCAATATCAGTTGAAAATTTCAATTTACACTTGTTTTGATTTAAATTGCAAAAATATCTTGCACATTGATATTTTGAAAATAAATATCAAATATTGAAAATAACATACATCTTGATATTTTGAAAATAAATATCAAATAATATAAAAATATCGGATATATATCACGATAGATATCATGATATATATCCATTGATATATCAACAAACCCTGATTCTATATTAATGAAAATGCTATTTATCTACAAAGAGTACATACATTACAAGCTTAATAATATTTGTTATTAAATTACATAAAAAAAATTTATACTTTTCAACGTTCTTTACTTTATTTTTCTTTTTGCTGCATATCTCATAAAGGTTCTTTGCAATAAGAGGATTGCATAATACGGGAATACTAAAAATAAGATAGAAAAATGTAGTTTGAAAATTCCGGTGTGTGTTATACACAGGAGCGCATTATATGCCGGTATATATGATAATAATAACAACAACAAACATATCAAAATAGAAACTTAACTATATCCCTACATAAAGTAAATGAATTAACTGGGTATATTTATCATTAAACATTCCAAAAATTAAGAAACAGCTTTGTGTTTACATTGCAAAAATATGAAATTACTATTCAGAAAGAATGACAAACAGTGCAACTAGTCAATAAAAATAAATCTAAAAATTTTTAATCTTGCAATCACTCACCAGAAGCTTCATCTCCTAAAAGATGGCCCCATCCACCACAACGTCCAGTTGTACCATCAGGGTTCACAAGCAAAGAATTAGAACCAGTTCCAGCAATTAAAACAAGACCACCTATATCAAATTATTTTTTAAGCATGAAAATGATGTTTTATATATAGCAATTCTTTCATGAATATTTTTTTATTTGAAACTGAATTTCTAGCATGGCAACTAAGTTATTAGTTTTGCTTACTACTCAAAAGAACACATATTGAAAATAGTATCCATTTTAGCCACAATCATGAGAATATTTTTTGAATATTTTCCTTTTTTTTTACGTTTAAATATCGAAAACTATTTGAAGAACTTTAATTTTTTTTTTTTTTTTTTTTTTTGCATATTTATTGTATGCATTTGAAAAAACATTGCAGCCTTTTATATTAAAAAGGCAGACATATACTACGTAAGTAAAAAGCAAGTATAAATTAATTAAAAATGCGTAAATAAAAAATATTGACTTAGCAAAATGTCATTAAGAATTAGTTGGAATGATTAATTATTCTTATAAATATTTTATAAATTCTATTTATAATACTAATTATTTGCTTTATTTGAAATGACTATATATGATCACCTCCCATATTTTTAAAATAGCTAAGCTACTGCAATATATTCATGTACTACCCGTGGCAAAAAGCATGGAATCAAGCACTCACTACACAACAATAAAATATATTTTTTTAAATCATAACTGTAAAGCTGTAATCATTTCCTTGTTAATGAATAATCATGAATACCAGTAGTGATACACAGACACAAATCAAATTACATAATAGGCATTCTATGATTGTTTAATTTTCTTTCTATAACTTGTGTGGTAAAAAGTTAGGAATTGTGTCGATGCAAAAAAACAAATTTGTAATATTCTGTCAATTACATGGTTAGTACTTTGTATTTCCACCTTTTTGCCTGGATGCTGTCAGTCATAAACTTAATAAGGTCTTTGAACTTGTCTCGATCAATAGCATGTTTTCTACATGGAGTCTTTTAGTTCTGACTTAGCTGAAGCTTAAATATGCTTTTTTAAGTATACCACATATTTTCTGTAGGAATGACATCTGGACTGCATGCATACCACTCCATTTGAGAAATATTATTTTCAGAAAGAAAATTTTTCACGGCCTATCTATCGCACAAGGCATTGTCATCCATAAATATAACATCTATCTGCAAAATCGATTTTCCGGTGTAGAAACCTCCTCTTTATTCTGACATTGAAACCCTTTCTTCAGCTAAAGAGGAAATAATAAGGAAATGCCAGAACCACCGAGAGCAATACTTGTGGCGTGTCAGTGAAATAGTTTTCAGAAAAAGGCAATTCATCTTATCTTTGAATAGCTTAGGTACATTTTAGAATGCAGACCCACCCATAACTCTTCTTGGAACCGGAAGAAGCGTGAAAGGTGAAATTGAGAATCATGAAAAAAAGGTTATCTGATTCAAAAAGGTACAGAGGGGGAAACCGAGATCCCCCGGATTTTCTATTCCTACCGGAAAGAGAGAGACGTATGTAGAAATGGAAGGACAAAGGTAGTTTGAAAACGGGGAGAGTGAAAGTGAAGTCTTTTGACCAGAGAGCTTCGCCGGATCAACGAGAATCATACGGTCGACGCCCGTCGTTGTATGATGAATCCATTCAAGGATCAGTACATGAGTACAGTGTAGTTCATTCCGCACTCAGTTATAAAGTCGTGCATCCTGCACACAGATATACTTCAGTGGTTTCTCCTCTAGAAAGTCCTATGAGGACAATCATCTAATCTTTTAGTAAACTGTATATGTTACAACCTACAGTGAAATTATGGTGTAAGAATTAAGTGAATTGTACAACCATATGAACGTGAGAACAATCATGTTCAGAACAGTGAATCCAGAACATTTCAACACCTGCAGAGTTTTGAGAACTCGATTGTGGTATCATAAAACTCATTTATGAGATGGACAATTAACTATGAACATTAGCATCTGAGTTTACCTTTGTATAAAGACTACCTTACCTTGTAGGACACTGCTGTCATTTTTTTTTTTATATAATACAATGAATCCATAATATTATTTTTTAAATGACAAATCTGACCTGTTTAGATTTTTAAATAAAGTCACTTTTGTTTAAATTAGCTTAGCTGATTTCTAGATGTTACACGCTACCCTATTTAAGATCTAAAGTACCAGAAATCTTTACACTGGACTAGGAATCAAGAAATTTTCTAAAATTTAAACCACATTTCTCCAAATTCCCATTCATTAAGCACAGTCTTCCAGGCCCCTTAGAAGAGATGCAGTTCCAAATTTTGATTGAGTCTGAGAGCTTAAGTTGAAAATTGTAACAGTTTTCACTCTCCTTTTCATTTTGCAACATACAAATGAATTTTCCTCTTACAGTGACCTGCCTCACTACAAATTCTTGATTTGTCACTGAACATAACTAAGTATACTCCAGTCACCAGCAGCAGCAGACAAGTCCCGGTATTCTTTGACCCACCGTAATCTGGCTTGTTTGTGCTGCATTGACACGTTCAGTTTTGCTTTGGCTTTATGATAATGATCTGGCTCAGGGGTGAAGAATTTTCTGAAAATCTTACCAGCCAATGATTTATTTTACCAGCCAACCAGATGCAAAGTACAGTTGAAAAATGTTATGACAAAATGCATGTAACTGCAAAAATAGTTAATTACTAATATAATGCATTTTCATATTTTTTTCAATAAAATTAAGAAAACATATACAACAGAGGAAAGTTTAGTATAGGATAGAATTTAGTACTATATTTAGATTGCAGTAATTTGGAAAGTTGCAAAATATAGCTAACTAGTAAAAAAAAATAAAGCTTTTGGCATATCTTCTATAGCTTGCAGTTTTCAAAGACTACCTAAAAATTCATTCGCCAGTGGGGAGTAAAATGGTGTATTTCCCCAACCCTGATCGGGCTTTATTTAATCTGATGTGCAACGTTCTGGTTGATACATTGGTCTTGGATATTTCTTTCCATTTAGTATTCATATTGTTAGATGTCGTCCATCTCATATTCTTTCATATTTTCAGCAAAGTATAATCTTTATGTGCTGATGTAGCTTATGATCTACCAGAATAGAGCAAGTTTTTCCTGCTTTTAAGCTCTATGAATTTTTTTGAAATTTTCATAATAGATTGTGAACATGAGAATGTCTTTGCTACATCATTCTGCAATTTTCCTTGCTTTATCAGTTTAAAGACTACCTCTCTGGTTTTCAAATCAAGCAATCTTACAGGTGCCATTTCATACACTGGTTTCAAATTACAAAAGGAAAAATAGCCTAATGTACTTATACCCACCTCAAAAGGAACTGCACAAGACCATTACACAACAATACATTGATCACCAGACCTAAAAATCTGCATAAACAAGCAAGTGATTCCAAACATTTTTCCTTGAATCAATGTGATTCCAAACATTTTTCCTACACAGGTTTATAGGGGAAAAAAATATATATAAACAATTATAGGATGGTTATTTTGTAATTTGCTTTATGTCTGTGTGTATCATACTAACATTCTCGGTCATTCATTAACAAAGAAAAGAATGCAGATTTTCAATTATGATTGAAATTTATATAATTTTTTGTTAGTTGTCATACAGTTGATGCTCATTCAATACTTTTTGTCATGGGTAGTATTCCATATAACTGTAGCCTTAAACAACAAAAAAGTAAAATATGTTACATGATAAATATCAATGTTTTCAAAAGAAAATGTTTCTATATATATTAGAAGCTTTCTGTTACATTTATTTTCATTTTAAAAACAATTTGTTTAGAATTATAAAAAATGTAGCAAAAATGCTATTTTACTCTGCTTTTCTTGTTTCATACTGACACTTTTTATGCTTTCTTATTTTACAATAATTTCTATGCTGCATTTTAGTTAATTTATAGAATATAATATCAGATTTTTTTTTTTTTTTTAAATAATGGCATTTAAAGATTATGTGTGCTGTTGCCAAAGTGAAAAAAATATTACAGTTGCACCTGCAGCCAGCTAAAGGAAAAGTACCAAACAAAATACAAAATAAAATAACATTAAAGGGAAGTTGAGCATTTTTATCAATATTTTCATTCCACATTATGAAAAGTGTAAAACATGATCAGAATTACCTTTAGAACTAGCAGAATATAGAGGGCCAATAGTATCACTAGCAACCATACAGCTTTTTGCAATATTCGGATATTTCCTTGTGAAATTCCTTTCAAATTCTTTGTTCGCTACCTCTTCTTCACAAC
Source organism: Maratus michaelseni (assembly GCA_963931845.1). Lineage (NCBI taxonomy): Eukaryota > Metazoa > Arthropoda > Arachnida > Araneae > Salticidae > Maratus > Maratus michaelseni. The sequence goes on along the minus strand of OZ007596.1, from coordinate 207,266,344 downwards.
CACTCATACATAAACCCTACAAGGGACATGAAGATGAACCTAAAATTATCAATGTTAACAGCATCAATACTATCACACTTTTTCAGAAAAGTGTGATAACTTTGAAAAGACTGTAAAAGTCTAAGGCTACAACTCTGACATTGGTCTGTATTCAACATTAATCAATATAATTATTTCAGAAAGTAATTTCACCCCTTTTGAAAGTTTTCAAACAGTACATTATAAATTTTAGATAGAATTTTTAAAATGTATTTTCTTTTTTAAAATTTTACCTAAAAAATTAGAAAAAAAAATGTTAGTTACATTGAAAAACAAAATTAATTTTTTTTTTCTTTTTTACATATTTTTACAAGTTGTAAAATTTTTATCACAATTTATGTTATTACCATTAAGAATTTCAAAAGAAAGTCCTCTACAAAAGTCAATGTCCACATAAACTTTTTTTTTTTTCTACTGTATTCTATTTTGAATTCAAAAGCCCCTCTCACATTATGTAATAGAAAGAGGTAAAGTCAATCTAATGATAAATTTCTTGTGTTTTAGAAACATAAATGAGGCACTATTCTTAATGTGCATCATTTACATAATCTCAGATACAAATTGGCAAAAGGTTATCATTGACAAATGTTTACATTTAATAAACAATTTGTTAATTTTGCATTTGTGAAAGTATTTTGTGGAATGTTCTGGTTCTAACCTTAACACGGCAAAAATTTCAAAAAATACTGCTGCGTAATTTCACTTTTCAACATTTTCTCAATGGGTAAAATGGGTTCTAAATGAGTAAGATACTCATCTACATGAGTAATCTAGAACACTGGCCATATTGGCGATTGTTTGTATGTTTGGCAAATTTTTGAATTGCTTTGCATTTCTGACAACTTGCTGTGGATTTTATTCAAGGTTCGTTCTAAAAGAAGAAAAAAAAAAGTGGGATTTTCTTACCCTAGCTAAAATTTTAAGTGCAATTTTTTAACAATTTTATTTCAGTTAAAGTTTTAAATTTTTTGCTCGGTAAATATAAAAACATGTTCTTTAAAAAATGCTGTTGAACATTGTGCATGAAAACTTATGCTATTTAATACAGACATGAATTGTCTTTATTGATGCAATAATTGCAAGTTGAAGTAAACCAGCATCTGATTCAATAAACTCAATGATGAATTTAAACATTCATTTATTATGATGAGAAGAACATCTATTATAAAAAGCAAGAAACATGGTGCAGCTTTACTTCCTAATAGGTTTTAGATTTAAATAAAATTAGCTTAACATAAATGTCGACATTCATGTTATAGATGGAGAAATGAACAATGTAAGCCTTTGCATGGCATTTTACCGAAATGTATATTTTGTGATCGACTGACAAAAATTGCTTCTGTTTTATGATTTTTGTAGTCGACTGGTGAAATAAGTGACTGTTTTGAAACTTTGTGACCAGTAGACATCTGCAGGAAAAACACGCAAGGAAAAATTTTTTGAGTGGAAATAGAGATGTAACAAATAGTGATTTGGCTGAATAGCCGAATATTAACTTTTTATTTTTAAGTACATGATGATTTAATTTTTTTAATGTTAAATTGGAAATAAATTAAAATAGAAATTGATCTTTTTTTATTTGTATATTAAAAACTTTTAACAGCTTGATATATTCTTTTAATAGCTTGATGTGTTGTTTTTGTAATATTTGAAACATCTTGGGCATAATTAATAAAACAAGAATTTCACTAAATCTAAATTACTAATAGGGTGATTCCACCATTACGTGTGTGACTTTAAGAGTGTTTTTTTTTTTTTTTTTTTTACAAATTGAGACAAATTTGGAAGTGAAATTATTTAGATAATGTTTTACTTTTTTTATTGCTATTACAGGACACATACAGAATCATTTTTGTAGTGACACCTTTAGTCTAAAAGAATAACAATGACTTTACTATTTTTTTTTTTTATTGACTTTACTATTGTTATTATTTTAGACTAAAGGTGTCACTACAAAAATGATTCTGCATGTGTCCTGTAATAGCAATAAAAAACGTAAAACGCTATCTAAATAATTTCACTTTTAAATTTGTCTCAATTTGCAAAAAAACACTCTCTAAAAGTCACACACGTAACGGTGGAATCACCCAATAGCATAATTTTACCTGTAGATACATGCAGTTCATATACATTTCAGCTAAAATAAGAACTTATTATTATCAGCAATAAATGTACTTTTTGAATTTTTTTTTTAAACTTATTTTAATACAAAAATTTAAGAATTGGTAATTTATCCTTTTATACTCAGATATATCAAATTGATTTTATGTAAGTCTTTCCATCAAAATATAATGAATATTCTTCATTTCTACTATCCATTCACACTTTTATCTTTTCTTACATTCAATGTTGAGGGGGCCCCTTATAATGCTTACTCTTCCACATAATCAGCGAGATACTTTCTTAAATAGCCTTGATGAAATAATTTCTTGCAAGGAGCTTGTGTGTAAAAAATTCACTCACAATTTAAAACAGGAAATTTAGCATATATATTATGCATTTTATTAATTAAAGTTACAATGATTCTTTAAATTCACAATACAAACATGCAGCAAGAAAAATATTTTTATTTATATAAACATCATTATTTGCTTATTAAATTTTTCAACAGAGCTGAAATTACACTGGAAATTAATGAATATAACAAAGAATGTGAATTATCACTTACTACGCTGTGTAGTAAGTGATAATTCACATCATTATTTGCTCTTATTTCAAACCTAACAATGCAATTTAAATTTGAATTAGTGTTAAAATATTTTTTTAATATACTGAATTATTACTCTGTAATATTTTGAATTAAATATATTTAAGGCTGTTTGTGAAAACATCAATATTACCTACTGCTGAACAGTGCGAATCTTCTTGGCACATTAACAAAGTCAGTTTTATATGGGCATAAAATTTGCCAACATTAATATTAATGTAGATATCAAGAGTGTTTATTTATGTAGATATCAAGTGGTTTAGAATTGAATAGTATTTTTCATTTTACTATAAATGTTTTACATCTATAATCGATTGTTCCCCAATAGTTGTGTTTTTAAAATCTGCCTAAATATCCAATTTTGGCAACATTTTCTAAAAGATTCTTGACCTTTAAACAAAATAGGCAATGCTTTTTGACTGCTCAGTATATAAATGAGAATACCTGCAAACTTTGTACAATTATGCACTGAAAATGACTGTTTGAATGTGTCAAGAAACTGCATGAAAGTATCGAGTTTGGATTTGAGAAAAGCATAGAAGATAGAAAGGAATTATTTTTATTTTAATTGAATCTACTCAACTAAATATTCAAAGTATTTGGCTAAATATTCAAAGTATCCAACCAAATATTCAAAGTATTTGGCCAACTGAACTGACATTCAGATTCAGCAAAAAGGTCGTTATTCGTTACATCCCTAAGTGGGAATTTAAAAATATTTTGAGATTCTACATTCTAACTGTGAACCCTAAACTTGTTCATCTTATAGAGGTGGAGAACACATTTTTTTTTTTTTCAGATGTTTATAAACAAATTAAGTACATGTCTTGTTTCAATTTCTATCTTTTATTATCATTTTGACTTTGTCTGATTGTTTTGGAGACATGTGAAAGCTTTCTTGCCTACGCACCTATTATTAAGCAAAAACATGTCCATGAGAGCAACACTAATGTCATATTCATGGTGGCAACACCTGATCCGTCAATTTCACTTTTACTACATTTTTTTTTTTCTAAACATCACACAATTTCAATTTTTATATCATTGAACAAGAAAAAAAAAAAATTCTGTTCAAATGCAATTTGTTAAAAAACTTTTAATAAATAAAATGTAAATAGAACATAAATTTAACAGACATGCAATCGGACTATGAGCCTTAGCCACTGAAATTATCAAAATCAAAAAGGCTGCTATACCGTAAGTAGCAAAATCTTTGGAGATTTCTTTGGCTTATTAACGTCTGGCACGAGGCTAATACAAAAGTTTCACTTTTTATAAATTTCAAAATGTAATTTGAATATATTATTGATATTTTTCATATAAAAATTATTTTTGGTGTTATTAATGGGCAATCTAAAAAAATATATTAAATGTAAAAAATCTATTAGAGTTTTCTATTATTTTTTTTTTCACCTATATTCTGTAACTTGAGAAGCCTTGGTTGAAACTCCTAGTAATCGTAACAGAGATTTAATTTTATTTTGCTGGAAATTTATTCCTTAACACATGCACAGCAAAAAAATGTTGTAGATCGATTTGACAAGTTTTTGGAAGTAGTAAGTGAAATAAATTGGGGAAAAAAGGTATTTTTGCTTAGGTTAATTTGATATTTTAAACAAGTATGTTTTCTTGATATTATGCTGTATTAAAAAAAAAATAGTAATAATGATAAAAATTGTGCCATCTTAATTATATGCTTATTTATAACTGTATGTGTTTTAATTGTATTCTTATGTATAACTGCTTTATTTCTCCTGTTATAATAGTTTAAGGCTGATACTAGCTGAAATCTGTGTTGAATATATATTTTATTTATTTTAATATTTAACTATTATTTATTTATTGATATGGGCTTACTTAACATAGGACTAAGATGGTGTACAATAAGCCGACATCTTGACACAATCATAGATTTTTTTTTTTTTAGACTTATATCAGAGATATATGGTATAAATTGATTTAGTATACAAATGTAAAACATTGTAGCACCTGACATCTACACAGAAAAATTTAAAGGTAAAACAAAAATCACCACATCATTCACTATATTATTTCATTGGTGTTTCCAAACTACCATTGAAGAAATATAAATCTACAGTCTGCTTTTAACTTTATAACACAATTTTATTCAATTTACAGTATTATCTACAATTATAATAGTAGACTATCCTAATTGAAAAGTATAGCCTAAGGAATAGTACTCTTAATGTAGTCTTTTTTATTTTTATGTCAATAAGATTTTGGTATCTAAATGTTTAACACATTAGAAATCTTAATGCAGTTTTATCTAATAAGCATTAAAATAAAGGTTTACAGAATTCTCATAGCAACACTATATAAAATAACATCTGTAAATGTTTTGAAAGAAATGGAGACTGTCAATTTATAATTTTAATATAGTGTATATAATGCAATGAGTACAGTGGTGGTAATAATATACTAGAATACAGTAACCCGTCACTATACCACACTTTGTTATTTTGCTCATTTGGATATCAGATTTATTGCTCTTTTCTTTGTCTCCCGTCAAGTGCAATATAACAAAGGCAGTGGCGTACCCAGGATTTTATTTCGGGGGGGGGGGGGGGGGCTGACATAAATTTTCATAATCTGAATATTACGAAACATGTTGAATTGTGTTGTAAACAACAATAATTTTTGACAATAAGGACGTAGCCAGAGGGGGGGGAAAGATGTGGGGGGGGGGGTGACTGTTCAAAATTTTCGGAAAATTTAAGACATTAGGTTCCAAAAATTTAAAAAAATTGGTCATCAGTCCGAAAATTCGGATTTAAAAATATATCGCTATTTTTGACAAATGGTCGCTGAAAAAAATCAATTTCGTCAATTGTTCGTAGAAAAACAAGCTCCAATTTCGTTAAAGGATCATGGAAAAATCCGAATTTTGTCAAAGGGCTGCAGATAAAATGTGAATTTCGTCAAAGAGCCACGGTAAAACTCAAATTTTGTCAAAGGGCGCGAAAAAACGTGAAGTTTGTCAAGGGATCGCGGAGAAAAGGTCAAATTTCGTCAAATGATCGCTGAGAAAACACAAATTTCGTCAAATAATCGTGGAGTAAACCCGAATTTCGTCAAATGATCGCGGAGGAAACGCGAATTTCGTTTAATAACCTCTGAAAAAATACTAATTTCGTCGACGGGCTGCAGAAAAAACACGTATTTCGTCAAAGGGAAGTGAAAAAAAATTTCGTCAAAGGATCGATAAAAAACGGAAATTTCGTCAAAGGGCTATGGTAAAAATGCGAATTTCGTCAAAAAAACACTGAAAAGCTTAAATTTTGACAAAGGACTGTGGAAAAAACGCAAATTTGGAAAAAGGATCGCGAAAAAAAGGTCAAATTTCATCTAATGATCGCGAAGAAAACGCGAATTTCGTCAAATGGTCGCGGAGGAAACACGAACGCCGTCAAAGGGCTGCAGAAAAAACGCAAATTCCGTCAATGAGCCGTGGAAAAACGCGACTTTCGTCAAAGGATCACAAAAAACCTCGAATTTCGTCAAAGGGCTATGGTAAAAATGCGAATTTCGTCAAAAAAAATGCTGAAAAGCTTGAATTTCGACAATGGACCATGGAAAAAAGGCGAATTTCATAAAAAAAAACACTGAAAAAACGCAAATTTGGAAAAAGGATCGCGAAAAAAAGGTCAAATTTCATCTAATGATCCATCAAAGGGCCACGGAAAAATGCGACTTCGTCAAAGGATCGCAAAAGAAACGCAAATTTCGTCAAAGAGCTGCAGAATAACCGCGAATTTCGTCAGAAAGACGCGGAAAAACGCAAATTTCAACAAAAGATCTCAGAAAAAACTACGAATTTCGTCAAAAAGTGGCAAAAAAATACAAATTTCAACAAAAGGTCTCAGAAAAAACGCGAATTTCGTCAAAAAGTGGCGAAAAAAACCCGCAAATTTCGACTAAGGGTCATGAATAAATAAACGTTATCCGTCAAACGGTCAAAGAAAAACTTTAATTTCGTCAAAAGATCGAAAATAAACACGAATTTCGGACTAACGAGAATGGCTAATCCGCTATATGACAGAAAACTAAATTACAAATTTAGGGTAAGGGGGAATTAAAAATTTCTCTCTCAACAAATCAGCACTTTTTTTTCATGTCATTTTCGAATATTTTGGAAGGGAGAGGTCTGTAACCTCCTTCCCCTTCTTTCAGTATGCTGTAGTGTCAATGTGGACTAATATGGGAGTAACGAGAATGGCTAATCCTCTGCATAACAGAAAACTAAATTGCAAATTTATCTCAAAAAAAAAAAAAAAAATCAGCACTTTCTCATTTCATTTTTGACTATTTTGGGAGGAAAGCTGTAACCCCATTGCCCCCTTTAACCTCTTTTAGCAACTGTGCACTGATATAGGACTAAAGAGAAGAGCGTGGTAGTCCATTGAATGATAGGAGAAAAAAAAATACAAATTTCTCTCAAACAGAAAGGGAAATATATCAGTGCTTTTTTTCCATGTCACTTTCGACTATTTCAGAAGGGAGTGGCGGGCTGTAACACCATCAAACCCCTTCCCTTTCTTTGGGTATGCTGAGTTGGTCTATGTGAACTAATATGGGACTAACGAAAATGGCTAATCCACGGTAAAATAGAAAACTAAATTACAAATTTATCTCAAACAGAAAGAAAAAATATCAGCATAATTTTCATTTCATTTTCGACTATTTTGCAAGGGGGGCTGTAACCCCATCAGCCCCCTTCCCCTCGTTGGGTATACTGCAGTGTGACTGTGCACTTATATGAAACTACATAGCATGGGTAGTTCGTCGTATTGCAGAAAACAAAGTTACAAATTTATCTCAAACAAAAAGAAAAAAATCAGCATTTTTTTCATTTAATTTTCGATTATTTTGGAAGAGGGCTATAACCCCAAACCTCCCCTTTCACTTCTTTGGGTATAATGTGGTATCACTGTGCACTAACATGGAACTAAAGAGAAGAGGGCTGCTAGTGTGTTGAATGATATGGGAAAAAATACAAATTTATTTCAAACTCAAACAGAAAGAAAAAAAAACACTATTTTTTCTTCATTTTCAATTATTTCGGGAGGAGCGGGCTCATCAGCCCCCTCCCCTTCTTTTGATACACTGTGATGTCAATGTGGACTAACATGGGGCTAATGAGAATGGCTATTTCGCTGTATGACAGAAGAAAAAAATACAGATTTATCTAAAAAAGTAAGAATTGCAGAAAACAAAATTACAAATTTATCTCAAACAAACAAAAAGAAAAAATCAGCATCTTTTTCATTTTATTTTCGACTGTCACTGTACACTAATATGAAAATGCAACTAAAGCGATGGGAGTGTCTAATCTGTTAAATAATAAGGGAAAAAATGCAAATTTATATCAAACAAAGAAAAAAAAACAGCACTATTTTTTCATTTCATTTTCGAGATGAGGAGGCTATAATTCTATCAGCCCCCTCCCCATCTTTGGGTATACTGTGATGTCAATGTGGACTAATATGGGGTTAACGAGAATGGCTATTTCGCTGTATGACAGAAAAAGCTAGTCGGATGTGACAATCCCAAAACTTTCTCCTATCTCACACAGGTTTCACATAAACTAAAAAGAATCAGCACCAATTTTATATATCAAGGTCTAACTGAAACTCAAGTTTTATTAAATTCCGTGAATTATTTCTTGAGATGGGACTATGGCTAAAATCGTTTAAATCCTGCAAATGCTGCATAGCAGCGCCACCTGCAGGGCAATTTTTACCAAAAACTAATCAGCACTCATTTATATCAGAGACTAACTGAATATAAAGTTTTATTAAATTCCGAGCATTAGTTCTTGAGATAGAGCGCCCACAAAATTTTTGTCACATACAGACAGACATTTTCTAAAAATAGTCAAATCGTGTTCAGGACTTTCTAAAACGTATAAATCCGTCGAAAACTGGAAGTCGAAAATTTTCATGAATCCAATACTTTCTTCTTGTAAAGATAGAAGAAAGTAAAAATTACAGATTTGTCTAAAAAAGTAAGGAAAAAACACTTTTTTCATTTAATTTCCGACTATTTTGGAAGAAGGGGGCTGTAACCCCATCAGCCCCCTTTCTCTTTTTTTGCGTCAATGCGGACTAATGTGGGACTAATAAGAATGGCTAGTCCACTGTATGATAGATTTTTTTTTTCCAAAAAAGAAAGAAAAACATCAGCACTTTTTTCATATCACTTTCGAAAATTTCAGGGGGGGGGGGGGGGGGGGGGGAGTGCTATTACTGTGATGTCAATGTGGACTAATATGGGGTTATCGAGAATGTCTATTTCGCTGTATGACAGAAGAAAAAATTACAGATTTGTTTAAAAAAAGTAAGGAAAAAACACTTTTTTCATTTAATTTGCGACTATTTCGGAAGAACGGGGCTGTAACCCCATCAGCCACCTTTCTCTTTTTTTTTTGTGTCAATGCGGACTAATGTGGGACTAATAAGAATGGCTAGCCCGCTGTATGATAGAAAAAAAAATCCAAAAAAGAATGAAAAACATCGGCACTTTTTTCATATCACTTTGAAAATTTCATGGGGGGGGGGGAGGGAGGAGAGGAGTGCTATAACCCATCAGCCCCCTCCCCATCCTTGGGTATACTGTGATGTCAATGTGGACTAATATGGGGTTAACGAGAATGTCTATTTCGCTGTATGACAGAAGAAAAAATTACAAATTTGTTTAAAAAAAGTAAGGAAAAAACACTTTTTTCATTTAATTTCCGACTATTTCAGATGGAGGGGGCTGTAACCCCATCAGCCCCCTTTCTCTTTTTTTGTGTCAATACGGACTAATGTGGGACTAATAAGAATGTCTAGTTCGCTGTATGATAGAAAAAAAAAATCCAAAAAAGAATGAAAAACATCGGCACTTTTTTCATATCACTTTGAAATTTTCATGGGGGGGGGGGGGAGGGGAGGAGAGGAGTGCTATAACCCCATCAGCCCCCTCCCCATCTTTGGGTATACTGTGATGTCAATGTGGACTAATATGGGGTTAACGAGAATGTCTATTTCGCTGTATGACAGAAGAAAAAATTACAAATTTGTTTAAAAAAAGTAAGGAAAAAACACTTTTTTCCTTTAATTTCCGACTATTTCGGATGGAGGGGGCTGTAACCCCATCAGCCCCCTTTCTTTTTTTTTGTGTCAATGCAGACTAATGTGGGACTAATAAGAATGGCTAGTCCGCTGTATGATAGAAAAAAAATATTTTTTCCAAAAAAAAAAGAAAAATATCAGCACTTTTTTCATATTACCTTTTCGGGTGGGGGGGGGGCTATAACCCTATCAGCCCCCTCCCCATCTTTGGGTATACTGTGATGTTAATGTGGACTAATATGGGGTTAACGAGAATGACTATTTGGCTGTATGACAGGAGAAAAAATTACAGATTTGTCGAAAAAAGTAGGGAATAAACACTTTTTTCATTTAATTTTCGACTATTTCGGAAGAAGGGGGCTGTAATCCCATCAGCCCCCTTTCTCTTCTTTTGTGTCAATGCGGACTAAATGTGGGACTAATAAGAATGGCTAGTCCGCTGTATGATAGAAAAAAATATATTTTTTTCCAAAAAAGAAAGAAAACATCAGCACTTTTTTCATATCACTTTCGAAAATTTTGGGGGGGGGGGGGGGGCTGTAGCCCCATCAGCCCCTTCCCCCCCCCCTTGGGTACGCCCATGAACAAAGAGCTTACGTAATAAAATTTTCTTTAAAATGAAATAACTCAAAAACTTTTTTAATAAACTTAAGTCTGTAAAATTTTCACAGAGTGAGGTTGAACCCCCTCCGCCATTCTGCTATGGCCTTGACCATCTGTGAACATATTAAGGAAATCTAATTTCAGCCACATAATCGTGACAAATTTGGGTATGAATGCTTTTAAAGACACTTTTTGATAAGAGGAAAACCAGATTATTTTATGCGAGGACAATACAAATTCTTCCAGATGAAAATTTTTACAATGATGTTTTTTTTATTAAATGTATTTTTGCTTTATCTGATTTTAGCAATCAATCCGTATTTACTCATTTCACCAATTAACCAATGAGGTTATTTACAAATAGTAGTTGGCAAAAATAAAACAAATGACAGTAAAAATAAAATGTTTACCAATCCATCTAAAGTTGTACTGCTGCACAAACCAGCTTTGCACTTAGCTTTCTCTAGCAGGTCAATAATTCTTTGCTGGCATTCTTCAAGTCCAAGAAGCTGAAATTCAAATATCATGGTTTTTAAACACAGTTTAGGCTACTACTTACATACAATAACAAGGGCAGAATTACAGATAGCAGTTGTTGATCATAATATATATATTTTTTTAATTAAAAAAAAAAATACATGGAATGAATTTTTTTAGATATAAAGAAATTAAACTTTATTAATTTAGATTCTGAGTAAATTTGCAGTACTTACCTATTATCCATGCCAGATAAATACATAGTGCCAACAATGGTGCCTATAATATTAACTTACAGTAACCTTTTTTTTTTTTCCCTACTTTTTACATTGCAGCTGTATAGTTAATACAGTAAAACCTCCATAACGGACACTCCCGAATAGCGGACACCTCTATTTAACGGACACTTTGGTGATCCCCAAACCTGTATATTTGTACATTTTAAACTCTCAATAGCGGACACCTCCAAATAGCGGACAAATTCTGTGCTCCCGAGGTGTCCGTTATTCAGAGGTTTTACTGTATTATGTAGTAGAACTAAAGGCCTATCATTGCATAAAATTTTGTTTAATGCGATATTCTAAAATTTTCAGAAGTATTGATAAATCTTATATTCTTATAAATGTATAAATAACTTTAAAAAATTGAATTTTAGGATATCAAATATTATACAGATTATATTAAAAATTACTCAGATTAATGAACAATGATTTGTAGAGCTGACGTTGAAGTCGCTGCAGATTTACTAGTCATAATTGTGGTGGCCACTATAACAAGGAAGTATTCATTGGAACCGGATTAATTACCGTATTGGAATGACCGGTCATCCATTCATAATGTCCTATAAAATTAGCATTGAGAGAACAGAGGTGACAGTAGGGCACCTTGGGATACTTTTTAATGAATGATTTTCGTACATTTTTTTTTGCTTAATTTTTCACAATGAAGGTTATGCATTTTCCTTGGTGTAGTGTAAAAAAAAGACTGAAATAGGTGCCTCAGAAAAAGTGTTCCAACCTGACCTGGTGAGGTTAGGTTGGGACACACTATTGACATACATTATTCAGTAAAGAATAATTTTGTTTAGTGATAAATGATAGTAAAACTCACTAATCATTAAATAAAAAATTAGAACCATTAAAGAAATTATTTATTGAAAATATTTATAAAGGCATTCATAATTACTGTAATAGAGCTATTTTTACTAGTAAATTGGTATTTAGTGTCATATTATTTATTCTTAAATGCACATTAATAGCTTTTTATGTACTAAAAATACAAATTTCCTTACCTTAGACACCTTACACTGTGTATAACTTGCTCCATTACTAGGTGTCCCAACCTGCCCCATTTCATGTCTTCTGGTATTACAATTTCTACTTGTTAAGCTTGGGACTACTCAGATTTTTAACACTTTTAGCATAATATGTGTATTTTAAAAGTTTAACATTTAAAAAAAAAAAAGGTACTTATGTATTATCCGTGCCAGTTTTAAGCCAACTGCGCCAAGCATGAAGCCAATATTACTAATTATAGTAACCCTTATATATATATTTTATTTTTTTTTTTTTTGCTGCATGGTACATGCCTGGGAATAATCTATAATATTATTCTTTCTTATTTACTATGATATTTACCATTTATTAATTTTACTAAAATAATGTTATTTACTATTTTTAACAATGTTATAAATTTAATAAACATATGTTACATTTTATTTATTTTATATTAATTACCATTTTAAACAATGTTATTTGATAATGTTAAATTACTGCGGTTGAAAACATGATTGGCAACGATAAACAAGATTGGTACTTGGCAACCGTTTTTGGCGATCAATCTCCTGGCACGGATAATACGTAAGTACCAAAAAAAAATACACTACATACTAAAAAAATACTTAGCAATAGAGTAAATTTATTACAGCATTGCTAAAACAGAAAAAGTTAATATAAATTCTAATCTGATCATCACGTAAATTTCTTATTACAACCAGTAGTAGATTACTGTCATCTATCACTACCTATGGGTAATACTAACTGCTTTTTGTTGTTGCTGTTGTTTTGCACTACAACTCATGCAAATCTACTGTCAAAGTAATACTTCACTTTAAATTAAACTTAGTTTAAATACTCAGAGCTATAATGTATGAAACAAATCCAGTTGTTCAGACCTAGATAAATTTGGAGAAAACGTGAAGTAAAACGAGAAACAGTATACATTTTTCAAGTATATATTTTATAAAATAAATGAAAACATGAAATAAAAATAAACCTAAATTAACCCCTAGCTAAAAAAGAATTTATATAACATTTACATCACTAAATAACGAAAGTTGAAATATTTCATGGCCAAAAATTATATATATATTACCAAATAGTTGGTGGCTGGACCTTCAAGAGAACATAATACTTGCCCATCATCTTTGACTAGAACCAATTTTGACACAGATGCTCCCCTAAAAAGGTAAATCGAACTTATTTAATAAACCAATAAACGAATAAGTCACAAACGGTTCAAAACAAATAAAAGTACAATAATAATATAAAAATACCCTTCAATGCCACAAAATATCTTCGCACTCATAGCTGAACTCTAAAATACAGGAAACTGTTTGAACATATGTTTCATATGCTTTTCTGATTTCAAGCTCAGCCAACTATGATGAAAAATTCAAAATATCTGATTCCAAATTCCGAAGGTTTCTGGGTCATTACTCAAATCTATCAAAATTCCCACCCAAAGCATCCGAAAAAACCAACAACCCAGTTTCACTTTAGGGAAAATACTTTCAAAACAAACACGATTGATTAGCAGACTGACAGGTTCGAGTGTGGTTTCAAACCTTTGCCAAACAGTAAAAACGAAATTATGAAATTCCGTATTTTAAGAAGATTCGGTTAGGGCCAGTTTGCGAACGATCGTTAAGCAAAATATTATCGCAAAATACACCATCTGATGGTAAAAAGGTGTAAATTCTCGCTTCAGGAAAATCCTGTGCAAGCACATTGCATTATATGTGTTTTTAAATTGTTCACATGAAGAACTCTTCTACGCTCATGCTTGTCCATAAAGATTACTTTTTTGCCCAATTTCCGATTTCATCTGACATTAGTGTTCTGCGTTACATCTCTATCTCTATAAAAAAGTAAGTGTCTGTCTGCCTGCCCGCGGATTTCTCCGTAATTATAACACCTAGGACTCAGAAATTTTTGTCATGTGTAGATGTTGTCACCGGATAGTATACCTCGCGGCCGGATTTTTAAATTTTAATTTAGATTTTTAAAAAAAAATTAAAACGTGTATATGGAATTTTGGGTTCGAGGCTATTTCAAGCTCCTCCCATGAAATAGCTTCGGCAACGAAGCAGCCAGCCAATGAGAGCAGTGTAACGACCGAAGAAATCTATGGCCTAGCCTGATTCCTGAGTTGCTGGCCTAGAGTTGTCCAGTTTTTGTCCATGGTTTTGTCGCCTAGCTTCGGAGGTTGACTGCCGTGTAAGCCGTGTAATCGAATCGAAAGGACAGTTTTCGATATGCAAAGAGACTGCAAGAGATGTTAGTTGGCAGGTCAAAAAGAAGTGAGCCGACGAGCTAAGCACTGGCTCCTATCAGGAGGATAGGCTCCCTATCAGAGATTGCTGCACATGCGTAATAGATCATTTACGTTAATATATTTGGCAATTTATCGCTTGCTTGGCGAGAAGGATAACTCTTCAAATAGAGAGAAAACGCCGCTGAAGTCGTGACGTTATCAATATTGCTGACTGAAATGCCCATTGAAATAACATGGATGTAAAATATAAAATCTTCTAGGAATAATAATTTTCATATGTAAGAACTTTCAGACACTATTCTGCAAAGTTTAAGGTCTCTTTCTACTTATAAGCAAAACTTTTATTTAATTTAAATTAATAATTTTATGTTTTAAAAACTATTAAAGATAGTTTATAAATTATTATAATACATAAATTATAAATAATATTTAACTTAAGTATATAAATTATATATTAAATAGTATATTAAATATATAAAATATGATATAATAATATGAATAAATATAAAATATAATATATTAAATTATAATACTAAGATGATATACTATATTAAATTAAATATTAAATCAATTTAAACATTAAATTATTTATATATTACATTAAATTAATATTATTAATAATTAATACTAATGATAAATAATTATTTATCATTTTAAATGATTAATAAATATAATTGATATTAATAAATATAAAATTAATTATTAATAATTTTAATTAATTATTTAATTATACGTATATATAATTATTAATTAAAAGTATTAATTTAATTATATTATTTAAATATATCTATAGTTAAATAATAAATATTAAAATTATGAATAATTAATTTTATATTATTTATTAATACCAATTATATTTATTAAACATTTAAAATGATAAATAATTATTTATTAGTATTAACTATTTATAATATTAATTTAATGTAATATATATTTAACTTAATATGTTTTAATTATCATTATTATTATTATATTATAGCTATTATAATTTTATAATATATTATCAATATTTATAATTATATTGATATACTTGATATACTTATATTTGATATAAATTAATAACATTAATAATATTATTACAAATTATAAATTTAAATTATCATATTAGCGTAATTTAATTATTATTAATTAAAAATAATTATAATATAATAATATGAACTAAAATATTAATTACTTGATAATTATATTTAATATTAAAAACTTTAATTAATATTAATAATAAATAATAATAAAATATTTATAATTGTAATTAGTATTAATCTTAATAAATAATTATTATTGTATATATAATTGGTATTAATCTTAATAAATAATTAATATTGTATTTATAATTAGTATTAACCTTAATAAATAATTAATATTGTATATATAAATAATATCATAATGAATTATATTAAATTAATACTTTTTTAAATTAATAATATAATATATTAAATTAAAATACTGAATTTTAATGTATTAAATATATGAAGAATAAAAATATGTAAATTATTAAAAATAATCTAATATTTTTTTAATTTTAATATGATTTTCTCTTTACTTATAATTAAAACATCAAATTACTTATAAGTAAAGAGAGATAAATACATCGTGACAGACATGAATATAAACATCACCGATTCAAACGATGTAAACAACCGCCATGTTTGTCTAACCAGTGTTTCAAATATGAAAATTATTATCCCTAGAAGATTTTATTTTTTACTTCCATGTTATTTCAATGGGCCCTTCGATCTGTTTATGCCCAGCGCCATGTTGAAACGTGACACTTCAGCAGCGTATTTGGAGAAATCAACTCCACAGCATCGCCAAAGGTAAAGTAAGCCAAGCAGCGAGCAGGCGCCGTAAACGTAAATGTTCAGATAGGGAGCCCTTCCTCCCGATAGCTTTTACTGAGCTAAGCTAAGAGAGATGCAGAGAGAGTTGAACAGACGATGGTGAGCGGAAAATGATGTGTGCGCGTGAACAGTATATGATGGTTGTGTACGCTGGGGTTTTGATGGCAGAGTGTAATGTTTTTTAATTGTGCATCTTATTTTAACTTGTGTATCAACGATGTCTAATAAAAAGTGCTGGATGTTAATCATCACCTTGGATCACTGGAGTTCGTTAAGTCATTACTGTATGGCTCTTTCCACCCGACATCAATAGAGCTTACTGATTTTAGTTCGGATTTTCACCACAGGGGCGCTTTCGTATCTTTGGTTCTATGGGCTGGATCATGACGGGGTATACCTCATTCGACTCGACATCGATAACCTTAATGAATTCAGTTATGTTCGTATAGAACATATTGTGCCCCCTGGCGGTGGAAGGTGTAACTAAAGGATTTTGCAGCTAACTCGGGTTCTATGGGTCACATCACGACAAGGTTTGGCTCATTCGACACAACATCAATAGAGCTTACCTATTTTAGTTCTGAATTTCACCACTAAGGGGTGCTTTCCTATCTCTGTTTCTATGGGCTGGATCACAATGGGGTTGTTGTGGTGGTTTTGGGGTTCTTTCTAAAACACAACTTACTTAAACTTAAAAAGCTCATTTATTACTCAATCTTCACTTGACAATTAAATATTTAGAAAAAAAATAAGCATACCCTGATTAGCTCCACTGAAATCTGTTGCCATGGAAAAGGTAGCAAATTATATTAAACTAATCAAAATATCAAAACTTAAGAATCCGAATAGGTTAATACAACAATGATAATTTTGAACTCATCATTTTAAGACAATATTAAATGTAGTAAGGGGCAACAGATTTCTAAATCAAGTAGCATACTGGATTGCATAAAGAACACCCAACTCCACTCCAACCCGATCAAGCTCAAATCTCCATACACATTAAATTAACAAAAGTGTAATCATCATATAATTTGGAAAAATGCAGACAACCTGAAATTACCAGAAAATTTTTTTTTGAGAAAACAAATTATTTTTTTGAAAGGTAACTTGGTACCACATGGCATGCTGGGACCTCAACACTGAAAAAACTGACCCACAAACACAGATCATACATCGATCCGGGACGGGATCCAGAGAGTTCACCGCTGAAATACCACCCTGACAATATATTCCGGATATATACAACCAGAGCTCGCACATCCGTAGAAACCATTACCTAAAATATTACCTGAAACATGACCATAAAAGAGTACTACCAGAGGAGGGACCACAAGGCTGATTTTACCACTAAAATGACCAAGATATTTTCTGCACCTGTAAAAGAACACATGTTCCAGTTAATGCTCCTATAAGCCTTTTCCTCAAGAAGCGCAATTTTGAGGACCTCTTCTGGGGATTGTGGATTTCTCGCAATTACCCCCTTTCGCACTTCTGGTGTAAGATTGCTCAACAGCATGGAGTGTAGTAGAGCCGTTCGGCTTTTATCGACTACTTCACCCTGGATACCTTCAATTACAAGGGCTCTTAATGACATATCATATGCCTTGTCATAAAACTCCTGAACACTCATATTGGGTGGCTGTTTAAAATTTAAAAAATGACTGAGGGCAACATCTGGTGTGGCCTGTGAAGTATAACTCTCTTTTAAGATTTTTAATAGCTCATCAGATGTTTTTGCTTTGTGAATTTTTATTCGCCTAGAAGCAGCTCCTGATAATCTAGCTAACAAAACGAATTTTTTCTCCTCCTCATTCCAGTCGAATAATTTGGCAAAACTCTCAAATTTCTCAGAAAAATCTGAGAAGCAGACTGAGCTGGCCTCTCCATTGAATGGGGGAATGTTTGACAAATTGTCCACTAGTGCATTTTTCCGCTGAATAGTGGCAATTGCCTCTGAATGCTTATCAGCCATGGTTAGGGTTAGAAAATTGATAAACAAACAACCACAAAAAAGGGAAAATGGGGGGGGGGGCAGCTTAAACAAGAGAAAAAGAGAGGAAAAGTAAAAAAGGAAACCTACATACACATAAAACTTAAGTACAGGACTATGCTTTTTGTAAATAAGAAAAGGTTATGCTCACAAGACATAATTTTGACTGGGAATTGTAGCTTACTAGCACAGAGAGAGAGCCTAGACCTCTTTTTACACTTGAACATATAAATAAAATTTTAATTGCAAAAACACCCAGTTGCTCTTTGATACATAAATACATACAAGTAAAAAAAAATCAATAACCCAGAGACCGAATTGTTACGGCTCCATTTGTTGTGGTGTTTTGGGGTTCTTTCTAAAACACAACTTACTTAAACTTAAAAAGCTCATTTATTACTCAATCTTCACTTGACAATTAAATATTTAGAAAAAAATAAGTATACCCTGATTAGCTCCACTGAAATCTGTTGCCATGGAAAAGGTAGCAAATTATATTAAACTAATAAAAATATCAAAACTTAAGAATCCGAATAGGTTAATACAACAATGATAATTTTGAACTCATCATTTTAAGACAATATTAAATGTAGTAAGGGGCAACAGATTTCTAAATCAAGTAGCATACTGGATTGCATAAAGAACACCCAACTCCACTCCAACCCGATCAAGCTCAAATCTCCATACACATTAAATTAACAAAAGTGTAATCATCATATAATTTGGAAAAATGCAGACAACCTGAAATTCCTCCAATATGAGGACCAAAAGGGGAAAGAGTTAAATCCGTTAATAGAATAGGGATATGATGATGTACTAAAATTTTAGAACAACCATAGAGATTCTGAACAAGATCCGATCGGTTAACCAAGAATCGTATAGTGGTGTATAATGACTGGATACTTTTTTTTTTTTTTTTTTTTTTTTTTTTTACTTTTTAAAATAAAACAATTTTGGTGTATATTTTAGAAAAACAATGTTTCTGAAAGAGGAGGGTTAAAGCTTAATTTAACATTTTATGAAATTAAATTTAATATTACTGTTTCACTTATTAATCTATCCATCCTTAAATCAAGATCAAAAATACGATTGTATAACATTGAGTGAACTTCAATTTATGTTCATTAAAACAGTCAGTTATGAATTTAAACATAAGAAATTTTAAAGTCCTAATTTAATAAAGTTGAATTTTCTCTCCCCTTTTTTTTTTTTTTTAATTAATCACAGAAAGGTTAGGCCATTCTTATAAGTCTACTGTGAATATAAAAAATTAATTATTTAGAGATTTATACAAAGAAAAACATACCATCTTTGATAATAAACAAAAAAAAAACACAATTTATTTGAACATTTAAAATAATGAAGCAACTAAGTTATCAAAAATAATCTTAATAAAACAATATAACAGCTGATCTTTTAAGTTGAAACCACTCACTGGTTACTTTTAAATTACACATCACATTTTTAAAATTACCATCATATTACCATTTAATGGTCGTTCAAACATACAAACATTATATATTAACCTACAGACTATTTCTGTTCATAATATTTATTCTTATTGAAATTATCCAAAGATATTCATTTCACTTTTAAACTCTGGTATAGCAAACATATTTTTTTTTTTTTTTTTTTTTTTTTAAAAGAGGTACAAATAAATAAAAAGAAAAACTATGCAAATAGTACTTACAACAGGTAGAGAGTTCTACAATTTTAGACAATGGGCACTTAGGAGCATTTCCTCCCTTTTCAAAATCTGATGAAGCACTTAAGCTGGAGTATTCAGGCTGGGGAAAAATTCAGACGTGGTTTCAAGCTAACATTCATCAATCCTCTCATCTCACTGCATCACTTGCCATCAACTATTAGGTCCATCATCTAGTCCGGAGGGGAAAATCGTTCTACGGTCCAGAACTTCACCGTCGGAGTCAGTAATTTCACCTTCCTGAAGCATGTGTTTTATTCGAAGATAGCCATCACCGTACTTCAGAACACTACGACTTCTAACGACCGGTTTAGTTCAATATCTATGATCACTTCTGATGGTTAAGAAGTCATAGTCTTGGAGCGCCACTACGCCAAAAAAAAATAGGCTACACATATCTTCTTCTTAATTTCTCGTTAACAGTTATAGATCCGCAATTCGAAAATGCCCTTATAGCCTCTTTTCATCATAACATCATGATTTAGGATGGTTAATGTAGGGCCATCAATGCCCCACTCTCAAAAAAAAATCTTCCAGAAACCTGTCCGCCTTCAACAACTTCGCGATCCAGCCCACAGGCCAATCTTCGAGCCCCGTAATAAGTCGAATTTTTTTTACGAGTCAAACGACAGGTCTCTTGGCCAAGCAACAAGTG
The DNA here is from genome assembly GCA_963931845.1 of Maratus michaelseni. Lineage (NCBI taxonomy): Eukaryota > Metazoa > Arthropoda > Arachnida > Araneae > Salticidae > Maratus > Maratus michaelseni. The sequence continues at coordinate 207,245,639 of OZ007596.1, read as the reverse complement.
TCGTAAACATTCATTCTCCCGCGCTGCTTGAAAAACGGGACCGATCCACTCTGCCAGGGGTACGGGAATGGAAACAAAAGGAAAAATGGACTCACCGTGAAGACTACAGCTTGCCGCTCCACTCTGCCGGCCGCTTCATGGGGGAAGGAAACCATGCATCACCCCCATGGCGTGTGCTGAAGGGGGGTCCTGTTAGCCTCTGTTTACATGGGCGCCAGCTATCCGCCTGATAGCAGAGCCAATTGAAGCCTGACGTAAACTTACAAAGCCTAATTGCGTGTATAGTACACTCATAAGATAACGTAATTCTTATACAGGGCGGTCGGTCATTCTTATATCAAAGTCAGACTAGATGACTCCAAATTTTCCACCTGTGCAGTCTACTGACAAAACATCCCTCCCTTGCTGTCTGCTTTTCGTATTTGAAAAACAGGAAGCTACGTTAGACTATAAACGTTGAAATTACTTTGCAAAAAGAAAAAGAAAGAAGAAAAAATAAAAACTGATTTTATTATAATTATTACAATTACTTTTATTTATTTAAATTTTTATTAGAAACAGAAAAAAAGAGTGCTTTTAAATAAATGTTGAGAAAGTGATTTAAATAATTAATGTAGATTAAAAAAAAAAAAATTTTGTTGAAACCAACCGTAACAGGGTATGGCACTTTCCACTTGACTCGATAGAGCTGACTGATTTTAGTTCGGATTTTCACCACAAGGGGTGCTTTCCTATATCTGGTTCTATAGGCTGGATCACGACGGGGTATGGCTCATTCGACTCTACATAGATAGAGCTTTTCGATTTTCCCCACCAGGGGTGCTTTTCTATCTCTGGTTCTATGGGCTGGATTATGAAGGGGTATGGCTCTTTCGACTCGACTTACGGTAATATATGGGAGTGTGTATGGCACGCCCAGTGTTTGCTGTCTAAGGTAGTGGGGCCCCCAACATTAGATTTGTTTAAAAATAAAAAAAATGTTCAACACTGATTTCAGGTACATGTAAAGTTGTTGGCACGGGCAACGCCGGGCGGGTAAGCTAGTAAAAAGATAAAAATTATCTAAATTGAAATGTTTAAAACGTCTAAATAAGTTTATAATAAATAATGATTTCAGAATGAATAAATGCAGATTGTTGCCTTAGTAATAGGAACTGAACTGAAGTGACGTAATGACGTCTTTTATGAACAAGTGGTGTTTTTTGTATGATCGTGAATTAAATCAATACCATTCTATAGATGATGCCTAATTGTGGAAACCGGCTGCGAAATTCTAAAAGATAGTCACGTTTTAGCATTATGGGCAAATCCAGCCACCTCATTGGTCATTTAGTCGTGTCTTTTTCAGAGAGTAATCCCTTGGCGGTAGAGAAAACGTCGCCAACTCACTTGTCTATTTCTATGGTTAGAAAAACGAAGAGGAAAAAATTAAGTTGGTAATTTTGAAGCGAATGTTATATTCAGCTTTCATTTAAAATAAACCATTGAAAATAAATTATTGTTTAATGACATTTTATAAAACGAGAGTGGAACGGTTTAGATTTTAAGCTGTATAAAGATTTTAAAATGATATGACAGATACTTTTTCAGAAAATGGAAATTAAAAAAGAAATTTTGCTTTTTTCGCTTTTTAAATCCAAAAGAAAATGAAAATTCACACATTGCTCTAAATAATTTAATAACCATCGTTAGAAAAACATTTTTCTATAGCTTAAGATAGTATAAAAATCATTAACAAAATATATAAGTTCTTATTAAATAAATATAAGCGTCAGTACTGAACATTTTCAAAAAATTCTGTCTAAAAGAAATTAACTAAAAAACCGCTGTAAGTTTTTAAATAAATTTTAAACATAAAGAATAAACATTACAAAAAATAATATATCAAAACTTTTGTATATCTAAGTTGATTTTTTTTCTTATTTATGCTATGCTGTCCTTTTAAAATAAAAGTTTGATATTATATATATATATATATATATATATATAAATTAAAAAAATATATATAAATTAATTCAATTTAGTATTTATACAGGTGTAATCCATTAAAGCCTTATACTAATGTTTACTTATCTACTTCAAATAAATAATGCTCTAAGCCATCTCATAACATCGCAAATTTTCTTATTATTAATCTGATGGTATTTCACATACGCGTACAGTTTTGAAAATTATTCGTGGGGCTCACTCTTTTTCAAAAAAGTAAGTGTATGTGAGTGTAAAAAGATCGATTGACAATTTAATGTTGCCTTTTGCTTTTTTAACTCCCTTTTAAAGAAATTAAACATAATCGTATACTGATAAATAATCACAAGTTAAATAAAACATTAAGACAATATAAAAAATCGAATGTACAGACCCGTTTATAAAATGATACTCGCTGATGTTAGCGAACCGTTTATAATAAAATGACAATAAAATTTGACTTTGTATAACTTTTTTTTTCTTTTTGCGGAATATGGATTTTTTTATATAAAAAATTCAAACGTTGAGCATTTTAAATTTAAAAAATAGAGTGAAAAATTTTTCCTAATGCCGTTTATCCTTATAACAAAAGAAAAATAGGGAAAATGGAACATTTAAAAATTCTATAAAATACTAGAAAGTTAAAAAAGAAAAAAAACTAACGGCTAGGCCTACAGTCACAGGTAGATTTCGTAGACGCAGACCATGGGGTGCCTGGTTATTGAGAATTGCAGAAAAAAATGACCTTTTTGCCATGATGCGGCAGTTGGAACCGCCCACTTTGAAATGTACATGTGTTTATAGGCGGAGCCAGCGGAGATTTTTTGTTTCTAATTTTTTTTTCTGTAAGGATTGATTGGTCTTATAAAAAAACTTGTCAATATAAAAGCTGTAGATAATATTAAGATAATTTTAAATAAATTTAATCGGATTTGATATCTTGTGAATTGATATAGTTATGAATTTTTTTTTCTTCTAAAACCACTATTTCCCCCCCCCCCTTTGAGGACATTTTTAATAAAATTAAAAAACTGACATACATAAATTTTTGGCCCTTTTCCTAGAAGTAATAATAACTTTAAACGGATTCGATATGTATAAAAATTAAGAAGTTATGTTTTTTTTCGTTTTCACAAAAAGCCCCCTCATTTGCCCCACCCCCCCTCCTGGTTAGATTTTGCCCATTAAAGAACTTGACCGAAATTTTATGTATGAGTTTGGAAGAGATTTGTGCAGAATTATTGAAGTTATCGTGTCCATAAAAAAGTGATATATACATATAATGTTTTAAACTGCGGTTGGTTTTGGGTTCTAGGAGTCATGATCGGTGTAGATCAATAAATAATAGTTTAATAGATCAAATAATAGTTTAAAAATTAATTAAATTATTATATGTTTTGAAAACAATTTAGAAATCCTGAATACATAATTTCAGTAATCCTTTTTCTCTTTCCTGTTACCATATGTTAAAACAAGAAACAGAGCAAAAATTATAATTCTTAATAAATTCACTAGTTCGCGCTTTCTACCAAGCATAAATCAAAGCGGTGAATTTTCCATAATTGTGGTCCACATCAAATTAACACATTGTAATAGAAATTTTTTGGAACAACACGAGTTGCAGTCATGAAATTAGGCGTGATTTTTACAATAAACATTCAATGCTTATAAAAGAGTGTTTAAGCAAAACTTTTTTTACTTTCATACTTATTTTATGGGGACTTATTTCATGAATATTATATAGGTTTTAGCTATAATGCCTTTCTTTAAAATAAAGGTACCTGACAATTAATTCATTTCCGAATTAATTTGGGGGAGGGACGCTCTTCCCTTCCCAATTTTTATCCAAACTTGATAAAGTTTTTCTTAGAGAATTTTTCTTTTACCGTTTTTCTGATGTTGGGGATGGATAATTTTGAGAAAAAAAGGATTTGTTTTTACAGAAAATAAAAATCCGGACAGCTTCAGCCTGAAGTAATTGATGAAGTGACTATGATTATGATTCATAATAAATCGATCTAACTAACTCCAGAAAAATTATCATTTTTTATTGGAGCGAGAACCAACGTCATGTTTGGACAATCAACAGCTTTATTCTCATGCTACGAGATACGAGATTATTCATCCCTGCTCAGTAGAGGGTTACTGAATTTCGTATTGGCGTTGGCGCGAACTAATCACCACAAAGTATCCCTCCAGTGAACAAGGTGAACGACAAAAATATAATGTAACATATAGAAACTGATAATATAAAGAAAAACATAATATACAGTGAAATGAGTCACACATCGTACAGGTATGTAGACACAAGGTTTTTTGGAAAATGTACATGGCGACCACTACGTGTAACATAAGTTGAAGGTCTGCTGTCCTCGTTTCCAGCAGAATTGAAGGATTGAACAAAATTAGGATTTGTATTTTAGGATGAACGATCACTGACATCGTTTCCGGTACAATAAGAAGGTTTCACATGATCGAGAGTTCTAATGTCCTTTGATTCTGACAACAGATATGCAGGCTTAACACGGTCGATCGATACCGTCACTTTTTTGTCTCGTAGCATGATAATAAAGTTTTTATCAGTACGGGAAAGGACAGGATGAGGATCAGTATAACGCTGACATAAGGGTGGCAGCACATGATCAACTCGTAAAAAGATGTGTGAACAAGTTTGGAGAGAAGGGTTGATGTAATACTTGTCAGTGCTATGAGCAGAAGTTGCTACAGGATTTAATTGTCGCATGGTGTTGCGAAGGTTAGTGATGAAAATATCATTACAAGATGGAATCACTGACGTATTTAACATATCACTGGGAAGTTTTACGGTTGTGCCATATATAAGATTAGCACACGATGTCTGTAAATCTTCTTTCATGGCTGTTCGGATACCAAGGAGAATTACCGGAAGTACTTCTGACCATCTGGTGTTCTCGTGAGCTTTCAGAGACGCTTTTAGATGGCGATGAAATCACTCTACAATTCCATTCGAAATTGGAAGGTACGTAGTTGTTTTCATTCTGTTCGTGCCCAACATACAAGTAAATTCAGCATTTATTAGCTGACCGCATTTGGAGACCTTGGACAGATGTGATGTTTGAAGGACAGCCGAATCGAGAGATCCATGTACTTAATATTGCACTGCATACAGTTGTTGCTAGCGTGTCCCTGGTAGGTATGGCCTCTGGCCATCTAATAAAACGGTCGATGATTGTTAAAAGATAAGTATAGCCTTCGGATGGTAGTAAAAAGCCAACGAGATCTATGTGAATTTCATCAAATGGTGCATCTGGTTTGGAGAATGTACCCAGAGGTTCCTTAGTATGCCGCTGTATTTTTGGCATGGTTCGCAACATTGAACCCAGGTTTTAATTTGACGCTTCATACCGGGCCGTATACATATCTAGAACATGTAAGTTTAGTTGTGGCAGCTATTCCAAGATGTGAAAGTTTGTGCAGATGATCAAAGATGAGTCTGCGAAAAGAGTTTGGAACTACTGGACGAGGGGTGCCTATTGAGATGTCACATAATAAATTACAGTCAGACATTTGACAAGGTTTCTCTTCCAGATTCAGTGACGAGTGAGTATGAAAGGCTTTGAATTTCGAGATCGCTTTTCTGTGCGTTCGCAAATTTAGGAAAATTTAGGGTTGGAAATTCTGTAATTTAATCAATATTAATACGCGAAAGTGCATCAGCAACAACGTTTTCTGAACCCTTCACGTGCCTAATGTCCATAGAATACTGGGAAATGAGATCCAAGTGGCGTAATTGCCGCGGTGAGCATTTATTTGGATTCTGTTTGAAGGCATAAGTCAATGTTTTTTGGTCTGTATAGATTCGAAAATTCCTACACTCAAGCATGTGATTGAATTTTTTTATAGCAGGATAAATGGAGAATAAATTTCTATCGTATGTTGACCACTTTTGTAGACTTTTATTCAGCTTCATGGAGAAAAAGGCTATAGGTTCCCATCGCCCTCCAATAATTGATTTAAGGTGCCTCCAATAGCAAAATCTAAGGCATCTGTCCATAAGCTTAGCTGAGCTCCCAGAATAGGGTGTCTCAAAAGAGTGACTGCAGCCATCGCGTTTTTTGCGTTAATAAAGGTTTGAGTCGCCTCATCATTCCACATGAGCTGTTCAGACAACTTGAGAACTCTAGAATTGGATTTCTTGTTATTTTTAACCCCTTCGCGACGAGCGGTCTTTACAGAATTTTTAATCTTTTACCACCGTTTTTTCAAAACAGAAATTTTCGACTAATTGAATCTCAGAAATGCTCTGATTAAATAAGACTAAGCTTACAATAAAAAGTAACTGATGGGAATAATCGAGGATTCTGAGCATCTTATGCGTCACGTATACGTGTCGCTCGTCCCCAAGGGGTTAATGCCTCAAACAACTGTACGATAGGAGCAAGTATGTGTGTCGCTTTCGGTATAAAACATCGATAAAAATTAAAAAATTCCTAAAACTCTACGCAGCTGTGTTAAAGTTTCTGGTTTAAGAAAGTCTGTTATGCATTTTACTTTGTCGGTCAAAGATTGAATTCCCTTTTCCGAAAGATGGAACCCCCAAAATTCTATGGACGATACACCCAATACGCATTTGGAAACGTTAATACAGAGTCCGTATTCATGTAATATGGAAAATAGGGTTTTTAAATTTTGGTAATGATCATCAGAATTTTTAGAGACGATAGGTATGTCATCAACAAAGGCATAAACGCCGATTAAATTGCAAGTGACTTCATTTATAAACCGTTGAAAAGTTGCGGATGCGTTGCAGAGTCCTAATTGTATCCCTGTACTTTCAAATAAACCAAATGGAAGAACAACTAATTATATTGCGGTTTTGTGTATATCTTCAGTGTTTACCACGGCCGATGAACTAGTCGTTTCCTCCCTCGCTAGGACTCGACGATTGGAAGCAAGGGTAAGGTATCGGCAAAGTAAGGGTCGTCGGGGGTACTCGACAAATTTCCAAGGACCCGGTTCCCCTCTGGGGTTCCGCCTACGGAGCCGTCGGGGATCGCTGGCGATTCATCAGGTGTCTTCGTGGTAGTTTCCTCTGATTTTGGAATCCCCCACATATCGTAACGACCTATGTCGCCACCTCATGGGTTCAATCCGAGTGATGCGCAGATGGATGTGCTCCGACCGGTCGCAGCGCTTACGAGAGGCCTGTCCTGGCCGAGCGCGTTATAGTTCCCTCAGGATCTGGGTGCGATGGTTGACGCGCGTGACGGGCGCCACTCTGGTGTCTGGCGGTGCAGCTCAGTTTATTTCTTCTGGGTTTATGGGAATTTGATCATAAGCTTTTATAAGGTCTATGCGACTGAAAATGCTTGAGCCATGCAATTCTGCAGTGAAATCCGCTACTCAAGGAATGGGATATTTGTCCTTTAATGTTTGAGCGTTTAAAGCCCTATAATCACCCACAGGTCTACAATTTAAAGTTGCTTTTTTTAGAACCACGTGAAGCGGTGATGCATAATTACTGATCGACGGTCTTATAAGCCCTAATTGCATCATAGTCTAGAATTCTGGTTTTGCAATTTTAAGGCGATCTGGTGCCAACCTACGAGGTTTTACAACCACAGGAGGACCTTTTGTTATTATGTGATTAACAGTACTATGCTTTACTGGTTGATTAGGGTCAGGCAATTTCGTTAGAGAAGTAAAATCTCTTAAAAGTTTATGATAAACTGTATCATTAGAAATAGATATTTGCACTGAATGGAGTTCAGCATACTTTAAATGGCCTATTCATTGTAATTTGGTTTTTGAGTCACGGAGACATTTGTGACGTAGATCGGGGATCAATTCCAAATAATGGAGGAAGTCAGCTCCGAGAATTGGTGTGCTTACATCGGCGATCAGAAATGTCCATGTAAAATTCCTTCTTAAGTTGAAATTTAAGGACAGCGTTTATATAGACAAGTGTAAGGCCATAGACATGTATATTTGAGAAATTTGCAGCTAAGAGGATTTATTAAGGAGAATTTCTTTTTTGATAGTTGTTAGCAGGGATTAAAGACACGTCAGAACCAATATCGATCAGAAAGGAAATGTTTGTTGGTTTGTCTTTAATGAACAGGCGACATGATTCGCTAGTCAAAGAACAAGTCGTCTCTATTATTTGCTTGGGTTCGTTTCCCTGCCATGAACACGGCTGAACGCATTTATCCTCCCTACATTTCTTTCCAAAGCGCCTATGATACCAGCAAATCGAAACTTCGCGTTCAGTAGAATTTTCTTTTTTCCCGATGTTTTGAATTACGGTGAAATGGTGAGCGACCACGTGAATCAATACGTTATCAATACGTTTATATAATTTTTCAATTTCGCGAAATAATTTACTCAAGTTTTTGCGCATTTGATTGGGAAACTGAAAAATTTCAACAGAAGACGGTGAAACTTCAAGAATTCGGTCCGCAATTTCGGCGGCTTTGTCTAAAAGTAAGATCAGAAATTTCAGCTAAAATTGTTTGAAGCGAAGATGGTAGCCGCTATAAAAATAGTTCCAACATCAACTTATCGGGAACACTAAGTGATTCTGCGCGACGTTTCATATTCCGTAATAATTCAGATGTTTACGGGAGCCTAATTCTTCCCCAGATAAAAGCTTGCAAATTTCCTGTTGTGACGATTTCTCCCAAGTGACTTATTAATTCTCCCGTTATTTGTGAATAAGGATCAGTAGCATCTGGTTTCATTAATACGTCGCGTACTAATGTAGCAGTATCGGGCGGAAAAATGCGATACTATATAATTATATTTAGTTGTTGGGTCCGTAATGGTCTTTGGAGTAGCAAGGGCGAAAGTACTTTCGCACATTACGAAACATAGTGCCGGATCAGTCCTATTAAAAATGGGTATTTCTACTGCAGTTACCTCAGACATTGCGCTATTATGCCCTCAAACAAGAAGCAAACAAATGTTTAGCAATTTAATTCACAATTTTAAAATCAAAGTTTATATTCCAGAAAAATAAAAATATAGTTTACATATTTAAATTGAGAGAAAAAGGCAGGTTCTGAATTTAGATTGGATGGAAAATAATGGAAAATAATAAATAAGGATGGGAAATGCACAGAAAAACGATAGAAAATAGCCACTTATCTGCTGTATTGGTTAATCCTTGAACAAAGGGAATCGTACACAGCAAATGAATTCGAGTGACGCTATCTTAAACAATGGATAGTACTTACGGTTTCGTTTCGAAAATAGATTCATACTACATCATATTTGTGAAATGCTTGAAAAACAAAATGACAGGGTCACCAATGAAGTAATTGATGAAGTGTCTATGATTATGATTCATAATAAATCTGGAGGCACGGCAGTGCCTCCGCCAAGTCGAGAAAGCACAGCCGTAAACACCCTTTTCTGGAAGCAACCCAGGGCATATTTGACCCCCCCCCCCCTCCATATCTTTGCGCTGGAGCATCCCAAAAAACTGAAACTTCGTTTATATTGAGCAGGCTTGTCAAACTCGTTTACCTCCGTGGGCCAAATTAAGCATTATATACAAAGCCGCGGGCCACGTAAAAAAGTAGATAATATTATTTCCATTGCAAGAGAATAAAATTTGTACCACAAAACAAAGCCATGTTAAAGAATTATTCACGCAAAATTTCAAAATTATTATTATATATAGTTTAATTTATCTCATTTTTAGAAAAAATATTCAAAATTACTTTTCCTTAACCCATTCGGGACCATGGTATCATATATGCAACCTCAAAAAGAGCATACAGAATTTGTTTTAGGCACCAGTAAAAAATAAAAGTAATATTTGTTTTGTCTAATCAGAACAGTTGCCGAACAGTTGATGTCGGTTAAGGGGCTTCCGAGTTGCGATCAACTTTACGCCCAGTCTATTTGTGAGTAACCTGTCTTGTAAATATTGAGCCGTTGGGAAAAGTTAAATGTAGTATTAACTACATAAGAAAGAACAATTAAAAATAGAAGAAAAATTAAACAATGGGAATAAAAAAGTAAAGCTATAGAGATTACGGAAAGAGTCTAATAAATGGAAAAAAGTAAAATGGTACAGCTGTAGTTAAAATTAACTACTGAAAAAAGTTGAAAAAGTGTAAAATAGGGTTCGGAACATGTTCAAACACAGTACATAAATGCCAGGTGGAAAAGGCAGGCAAAGCTAAGCTTTAACAAAAATAGCACTTAAAAAGAACAAATATATTTATTTTTAACAAAAAATTTTTATTTATATTTATATTTTATTATTATTTTGTATAGCATAGGAATAAGTATAAATAGGAAATTACAAATTTAAATAAAAGTAAGAGAGAGAAATTTGCAGAATGGTGAGCACTAATGCTCATAGTCAATAATGCAAGAATATTTTGGACGCTTGCGGTGATGTGGTTCGAATGCGTCATAATCTGGCAATTCTGCGATTATATCATTAGGGAGGTCATATAATTTTTCATAAAATTTTTTGGCAAGGTGGTTGATTCTTTTATTTAATGTGGTAGTTTTGAGGTCTCTGCGAACAGTGCTATTACGGAGATAGCGAGAGGCATTTCTGACAGTACGCAGATTTTTGAAGTTGGCTGAGGTTTTTCATGGAGGATTTGCAGATATAGCCCCAGACCGGACAGGCGTAGGTGATAATTGGTAAAATGCAGGAATTATAGAGGAGAAGTTTGTTATGGATAGCCAGTGTTTTACTATTAAGAAGAGGTTTTAGTGCAATCATAGCTCCAGCGACTTTCCCCCTGATGGTGAGGATATGTTTTTTGAAAGAAAGTCTTTGGTCAAGGGTGACCCCCAGGTACTTTGCTTCATTAGTCCAAGGTATAGTGGTATTATTAATGGTTATTCTATTGGGATATGTTAGTTTTCTAGAGAAATAAACAGCAGCAGTTTTGTTTTCATTGATTTTAATGCGCCATAAGGTCGCACCAGTCTAAGAAGGCATCAATGTGAGTCTGTAGATACCTGTAAAGTGTGTATGGGTGAAGAGCGTAAGCGTAGATTGTAGTGTCGTCCGCATACAGTGCAAGGTGGGTGTTAAGTGAACGAGGAATGTCGTTAAAGTATATGTTGAATAACAAGGGAGATCATTTTTGTGATAGTTTAAGTAAAGGTAGCTTTTTTAAAAAAAGTGGTGCCAACCGAATAAAATGTGTGTGAAAGCCGCCGGTCCCGAAGGGGTTAACCAAATCTATAAAATTGAATTGTATTTTCTAAATTGTACTTATTTTAAAAATTGATTGTACACGCTGGTCTGTTAACCTTAATCTAGCAAAGGTATAGCTGTCAATCTTCCGAGTTTTCTTCAAGTAAAAAAATAAAAATAAACATATTTTGAATCAGGAAATTTATTTAATAAATTGTGTCGTATCTATGGGCTACTTATGTGATTTTATTTATTAATATTATTCTGGTTCAAATTATGTTTATTTGACTTGGAAAATAATTATATTGTTGGAGCTACCTTAAGATGTCGTATAAATGTGTGCACCGAACATAGCTAAAATATGCATAATTATGCATAAAGCCAGGAGAGATGGCACGGTCGGAGAGATTGCGCACATAGAGGTTTGCTGGAAAGGAGTGGAGTGAGTGAGCAGCGACTCCAGGTAGTTGTACAACAGCAGTAGTGGAGTGTCTACTTGAAAGTGCACGTTGATTGTTTTGAGCGTCTAAGATAAAGCACTGCTATTTTGTTTTTTTTCCCAAAGTAAGTGCTTGAATTTTCATAGCTATTCGTCACAATTTCTATACAATGTCAATAGTACAAAATATTTTAAACTTAAATGATTTCTCATAAGCTACTAATCTAGACTAACAATGTGAACATCAACGGTCGTTTTAGTATCGGCCATGTTTAAATAAAAGGCCACGCAATCTCTCCTACCGAAATTCGAGAGTTTGCGCATCTGCTACTTAGGAGAGATGGCGCGTCGTTCCCATTAGTTTCTATGCTAGGAGAGATTACGCAGGTTATTGGTAAATTTGCATAAAAGATGAAAAATGAAAATGGACTAATTTTAAGTTAAACGAGTTTTCAAGTAACCTAATGTTATTTTGTAGTCTTATCTGGACTTGCTTTTTCTGATTCTTTAATTTTTTCCCCTTTAATTCAAGTTTTTTAATCGTTTTTAAAATTATTTCATTTTTCTGATTATTTAATCATTAGGTTGAAATATTCACTCCTAATACAATAATATTTGTTCACAAAAACCTTACAACAAATGTCATTTAAGTGTAATTATTATTGTTATTTAATTGTAGTTATTATTAGTAACAATCTCTCCTACCTATGTGCGCAATCACAGCAACCCTGTAAGGACAGATTGCGCAAAATAACTTTCTTGGTTTTATTACAACTGTTCTATTAAATTACAACATAACAACAAAATAGCAATGGAAATGCATAAAAAACAAATGAAGTAAAAATTATTCACGGATAGTTTAGCAAAAAATTAATATTTAGATTTTTTATTGTTATTCTTTTGAATTGTGCGCAGACTATCCTAGCTTTACCTTACTATACTTTAAAAAATAGGTCGATTGATGGTTAATTACAGAAATTTGGTAACCCCATATCCGTATATTTTTGCTCTTCAAAAATCTGCTTTTGAATACATTTTTAAATATATTTTTAGTAAATTCTTAAAAATTCCAATCCGATGATTTTTGTAATGCCAGACAACATTTAAAATGAAATAAAATTTATTTTTGAAAATTGTTTTATCAAAGTAATAAATTCTATTTGAAACTGTTAATACTATCAAATATCTGTATAAGAAGATAGATCTGATTATCGTCACTGCCCATATTTCCGAGATATTTTATAAGATTGACGATGATTAAGCATGTGTGTTCAAATATGATATAAGAGTATAAGCACTATAAGTTTTAATGCACATATCCGGCTTTTATAAATCTCTTCGCTATATATAAATCTGTCTAGGAATGGTATTTATGCTTATAGTATTTTCAAATTTCTTTAACTACTCTAGACATTATTTATTCAATTTCGTATTGAAAGATTTCGACTCGCGGTACATTTAACGTAATAAAGACGTGAATTAGTTTTTTAAAGTAAATTTATTTTCTTCAATATGCCCTTTGATTCTCTATCATTTTCAATTTTGACAGCTTATTTTTTCGATGATTAGCCAGATTTTTGTGAGTTTTTTTCACACTTTGTGCTGTAGCACCACTTAATGTTACATTCTTTCCAAATTCCAGCAATGTCTACATACAATTTTTTTGTGCTAAAATGTAAAATCGAGTTATATCTGTCTATATCATCCCTGTTACCAGATATGCGAGATTTTTCTAAACCAGAATGCTACGACATTCTGAAGAGAAGTATTTCCCTTTTTTCATGACAGAATAAATAAGACAGATATTACTATTCAAAAATAGTGGCAGAATTCTGAATAAAAATAAAAGTCGACCAAACTGATAACATTGATATAACATATCTTTCTTATGTTTGCAATCTCTGAAACCACAGCTGGTGCAAAAATGTTCGTTCAAAGCGTATTTTCAGCGTGCATGTTCTAAAAACTAAATTAAATACAGGTAAAATGCCAAAGGCTTTGCGGGCCACAGATAAGTTGTCGGCGGGTCAGTTGTGGCCCGCGGGCCACGTGTTTGACATGTGGCTCGCGGGCCGATTCATGAAAATTCGCCGACAGATTCTCTCAGATCCCCTGCTGTTCAGTGACAGCCCCTACGAACGAACGGAGATGACAGGTATGGGAAGGAAAAAGAAAGTAAAAAAAAACGCAAAAAAAGGATCTTCTAAAGGCGACATTTTCTATCCTTTTTCAGAAAAATATCCTCTCTCAAAAACAACCCAGGTGGTACGAATTACAAACGCTCAAATATGTTTCAGGTGACGATTAATCTCAAGATGACACTTCTGAAACCATTAAGTGATTTAAGAGAAATCTTTTCTTGTAGATTATCTTTCTTATCAGTTCAACTTGAAAAATTCCATGAAATTGTATTTTTTCAGCAAAAAAGAAAATGTTCCTTTCACATTACAAATATGCTTATTTTATATAAGTACAATATTTTTCTTAATTTAATGCTTATGCTTTATATGCTTCGTCTGAAAGACAAGTCAGAAATTGGTATAATTTTCTGACAATTAATAATGAATTTGCAACGATCTTCTCTGCTAAAATAATTAAGAAATGTTTTTATCTCGCATATTTAATGCATTGATGATGTTAATAATAATAATAATAATAACTATAATAATAATACGTAATAATAATAATAATAATAATAATAATAATAATAATAATAATAATAATAATTAATAACTTCATAATTTCATTATTTCAATTGCATGTTATTGATTACGTATAGGAATAAAGTTTAATCTTACAATAATTTGAAAACGTGAAATTAAACATTAGTTAAAAATAATATTTGTTTTAAGAGTTAGGCTAGCCAAAATAATATTGATTAATTAGTATTTTAAGTGCGATTCTTAGTAAGATCCTCTTTTCTGAAAAAATATATAAGTATTTAAAAGTACAATGGAAACCTCGGTATCATGTATCCGTTTACCTCGATTTATTCAGTATCTCTAAATAAATAAATATTTCCTGCATTTTTCGGAACTATAAACCAACATATTTTTTCATAACTGTTTTTAAACACTTTGTTTTCAAATCTTTGCTATTTCGAATTTCCGATTCTAAAATATTTTTTGAGAAATTCTTGAAAGCGGAAAATTATTATCACAACATGCAAAACTTTAGTTTTAGTATATATGCCGAAACTGTAACAGCCTCATTAGATGACAATATTAAATTAGAATTTTTCAGCGATTCTAAATTGTAAAGGAATAAATTAAATAAATTTTTTTTTTAAACGTACTGTCATTAATATTCACAAGAAATTCAACTTATATTATAAAGCACAAATGTGTGCGCTCAATGCTGACGTCATAATGATGCGGGCAACGATGTGGCGAAAATGGATGAAGGTTGCAACCAACATCCCCTTAGTATCAGACCTCACAATCAGCAAGTTTTCTTTGACCGCTATACACGTCATTAAAAACCACATGGTTGTCCTGCTACTAGCGCCATCTAACGTCAGTAACAGGAGTATTAGGTAGATTTCAATACAAAAAAGTCCTTCCGGCCTGTACCGGGAGGAAAAGGTAGCTTTCTCCTATATCTTCGTTTTAAAATTTTAGCAAATGTTACTCGTAACAACAAGCTAAAATGCAAAGAAACGTTTACAAAAGATTCGTTAATACTGAATTTGAATAAGAAATTCGCCAAATTATTGAGCAATAGCCAAATTGGCTTAATTTATGAAGACTTATTTTGGTCGCCAAATTTGGCGATATTTCGCCAAGTGTCGCCAATTTGCCAATTTTGTCGCCAATGTCGCCAATTTTGGCGCTAACGGATATGAATATATAGTTTTATGCGTATGATTGGGAAAATTATTACAAAAATGAAAGAAAATAATTTGCGCGCAATCGCGTTAATGTGCTCCTTAGTTTCAAAATGTCAGCCACCCTAGAATTTCAAACTGCTCTATCTCAGCCATTTTTTAAGATAGAGGTAAACCAAAAAATGCTATGGAATCCTTGTATCAAGGCCTAACACGTAATTAAAAAATAAATTTGAATTTTTAACTTTTTTGATTTTAGTTTTAAATTTTTAAGTGGCCGCCATCTTGAAACAAAATGGCGGACCAAGCTGGCCAACGAACTCGGTCGAGACATTGGTGAGCTTAATACACACAATGAGTTTCATCAAAATTGATTTATAAATACGAGCGTTATCGTATGACATAGGTCATATATATATATATACATATATATATATATATATATATATATATATATATATATATATATATATCAACATTTGAACGGAGGGTGGTTTTGAGGTCTGGGTGTCATGATCGGTGAAAATATACCAAAATTTTCCAAAAATATGGCCAAAAATACTGAAAATATGAAGATTATTTAAAAAGAGAGAGAGAGAAAAAGAAAAAAATTATGATAAACCATGAAATATTAATAATTTCGAGTTGATATCAAGTGAATACAAATGGATTAAGAAATATGAACTAAATATAATAGAAAATTGGATAACAAGAGATTTAAATTATAATTGGATATGAAAAAACACGTGTAGGTATAATCTTCAGCCTGGATGAACCCACACGTGTTTTAAAAATGGATATATCTCTCTCTATATATATATATGCCAATTACCATTGAAGCACAAGCTATGGTAAAATTATGATTGCACTTGTTAATTTATTAACTATGTGGTATTCTGTCTACACATTGTTATTAATTATCTCTTTGGAGATTTAATTAGATTGTTACAAGAACTTTATATGTTTTTTGAAATTCAAAGATATAATTATATATATATATATGTTTTTTGAAATACAAAGATATTATAATTATATATATATATATATATATATAATTATAATATCTTTGAATTTCAAAAAACATATCAAGTTCTTGTAACAATTTAATTAAATCTCCAAAGAGATAATTAATAATAATGTGTAGACAGGATACACATAGTTAATAAATATATATATAAATCAACATTTGAACGGAGGGTGGTTTTGGGGTCTGGGGGTCATGATCGGTGAAAATATATCGAAATTTTCCTGAATTGCTTTCCTCCGAACGGCTGCAATAGGTAGCTTTATACTTTTAGGTAGCTTTCAATGCAAAAAAGTAAAAAGATACCTATTGCAGCCGTTCGGAGGAAAGCAATTCCGGAAATTTTCGATATATTTTCCCCGATCATGACCCCCAGACCCCAAAACCACCCTCCGTTCAAATGTTGATTTATATATATATATATATATATATATAATTATAATATCTATGAATTTCAAAAAACTATATATATATATATATCTGATCTATGTCATACGATAACGCTTGTATTTATAAATTAATTTTGATGAAACTATTTGTGTGTATTAAGCTCACCAATGCCTCGACCGAGTTCGTTGGCCAGCTTGGTCCGCCATTTTGTTTCAAGATGGCGGCCATTTAAAAATTTAAAACGAAAATAAATATACCAAAAAGTTAAAAATTCAAATTTATTTTTTAATTACGTGTTAGGCCTTGATACAAGGATTCCAGAGCATTTTTTGGTTTACCTCTATCTTGAAAAATGGCTGAGATAGAGCAGTTTGAAATTCTAGGGTGGCTGACATTTTGAAACAAAACAGCACATTAACGCGATTACTCGCAAATTATTTTCTTTCATTGTTGTAATCATTTTCCCAATCATACGCATAAAACTATATATTCATATCCGTTAGCGCCAAAATTGGCGACGTTGGCGACAAAATTGGCAAAATTTGTGACATTTGGCGAAATATCGCCAAATTTGGCGACCAAAATAAGTCTTTATAAATGAAGCCAATTTGGCTATTGCTCAATAATTTGGCGAAATTCTTATTAAAATTCAGTATTAACGAATCTTTTGTAAACGTTTCTTTGCATTTTAACTTGCTGTTTTCGTGTAACATTAGTTAAAATTTTAAAACGAAGATATAGGAAAGCTACCTTTTCCTCCCGGTACAGGCCGGAAGGACTTTTTTTTAATTTGTTTTCCATACGTGTTTTCTCATTTTCTTTACGATATACTATATGTCTGTCCTTTTCAAATGAGAATTATTTATTTTGAAATTTTTCATATATTCGAGACTTTTTGTTTATAGCATAAACTTATTTTACTGTTAAACCAAAATGGTTTATTGATGTATTCCTTCGTGTAAATCACATAAACAAAAATCTCATTTCATGAGTTTCCGAGTGATATTGATCTTAGAAACAAATGAATAACATCTATATCTCGAAAAGGTAAATATTTTAATGTAATTATCTATTTTAATATTTTATATAATTTACTTTATTACAGACATTTTGACTTTTCTCTTAGTTAGAATTTCATGTTACGTATAAATTTATCAGCGTTTCTTCTTTCTTTCTGTCTTTTTTTTTTTTTAAAGCACATTTTTATCATTTTATTTATTATAATTCAATTCATTTATTATAATTCAAGTCAACAAATTCATTTATTTTTGAAGTGACGTGGAATCATTTTAGCTTAACCAAAGCCCTCCTTGGAGAAAGCGAGGACAGGTGAAAGAACTTTTGGAGGTCCTTCACTTCCAAACTATAGTTAACGCCTTAAATTCCCACCAATATTGATCGTTTAGCTCTCTTTTTAATTCAATTTTTTCTTTATTTAATGACAGACCATCCATGATTAAATAAAGTAAAGGTAACTATTCGGAAATGCTGGTAAATATGTTGAATAAAAAAAGTCCTTCCGGCCTGTAGCGGGGGGGAAAGCTAGCTTTCTTATATCTACGTTTTACAATTTTAGCTAATGTTACACGAAACAGCAAGCTAAAATGTAAAGAACCCGATTAAAGAAGATTCGTTAATACTGAATTTCAATAAGAAATTTGCCAAATTAGTCAACTATAGCCAAGTTGTCACCAAATTTGGCGATATTCAGCCAAATGTCACCAAGTTTGGAGAGAATTTGGTGGTAACGGATATGAATATATAGTTTTATGCGTATGTTTGGGAAAATGATTGCAATAATGAAAGATAATAATTTGCGAGGAATCGCGTTCACTAAAACTCATGAATTAATAGTTGGTTTTAGGTAGCTTTCAATACAAAAAGTCCTTCCGGCCTGTACCCGGAGGAAAAGGCAGCTTTCTTATATCTTCGTTTTAAAATTTTAGCTAATGTTACTCGAAAACAGCAAGCTAAAATGCAAATAAACCGTTTACAAAAGATTCGATAATACTGAATTTGAATAAGATGTGCGCCAAATTATTGAGCTATAACCAAGTTAGCTTCATTTATGAAGACTTATTTTGGTCGCCAAATTTGGCGATATTTCGCCAACTGTCGCCAAGTTTGGCAAGAATTTGGCGCTAACGGATATGAATATATAGTTTTATGCGTATGATTGGGAAAATTATTACAACAATGAAAGAAAATAATTTGCGAGTAATCGCGTTAATGTGCTGTTTTGTTTCAAAATGTCAGCCACCCTAGAATTTCAAACTGCTCTATCTCAGCCATTTTTTAAGATAGAGGTAAATCAAAAAATGCTCTGGAATCCTTGTATCAAGGCCTAACACGTAATTAAAAAATAAATTTGATTTTTGAACTTTTTTGATTTTAGTTTTAAATTTTTAAGTGGCCGCCATCTTGAAACAAAATGGCGGACCAAGCTGGCCAACGAACTCGGTCGAGACATTGGTGAGCTTAATACACACAATGAGTTTCATCAAAATTGATTTATAAATACGAGCGTATCGTATGACACGGGTCATATATATATATATATATATATATCAACATTTGAACGGAGGGTGGTTTTGAGGTCTGGGTGTCATGATCGGTGAAAATATACCAAAATTTTCCAAAAATATGGCCAAAAATACTGAAAATATGAAAATTATTTAAAAAGAGAGAGAGAGAAAAAGAAAAAAATTATTATAAACCATGAAATGTTAATAATTTGGAGTTGATATCAAGTGAATACAAATGGATTAAGAAATATGAACTAAATATAATAGAAAATTGGATAACAAGAGATTTAAATTATAATTGGATATGAAAAAACACGTGTAGGTATAATCTTCAGCCTGGATGTACCCACACGTGTTTTAAAAATGGATCTCTCTCTCTCTCTCTCTCTATATATATATATGCCAATTACCATTGAAGCACAAGCTATGGTAAAATTATGATTGCACTTGTTAATTTATTAACTATGTGGTATTCTGTCTACACATTGTTATTAATTATCTCTTTGGAGATTTAATTAGATTGTTACAAGAACTTTATATGTTTTTTGAAATTCAAAGATATTATAATTATATATATATGTTTTTTGAAATACAAAGATATTATAATTATATATATATATATATATATATAATTATAATATCTTTGAATTTCAAAAAACATATCAAGTTCTTGTAACAATTTAATTAAATCTCCAAAGAGATAATTATTAATAATGTGTAGACAGGATACCACATAGTTAATAAATATATATATAAATCAACATTTGAACGGAGGGTGGTTTTGGGGTCTGGGGGTCATGATCGGTGAAAATATATCGAAATTTTCCTGAATTGCTTTCCTCCGAACGGCTGCAATAGGTAGCTTTATACTTTTAGGTAGCTTTCAGTGCAAAAAAAGTAAAAAGATACCTATTGCAGCCGTTCGGAGGAAAGCAATTCCGGAAATTTTCGATATATTTTCCCCGATCATGACCCCCAGACCCCAAAACCACCCTCCGTTCAAATGTTGATTTATATATATATATATATATATATATATATATATATATTATATATCTGATCTATGTCATACGATAACGCTCGTATTTATAAATTAATTTTGATGAAACTATTTGTGTGTATTAAGCTCATCAATGCCGCGACCGAGTTCGTTGGCCAGCTTGATCCACCATCTTGTTTGAAGATGGCGGCCACTGAAAATTTTAAAACTAACATAAATATACAAAAAAGTTAAAAATTCAAATTTATTTTTTGCTTAAGTGTTAGGCCTTGATACAAGGATTCCGGCGCATTTTTTGTTTTACCTCTATCTTAAACAATGGCTGAGATAGCGCAGTTTGAATTCTAGGGTGGCTGACATTTTGAAACAAGACAGCACATTACAAAAAAAGTCCTTCCGGCCTGTACCGGAAGGAAAAGGTAGCTTTCCTATATCTTCATTTTAAAATTTTAGCTAATGTGACTCCAAAACAGCAAGCTAAAATGCAAAGAAACCGTTTACAAAATATTCGTTAATACTGAATTTGAATAAGAAATTCGCCAAATAATTGAGCTATAGCCAAATTGGCTTCATTTATCATCATAGATCAGATATATATATATATATATAAATCAACATTTGAACGGAGGGTGGTTTTGGGGTCTGGGGGTCATGATCGGGGAAAATATATCGAAAATTTCCGGAAGTGCTTTCCTCCGAACGGTTGCAATAGGTAGCTTTATACTTTTTTGTATTGAAAGCTAACCTAAAAGTATAAAGCTATAGCTTTATACTGTGTGATATGTGTGATATGTGTGTGATATGAATAAATTCGGGTTTTCTCAGCGACGATCACAGTATTTTTACCAAATAATTTTTGTATTAATCAAGCTTTTTTGGTTATTAAGCATAGCTAAACACGAAAGAAAACTTTGTCATTTTAAGATTTGTATGTGAATTATTTGCGTACATTTATAAGGCGAGTTTCACTGAATAATTCAAAAAAAAAAAAAAATATCATCATTATACATATTTAGTTATGCATTATTAATTATTTACTTGGCCTTTACTTTTAATATTTCAAACTTACAGCTGAATGTAACTATTAAAACATTTGAAATACTGTATTCGTAAAATGAAATTATAACTAACCCTTTTTTTGAGAGAGAGAGAAATTTAGTGGCACGAAATTACGCAAATCGTTTCCGATATAAACAAACTATTAAGATGCAAGTGTAAAATTTCAGTTTTTTAAACTTTTCATGTCCTTCTGTACACATTTTAATATGTAATTCTGTGTGATATGATTAAATTCAGGTTTTCTCAGCGACGATATCAGTATTTTTACCAAATAATTTTTGTATTAATCAAGCTTTTTTGGTTATTAAGCATAGCTAAACACGAAAGAAAACTTTGTTATTTTAAGATTTTTATGTGAATTATTTGCGTACATTTATAAGGCGAATTTCACTGAATAATTCAAGAATAAAAAAACCTCATCATTATACATATTACGCAATAAGATTACGTATACCTATTGCAGCCGTTCGGAGGAAAGCAATTCCGGAAAATTTCGGTATATTTTCATTGATCATGAACCCCAGACCCCAAAACCACCCTCCGTTCAAATGTTGATTTATATATATATATATATCTGACCTATGTCATACGATAACGCTAGTATTTATAAATCAATTTTGATGAAACTCATTGTGTGTATTAAGCTCACCAATGTCTAGACCGAGTTCGTTGGCCAGCTTGGTCCGCCATTTTGTTTCAAGATGGCGGCCACATAAAAATTTAAAACTAAAATAAATATACAAAAAAGTTAAAAATTCAAAAATCTT
Organism: Maratus michaelseni; assembly: GCA_963931845.1. Classification (NCBI taxonomy): domain Eukaryota; kingdom Metazoa; phylum Arthropoda; class Arachnida; order Araneae; family Salticidae; genus Maratus; species Maratus michaelseni. The sequence goes on along the minus strand of OZ007596.1, from coordinate 207,223,493 downwards.
TTTAATTACATGTTAGGCCTTGATAGGAGAATTCCGGAGCATTTTTTGTTTTACCTCTATTTTAAAAAATGGCTGAGATAGAGCAGTTTGAAATTCTAGGGTGGCTGACATTTTGAAACAAGGCAGCATATTATAAAAAGTCCTTCAGGCCTGTACCGGGAGGAAAAGGTAGCTTTCCTATATCTTCGTTTAAAAATTTTAACTAATGTTACACGAAAACTGCAATTTAAAATGCAAAGAAAACGTTTACAAAAGATTCGTTAAATACTGAATTTGAATAAGAAATTCGCCAAATTATTGAGCAATAGCCAAATTGGCTTCATTTATGAAGACTTATTTTGGTCGCCAAATTTGGCGATATTTCACCAAATGTCGCCAAGTTTGGCGAGAATTTGGTGCTAACGGATATGAATATATAGTTTTATGCGTATGATTGGGAAAATTATTACAACAATGAAAATTTTTGTAATGTGCTATCTTGTTTCAAAATGTCAGCCACCCTAAAATTTCAAACTGCTCTATCTCAGCCATTTTTTAAGATAGAAGTAAACCAAAAAATGCTCTGGAATCCTCGTATCAAGCCCTAACACTTAATTAAAAAATAAATTTGAATTTTTAACTTTTTTGTATATTTATTTTAGTTTTAAATTTTTAAATTTTTAGTCCGCCATCTTGAAACAAAATGGCGGACCAAGCTGGCCAACGAACTCGGTCGAGACATTGGTGAGCTTAATACACAATTAGTTTCATCAAAATTGATTTATAAATACGAGCGTTATCGTATGACATAGGTCAGATATATATATATATATATATATATATATGGAGATATATATATATATATATATATATATATATATATATATATATATATAAATCAACATTTGAACGGAGGGTGGTTTTGGGGTCTGGGGGTCATGATCGATGAAAATATATCGAAATTTTCCGGAACTGCTTTCCTCCGAACGGCTGCAATAGGTAGCTTTATACTTTTTTGTATTGAAAGCTACCTAAAACCAACGATTAATTATGAGTTTTAGTGAACGCGACTTCTCGCACATTATTAACTTTCATTGTTGTAATCATTTTTCCAATCATACGCATAAAACTATATATTCATATCCGTTAGCGCCAAATTCTCGCGAAACATGGCGACATTTGGCGACCAAAAATAGTTTTAATAAATGAAGCCAACTTGGCTATAGTTGAATAATTTGGCAAATTTCTTATTCAAATTTAGTATTAACGAATCTTATGTAATCGGTTTCTTTGCATTTTAACTTGCTGTTTCGAGCAACATTAGCTGAAATTTTAAAACGAAGATATAGGAAAGCTACCTTTTCGTCCCACTACAGGCCGGAAGGACTTTTTTGTAATGTGCTGTCTTGTTTCAAAATGTCAGCCACTCTAGAATTTCAAACTGCTCTTTCTCAGCAATTTTTTAAGATAGAGGTAAAACAAAAAATGCTCTGGAATCCTTGTATCAAGGCCTAACACTTAATTAAAAAAGACTTTTGAAATTTTAACTTTTTTGTATATTTATTTTAGTTTTAATAATTTCAAAGGCCGCCATCTTGAAACAAGATGGCGGACCAAGCTGTCCAACAAACTCGGTCGAGGCATTGGTGAGCTTACACTCTAAATAAGAAAGAGTGACTATCCACTCTGGAGGAGTGGATATTCACTCTATCGCAGAGTCAAAATTTGCCCAACCTCTTTAGAGTGACTATTCACTCTAGGCAAAAGTGAAATTGTTCACTCTCTGAAAGAGTGAATACTCACTCCCGAGAAGTGAATATGCACTCTAAACAGGGGTGGATACTCACTCTTTCAGAGAAGTGACTATCCACTCTTGCAAAAAGAGTGGGTTTTTTCACCCTGATAGGAGTGAAGAGTCACTCTTTCATAGGAGTGGCTATCCACTCTTTCATAGGAGTGACTATTCACTCTTGCAAAAGGAGTGGATTTTTCACTCCTTACAGGAGTGAATAGCCACTCTTTCATAGGAGTAAATGTTCACTTTTTATGGAGTGAATTATTTTTTTTATGTTTCTTTTATGGGCATTTTAAAAGAATCATATATTTTAGAGCATGCAATGAAAATAGACACAAGCGTGGTAAAGATTGGAATAAAATACTTTATTGGCAATATTTATTTAATTCATAGTTTGTAACAGTAATTGAACTCTTAAGGAAAAATTCAATTAGAGTTACATAATGAATTAAATTAGATTACTTACAGAAATAAACTAAAATATTTTATTCCAAGCTTATCACTATTGTGTTTGCTTTCATTGCATGTCTTATAAAGATATGATAGTTTTAAAATGCCTATAAGGGCAAGTAATTAACTAAAATCTTAATCAGTTAATATTATTTCTTTCTTCTCTATAAACTGAAATGTCAGAAATTCAGACACTTAAGTGTCTGAAACGGATGGTTAAAAAAAGAGGCACTTTAAAGTGTCTTAAAATTTAAGACACTTAATAGTGTCTGAATTTCAGACACTTGAAACGTCTGAATCGCGGCCATTTTTGTGGTCTGATTTGTGAGTAATTGGCAGCCATTTCTGACCACACTTTTTTTAAAGCATTAAATACAGCCATGTTTGACCACATTGAATCCTGAATAAATGTGAATAAATTTGACCATGAAGCACGGCTGGGGTTTGTTACAGAAGCAGAACAGAACCAGATTAAAGCATGGGCAAACTTGTTCATGACCCCCCTCCCTCGATTTTAGGGGCCCCCAAATTTGGTATGCTATTTTCGAAAAGTGCTTCCGACATTGTACAATCAATATTTTGACCTTTTAGAGTAGGAAAAATTTACAAAACAAAAAATATATTTATCTATATACAATAAAATCTCTCAGTTAGTGTACACCGCAGCATCTGTCTGCTATTCGGAGAAAACGGACTCTTCTGAATAACAGGCAAATTCCGTCGTGCTGGGGTGTCCGCTATTGAGAGGTTTCACTGTATTTAGATAAATATATTTTTAATTTTAAACTTATTCTACTCTAACAGTTCAAAATAATGATTATAATCAGTGCAATGTTGAAATAGATATAAAATATCAGCTGCACAAAAATTGCACACTAAATTTGAGAACTCCTAAAATCTACGGCCCAGTTTGCCCATGCTATAATCAAGTCTTGCTTCTGAAAGAAACCCAATTCTGCTTTATGGCCAAAATATGTATATGTATTCTAAAGCATAGAAAGTGTTTCATTTTTTGTCATAGTATAGAAGCTGTGCACTAAAAGAATTCGAGGCCAGTGGTAACCCCCCTCCCCCTGCCCTTCTCACGTACTATCGCAAAAAATTAAATACATTCGATTGCTTCAAATATATATATAAATACATGAACATATAAAAATACATGTTTGGATAATATTCTTTGTCTTCAACTTCATTCTACTCTAAAACTAAATAGAATATTGATTATAACTTTTCTGTACCATCTTATTACACGAATGAAGTCGTTGAACACTGTTGTAGTCAACGACTTCATTCGCGGCGCACATTAGTGTGGCCATTTTTGTTTTTTCTTAATCATCTTAGAATGAAAATTCAACTCTGCAATATTAGATTAAAACTGTAATTTTGTTTTAGAAGACAATACCACTTTTCATCAAAATTAGCTATTTATCCTTCAAATGAGATTTTTTCAGATGAATAACTGTTGAAAAATACTTCTGCTGAATTGTTTAAAGGATCATCAAATTAAAATTGATATAATATAAATATTTTGTACCATATAGTATGTTTTCTTAGTATAAAGTACAAGTTTCTATACTTGAAGTATGCTTTGATTTGTTTTAAGATTTGAATAGAATTGTTCCATAATAATAATAATAAAAATAATATATATATATATATATATATATATATATATATTTATATAAAGAAAGAAAGAAAGAATTTTTTTTATGTCAAAACATATTAAAATTTACTGAAAAACCTACATTTTAGATCTTGTACAATACAGTTAAACAGGCTAGAATTAAAAAAAGATTAAAAAAAAGAAAGAAAGAAAAATAATAGAATCAGTAAATTTAGATTCGGAATTTTATTAAAACAATGAAAACGCCTTAGAAAATTATTTAGACCACAAATATGCAAAAATGTAAAGATGTAAAAGTCTAGTTTTTTCTATTTTCTATTTTTAACCTTTTTACTAAAAGTAATTAATAAAAAAATCAATATTAAAATTAGTTTTCAATATCTCGAGTTTTGCAAAACCGAAAACTAAAGTTTTTAGCAATAAATCAAAGTAAATAATGATATATTTATTTACTTTTTTTCAGGCTCGGACTGGCCTGCCGGCCCATCGGCCCGAGGGCCGGTGCGCCCTCAGCCAGGGAAAATTTCGTGCCCCTAAGGCGCACCAATATTTTCCTACACACATATATTCTGATTAGTGTACTAAATTTCGAGAATTTGCTTGGGGGTAATCATCAACTAATAGACAGATAGCAAAACAGAGGTATTTTTATTATGATAAAGAAATTGAAGCTATATCGAAAGAATGTTCAGAATCGGAAACCAAAGCGGACGCGTTTGCATACGATTGAGGATAGAAAACGGGCAACTAGGAAAAGTTTTAATAGCCCAGGCGCGCCATGGCTACTAAAGCTCACGCCCATTTGCTACTCCCGAGCCCTGAGAGAGATTTTTTTTTTTCGTCGGTTCTTAGGATGATATTTTTTAGGTCCTGATCTCAGATCAAATATTTTGCGTACACTCCATTGTAGTACCCAGGGTACCTTGCGCCCTTTTAAAGCTGTCCATGAATGGACCTGTAATTGAAACCATGCTTTTCGAAAAACAATTTTATAAAAAGGCAAAAACGTTTTGTGTTGATTATGTTGACGACTGGAAAACATAACTTTTTCGAGGAATAAATACAACATCGATGACACTTCTGGATTGCAATTCTGCAAGCTGGGATCGCGCGGCTAGCGTTTTTTCATTCAAAATACCTACCAAAATTTTCGGTTAACTTTATTTAATGACAACCTTTCCGTAATTAAATAACTATTCTGAAATTCTGGTATGTTTTTTTAAAAAAAGATTGTTTTATTTAATCACGGAAAAATCTATCGTTAAATAATGCGATGATTACTATTCAGAAATTTTTGTAAGTTTTTGAATTATAAAACACTAGCAGCAAAATCCTGTCGCTTGCAGGATTATAATCCCGGAGGATTATCTTTCAATTATGAAAACTTAAATTCCCTTGATCTCTAGCTATGATAAGAAATTTGCAAATTATGGGGAGAGTGTGCTGAGAAAAGTAAATTTACTCAATTATTTTAGCGATTTAAGTCTACTAATCGCTATTTTTGATGTCATTTTTCAGTAGAAACCTTTTTATAGTGCGATATCAATTCAGCATAAAGTCATTTTTAAGCACACGAAATGCCTCTTCCTCCTCCTGCATATCCTTATACCAAAAGCTACAAGTGTAATATTTTCACAAGCAAGTGTTATCTCCCCATTCAAATACCCCTATATTATTTGGACATTCAGATACTGCTATAATATGTGGTACTTTTTCAAAAGAAAAAAAAAATCAAGCATGAGTTTTAATTTTCAAAATTTCTATTTCTATACTGAAAGTACATTTTTGTTCTCGATAGAAATATTTTTTGAACGAATTTTGCATACTGAATCTTTATTTTGTATGTGTGATGAGCCAGATACCGTCAAAGACTATATTTAAAGATGCTACTTTACTAAAGAAAAAAAAAGCTGTAGTAAATAAACAGCATTTTTGTTGTCAGATTATATCAGAAATTGCATCTATACCATGTTTATAACTGACTTGATAACTAATTCATATTATGTCAAATAAATATATTTTTTTATAAATATAGGTTGGAGGCTCTTAGTGCTGATATTCTTGTATTTTAGTAGTCGTAAAAGTAAAATTTATTTGCCTAATAGTTTTAGAGATATTTGTTTAAATACAAATACAAATACAAAATGAGGAAATATTTCTGAAACCAAGGAAACCAAATTAGAAGCACTTTTAATAGGTAATTCTTGAAGCGTAATTAATTTTTGCCTAAAAAATCAACAAATTAGTTGAAGTTTCTAATTAAAATAAGATCTATTATTTGCATATTTTAATATTATTATTAGCATAGTTTTGCCAGAAAACTTAACTGTTACTGTTGGTCATATGGGAACTCATATCTTTAGACCGCCGATCAACTAACCGTTGGCTCAGTTATTGGAAGCAGCCAAACTCAATCGTTGACCAACAAAGCTAGAAAACAATGGACTAATGATATTAAACAATTATGTGTTGCTTGAGAGAAAAAAATAATTGTATAAAAGGGAAGAGTTAGTCAAGTCATGTCTCACAGCACGATGACGGTTTAAAAAAATCATAAATATTGTCAAACTTGTAATGTCTAAAATTGCTAAAAAATAAAGCATTTTTTATTTTTATTTTTATTTATTTATTTATTTATTTATTTTTTGCGTTAATGGACACAGCTATGGATAGATCAAGTGTGTTAATTTAGAGTCCCGGGAAAAAAAAAAAAAAAAAAAAGTTATCACCCCCTACCAATTCTTCCAAAACTAATTGTAAAAAAAATCTATAGGTACTAATCGATTGGAAATAATGTCTACTAATTAAAGCTATGGATTAAGTATGTTACAAGAAGAGTCGTCTACATATTAAAAATTATACCAACTTTGAATTTTCAAATAATAACACCTATTTTTGAGACCCTATTTGAGTTCCTTGGATCAAGACAGTATAGTTTAAATACTTTATGCTAAATTTTCGTAGATTTAGAAGAGTTTAAAATTTGAGGATGCTATGTTAAATACATTTGGCAATCTTATAAAAATCATCCGATTGAATTTTTATTATTTTTTTTAATGGAATACACCTAATAGACCCAAACATATTCCAGGTTTGTTTGTATCCAAAGATATTTTTAATTATGAAAGTTATTAATAAATTCATATAAAAATTATGAATTAACACCTACATTAATTTTTGTATTAAGAAAAAACTGTGTGTAAGTGTACAGCTCATTTGAATAATTAGTTTTCGAGATGCAGAGAACCTTCCTACAGTCTAGGGAGATCGCTTTCTATTTTCAAAGAATATACAAAAAATAACACATAGACACTTACCAGAAACATTTTGCAGTAGTTACTTTTATATAAGGAAAGTCTTTTTTTTATATAAATTTAAAGTTTCTGTATAATTTTACTGCTGACTAAATGAGTGTTCTGTACTTTTTCTTTCAAGATTTAAATTTTATTTCCGAAGTTTTAGATAAATCCCTAACACATTTTCTTTTATAACTCTATGAAGAATTAAGATAAGTATATTCCCAGGCTATCTTGATCCAGGGAACTCAAACATAGGTGTTACAGTTTGAACAAGTGGGTAAGTGTGATCGAAGATCGCTCAAAAGGTTTCGTTTAATATTCCTTTCAAAACACTTTATCCTTTCTTTAATAAATCCAAAAAAAAAAAAAAAAAAAAAAAAAAAAAAAAAAAAAAAATCATGTTTTTTATAAAGTAAAAATTTACCGGTCTATTTTTTCGTTTTTTAGAATATCTAAACCAGCCCGCTATTATATTCTGTCACAATAATATCTGTCATGCGGACTAAATACGGTATTTAAAAAAATAATTTCAAAATTAAACATGTTGTACACCTTCAAAATGTTAAAATATGCGAATATTTCCATAATCGAATTTTTATCATGATTCAATATATTTCACAAACTCGTATATTTACTATTCTCTGTTACTCACTTTCTCTATTCCTCTATTACTTATACTCGCTTTGTATTATTCTCAAACATTTGAAAAATTCGTTAAACTTCCAATATGACGTCAGATTTTCTTTTTAATTCTCTAATGATGTGATATTAATTAATCTGCTTTGTGTACATACATACACATACTCATACTCCTTTTAGTATTGAGAAATCTTTGAAAATTTCCGTTTTATTACCACTATGACGTCAATCATTTTTATTTCATATTAATCTTTTTTTTTTCAATTGGTGACACTTTTTATTTCATTTTCATTTTTCACGTGGAAATCGTTCCATAGAAATTTAATTATTGTAGAAAGAATTTCATTGTGGATTTTTACTTTTTTGCAACTGCTTTTTAATTTAATAGGAAAAGGTTGTTAGAATTTTGGTTTTTTATCTCTATTTATTAAAATAATAGGATTTTTTCAAATTTTAATATTTTGAGCTTCATAGCTTGTATTCATCTATATATACACAAAGTTTCAACTCTGTAAGTTACATAGTTTCTGAGAATGGCTCTGTGACAGACAGACAACGGAGCGGCAGTAATAGGGTTTCGTGAGATGAACGAAACCCTAAAAATCAACTTTTGTGAATTTTTACTTACCCATCATATGTAGTATAGGGTAAGTCTATAGAACTCCTATAATAGGAGTCTTAGGTAAGTCTTGTAATCGTTTTGAAAATCGAAAAAAAAATTTGACGATTTACACGTTTCAGACACTGGAGATTCCGAAAAAAATATTTTTAGATTTTTTTCTTTCTTTTTGCCGTCCGTCTGTCTGTGTGTGAACGCTCTATCTCCCGAACAAATTGAGACAGAGACTTGAAACTTGGTATGTACTTAGTGTGTAATAATGGGAAGAAGCTTATTGAATTTCAGTAACCTCGATTATCCGGAACTATTTTTTTCGGACTCCCGAAATATTCGTTCTGATAAAAGGTACATAAAAATTTTCGAAATTGTTTATTTTAAAGAGTGAATATAAAAGACAATAAAAAAACAAATTTTGCATAAAGAATGAAGGCGATCGGATAATGAGTTGCCGAGATATTTGTAATCCTACTTTCCACACTCTTCGATTTTTCGTGAACCTGTATTTCATTCAAATTTCAATTCAAAGATATATTTTAATTGGAAATGAGACGCTTAATCCGACGCAGTAAACCGTTATTTAATATAATTATCAATTTCGGAGTTATAAGCATGTTTCTTTTACGCAATTCAGTAATAGAGCATTTAAAGTTTAGGACGTCATGAAGCCACGATTGTAATCGAATTACAATGCATTTTATAAATATTTCACACATGTTTTATTTTCATATTTTATATTATACATATCCATGATGGATAAATATTACGGTGGCCCCCAACGACTAGTTTAATATGTAGACAACTCCCGAAACAAAATTTTCGAATAGAATTTAATAGTAGAAATTATTCCCAATAAATGTGTACCTATGTATTTTTTTTTTTTTTACCTTATTTGCAGGATAATTAGTAAGGAGTGATCACTTTTGTACCATGACGGTTCTAAGGTATCTATTGACAAAAGAATAAAATAGGATACAAGGTAATCTGTATTCAACTTTCTAGAGTTTTGGAATATTGCATGACATAGTTTGAAAAAACTGTGTAGCATTGTGTAGATTTAATGGAACTTCAAACATGCACGAGGAATATAGCGAAGTCGTCTATCTAAACTCAGGAATATAATATTAAGCCCTTTTCTTACTTGGTGCTATGCTAATGTGTTAAACTTTTTCAAGTTAGGCACAGGTAAAATTTTTGCGCCCTCTGAAAATCCAAGGTCTGCGGCCTTTCCCCTCGCCCAGTCCGACCCTGCTTTTTTTAATTTTAACAAATCAGATTTGACGAAAATCAATCCCCCTCCCCCACAAATAAAAGGCTAAAAAGATCCCCCCCCCCCCCAAAAAAAAAAAAAAAAAAAAAAGGAAGAAAAATATTGTACATCTCAAATTATAAAATATAAAAGATGGGTCACAACAGGTGTTTGACCGCGAAAGGGTATGTTATAAGGATTCCGCATACTGATCAAAGCAACATTAAATTCCTTAACATATCAAAATGTTAAAAAAAAAAAAAAAAAAAAAAAAAAAAAAAGACGTTTTAAACACAGCATTTTTTTTTTCAGCATAAGATTTGATAATTTTCTGTTATTGCATTTTATAAAAAAGGCATATTTTAAAATAATCTCAAATTATAAAATATAAAAGATGGGTCACAAGAGGTGTTTGACCGCGAAAGGGTATGTTATAAGGATTCCGCATACTGATCAAAGCAACATTAAATTCCTTAACATATCAAAATGTTAAAAAAAAAAAAAAAGAAAGAAAAAAGACGTTTTAAACACAGCATTTTTTTTTTCAGCATAAGATTTGATAATTTTCTGTTATTGCATTTTATAAAAAAGGCATATTTTAAAGTAAGTATATATATAATATATTACTGATATTTTTACAGTCAGAGTAACAACATATAATCACATTAAAAAAATGTATTTCTGAATTTCTTTTTACTTTTATCGGTTGGTGGAAAAAATATAATACGAAGATTATTGATTAATTTTTGTGTGAATACATAAGAATAAAATCAATGTTGTGAGTTAATCAATAATCCAGATTCTTTACAATAAAAAAATTTATTGATACAGTGGAGATATAAAGATATATTAAACAAATTTGTTATTTTTGAAAATTTTGAAAGTGATAAGAATTTAATTGAAAATCATAAAAAAATACACAAATCTTTTAACATTAAAATATATTTATTGGATTTAAAAAGATAATGTAATAAATAGACATTATTCTTATCAATTTAATTTAAATAGGAATTAAATAATAATACATAAGTAATAATATTCATACAAAAGTTTTATTTGAAAACTAAAATTAATCGTTTTTTGTTTATAATCGTACTTACTTTTTATAATTTAGTCGTATCCAAAATCGTAAATCATATCCAATAATATTAATCCAAATATAAAGTGAGAATAGATAATTCTCAGATTAAACGTTGATTTTATAACATTTATAACGTGTCACAGGAATACTAGGAAATGATTGAAGATAACAAGATTTTGAGCGAACACTTCTGGCAAAACATAAAAAAAAGCACGGTTTTGCAATCCGAATTGTTGAAAATATCAAAATTCTTTATTGAAAAAAAGTTACAGATACAATACTTTTAAAACGGGAAAAAAAAAAAAAAAAAAAAAAAAAACACACACACACACACACACCCGACAGCAAAAAAAAAAAAAAAAAACTCACCAGTCGGATTTTATAAATATATTTAAACACTTCTGGCAAAACATAGAAAAAAGCACGGTTTTGCAATCCGAATTGTTGAAAATATCAAAATTCTTTATTGAAAAAAAGTTACCGATACAATACTTTTGAAACGAAAAAAAAAAAAAAACACACCCGACTGCAAAAAAAAAAAAAAAAACTCACCAGTCGGATTTTATAAAAATATTTAAACACTTCTGGCAAAACATAAAAAAAAGCACGGTTTTGCAATCCGAATTGTTGAAAATATCAAAATTCTTGATTGAAAAAAGTTACAGATACAATAGTTTTGAAACGAAAAAAAAAACACACCCGACTGCAAAAAAAAAACCTCACCAGTCGGATTTTATAAAAATATTTAAAAAGCACGATCTTGGTGATGAACGGGAAAACACTATGCTGTAGGTTTCTCTGCAATGGAAGCATTCATTAAATAAATATAATTCCACAAATATAACGCACTTTTAAAACATCGAGTAATGATTAATATTCTCAAGGATTATACTCATATACGTAATTAAATTTTTTATATCAAGTTTGAAAATTCATCTTTTTTTGGCACTTTAAAACAATTACAGAGATAACAACATTACAAATTTGCTCTTTTGCTCGGCGGTCAGGGGGTTAAGACACCCATACTGTAGCACACATATAACTGTAACACACATTACTGTAACACACACATAAGGATTAACACAAAAATGTAATCACATAATTTTTCGCTGTAAAAACTACGAACACGTACACCTCTTCTAACTACTAAATCGTTGAACTGTGATATATTAGCCAATCAGCATGCACATTTCCAAACAAAGAACGCAGTGATCTTCTGCGGTCTATTAAAAAAAAAATAATAATTACGTCAGCATTTGCAATGAAGCGAAAGCTTTTTATCAGCGGTCAGAAACTTTTTATTTATTGGCGTTAAATTTATCAATTATCTAAATAGCATACTCACTACAGCTGTTACATTTTCAGAGCGAGGAAAAATAGCTTAAAAAAAAGATTTTGACGTAACACTTGCAAATAATGTATCGAATTTAAAAGAATTTAAAAGCAATTTTCATACAACATATTTTTGCTTTAGATGTAGAAAATCCAAAATATTATTCCTTCATTAACTTTTGAAAGCCTTGATAACCTAATCTGTATTTTCATACACTTTATTAATGCTAGAATGGTCACTATTTTGTATATACAACTTTGAAATCAGTGTTGCTAAACACAGTGTTGAATTCCTGGGGTAACCCAGGGGGGGGGGGGTTTCACCGGAACATTGGCAGGTTCCCCCCGGAAGATATGAGATTTTATGCTTTAGATAAAAAATGCAATTTCCCCCCAGGAACTCTACAGTGTCCCCTCTGGGGCAACAGAAATCCCTCCCGGAGAAAAGTGTCTGAATTCAACACTGGTTAGTAGATGGAGAATGACAGTTCTACCTTAGCAGCAGCAGGTGGAGGTGGAGTATAAAATAAATAATTTTAAAGTATCTCACCAAACTGCATACAATGGAATCTGAAATACAAATTTAAGTTATACCATAAAGTATCTCACCAAACTGCATACAATGGAATCTGAAATGCAAATTTAAGTTATAGCATAGTATAAAATAAATAATTTTAAAGTATCTCACCAAACTGCTTACAATGGAATCTGAAATGCAAATTTAAGTTATAGCATAGTATAAAATAAATAATTTTAAAGTTTATACCAAACTGTTCGCAAAGAAAATATTTAGTTATAGCATATCACTTAATAATTATTTTTTTTACCAAACTGCTTATAATGGAAATATTAGCTTTTAACAAACATTTAAATGAAACGGGGTTCGAACCACGAAACTGACAAAATGATCTCATGATGTGTTGATTTGCAGTAGGTTTAAACGAACACACCATGAGATCATGTTTATTAGACGCGATTTAAGATAGTTAGGAAAAGGTGTCACGTGATTGAACATATTGGATTATTACTATACCAATACTAATGATATTATAAATTTTGAAAAAATAATTTAAGCTTTACGATAAACTTTAATGTTTAAACTTGCAAACACATTGGAATGTATTTATAACATATAAAATAACCTTGTAAAAGGTTGGTTTTATAAACAAAGCGTATCTTACCAATTTGCATACAAGAGATTCTGTAACATAAATTATATAATATAATAAACTTACCAAGTGGGGTTTAAAGATACTGTAATAGAATTTTTAATTATATACTTTAAAAAAGAAAGTTTAACTTACCATTATGTTTATGGTGGGATTCGAACTGTCAACCTGTTGACTTGCTTCCAAATGCGCTCCCAGTTACGCTACGAAGGCTCCGTACAATTAATATAAATAATGAAACCTAATATTACTTCCTTTAAAGATTTATAAGTTAATAAAACAGGATATGACGACATTTGTAGAATAACATCCTGTTTTTCAACGATAAGAATAGCAATATAAGAAGCTTGTGCACCATAATGAATTTACTGTTTAAAGTTTTGACTTAAACGATTATTCTGCTAATTACCTAAAACCTTGCTGTATATTTGCTTGATAACCTATCTGTTTACCCTGCTTTTTGGGATACGATTGTCGAAGTGCAAATGAATAAGGACTGTGAGTTAAACGTTCACATTCAAAAATATAAAGAATTTGAGAATAGTGGTAAAATGTACCGTACAAATGAAGGAATTACAATATCGTGCGCAACCTTTGATAAATTTGAAACGAGAATGGCTAAATTTAATTTTAACTCTGCAGAAGAAGAAACATTCATATCTAACAACGACTTACTAACAATTTATGTGGATAAGGAATCATGCATACTGCAAAAACTATTGAAACCTGATTATTTACTACTTACAAAAGATCAATTTTTCAAACTAGAGAAAAACTGCATTGAAATTGTCTTATTCAAACTTTTTTAACAAAGCTTTTACCTGTTTATGTTTTAAAAAACTTAAAAGAATGTAAATGTTCTCACTTTACTGAGAAAGAGGCGATTGACTATTTTATAGATTGCTTCGATCATGAATTAGAGAGATCAGTATATCGCACGTTTGACTGTTATTTATGTTCAATCGGACAACCAGTTGAAATGGATCATGAATGTATGAGATATAATTTAAGAAAACAGTTTAACTGGTGCGCAGACAGCGCTTTGTTAAATTTCAACATTAAGGAATTTGTGAAAAACCTGTTAGAGAAATGTACATGTAATTATACTTATTTATTTTTTGAATCTATGAATGTAGACTTTTATAATAAGCATTTGAACAATGTATTTATAAATTAACGTGATTATTTAATAAATATTTGTTTAGTTTTTTATCACGTGTCTGCTTTTATTTATGTATAAGGAATAAATAAGTATACTTTACGGAAAGTTTTACAACTTTTCTTCGGAAAATGTAGAAACTTGTTTTATTTTTCTACAAAAATTAAGAATTTAAGACAATTTTATACTATTTCATTAAACATGTGTACCATTATTATAACACAACTTACATATTGTATGCAAAATACTACCCTTTACTTGATAAATTATTTAAGATTTTAAACCAAAACTGAGCGAATATTATAACGATTATCGACTTATGTTCGAAAGTAGGCATGTTGTTTACCAAAGAAAGACAGGAAACTACTTATTTGCGGATAACATCCCTATGTTTTCTTACTGATAACGACACTTCTTTTGTGTAGTTTAAGGTATAAAAATTATTTCACTAAATTGAATATTATGGATTTATTTCTCATGTTATATAACTTAATTAGCAATACCATATAATGAACGAGTATTTTCACACATTTAAATTTGCACTTTAAGCCACGATGAATACATAATAAAACATTACTTGTATACTTTTACATAAAATATGGAAAATAAATTTATACTTAACCTTTGAAATCACCCACTGTATAATAAAAGATACTTTACCTAATTACTTATGTTTAACGTATACAGGCTAATTTATGTATAAGATATATAACACGTGACGCTATTTTTGATTATTTTAATCATGCGCGCCCTCTACAATTAAATAAATATTCATGAAAAGTTTTATTTGAAACGATATTCATACTGTTTCTGAACTGTTAAGACGCTTTAATTTTTTCTCCGTATAAGTGATCTGCGATTTTAATTGATTTAGATTAAATAAGTACAATGCAAGACATAGTAATAGACGAACCAACCAAGTTAAGAAAAGCCTTGACATCGGAGTTTAAGGAACAAATCGACTCTACTATTTTAATGAAACCTGTTTTGAATAAGGAACCGATCGCCTCTTCATCAGATCAAGTCGATCAAAAGTTACCTTTTACATGTGATACGTATAAAAAAGTATTTACTAAAAAATATATGTTATTAAAACATATGAACTTACATTTAGAAAAAAAACCCTCTAAGTGTGATAATCTGTGTACTACAAAGAGTGCTTTACGGGATGATATGCTAATTCATCCCAAGACATCTGCCACGTATAAGTGTGAGAAATGCAGTAAGACTTTCTCGCGAAAAAATGTATTAGTTAGACACATGAAATTTCACTTAGAAAAGAAACCTTTTAATTGTAAAATGTGTTCGAAATCTTTTGTGCCGAAAAGCGACTTACAAAAGCATAACTTAGTACATTCTAAACAAGGAGTTATGCATAAATGTAATCACTGTGATAAAAAGTTTCCTCGGGAAAAAAATTTAATAAATCATACTACGATTCGTAACACCCCTCAGCAAAAGCAAAGGCATATTAAACCGTTTACCAGACACTATAAATGTGTCGATTGTTCTGAAATATTTAATCACAGATTTGACTTAGTGAAGCATAGAAAAATTCATCTCTCGCCCAAAGAACATATATCTGAACAGCGTACTGAACTTTTAAACCATTTACAGAATTTATTACAACGTATAGACACTTTACAGAATGCTATACAAAATGAAACTATACCTTTTTGAAATATTGACTTTACCAATTTATTTGATCTATACATATTCTTGTATATCCTAACGTATGTGTTTAAATAGTTAAATAAATAATTGATAAGTGAAAAAGCTTTTGTTTTATTTTTCAATATGATTATGTTATATCACTATTATGTGAGTGAATGGACTTATAAATTTATACACTATGTATAAAATAAATTTATTAAAATTGAATTTTACAAGAAGTAAAAAAAATTAATTATAAATTATATATTTAATTTTTTTAAAAATATATTATTGTTTCACATATGTTAGTTAAATTAATATGCTATTAAACATATAATTTTGTATAATCTATATAGTTAATTTTCTTTAACACATATTACTTTTATACAATAAATCGATTTAACTAATTATACATTAGCGTAATTAAACAAACTTATTTTACTAAATATACATATTGGTAATTATTTTTTATTAATTACATACGCCTGATTATACTTTTTATTGTACGCGATTAACTATTTATACATTTAATAAGCAACTCGTGTTGCCATACCCGCTTTTATAAATCATTAGATATTATATGTAACAAGCAATATTCATTAAATGAACAATTTGAATCTTTAACCTATAACGTCATATTTACTTTTAAACTTGCTTTAAACTGTAACCATCACTCTTTTACTTACTCATCATACGTAGTATAGGGTAAGTCTTGTAATCGTTTTGAAAATCGAAAAAATTTTTTTGACGGATTTACACGTTTCAGACACTGGAGATTCCGAAAAACATATTTTTAGAAAAAAAAATTTGCCGTCCGTCTGGGTGTCTGTGTGTGTGTCTGTAAACGCTCTATCTCCCGAAAAAATTGAGATAGAGACTTGCAATTTGGTATGTACTTAGTATGTAATAATGGGAAGAAGCCTATTTCATTTCAATAACATCGATTAACCGGAACAATTTTTTTCGGACTCTCGAAATATTCGTTCTGATGAAAGGTATATAAAAATTTTCGAAATTGTTTATTTTAAGAAATGAATATAAAAGACAATAAAAAAACATAAATTTTGAATAAAGCATGAAGTTGATCGGATAATTAGTTGCCGAGATATTTGGAATCCTATTTCCCACACTCTTTGATTTTTCATGACCCTGTATTTCATCCAAATTTCACTTGAAAGATATATTTTAATTGGAAATTTGACGCTTAATCAGATGCAATAAACCGCTAGTTAATAGGATTATTATTTTTGGAGTTATAAGGAAAAACCTCTTTCAAGCAATTCAGTAATCGAGCCTTTAAAGTTTGTGATGTCATGAAGCCACGATTTTATTTGAATTGCAATGCATTTTATAAGTAGTTTACACATTTTTATTTTAATATTTTACATTATGCATATCCATGTTGGGTAAGTATTACGGTGGCCCCCAACGACTAGTTTTAATCTATGTTAGTAACTGTTTAGATATAATATAATCAGTTTACTGTTGACTTTTGTCGTGTCAGAACCTTTTACTGTGTGTTATTTAAAAAATGGCTTGTGAATTAGATAGGGTTAAACGGTCGTGTGAAGAAATGGCTTCTTCAACAAAGTTTCAACGTTTAGATAAACCTATGGAAAATTCTGATTTTTATAAAAATGAATTTTTATCAAAATCTAATATGCAGGAGAACTATGAAACACTATCCCCTATCATGGGCTTGTATGCTACAGAACCTATTGCCAAGGATTCTACAACCCCAATATTTACTAACTGTGATAATGACGAAACGTCTTTCCCCGACACCTGCTGTGAGTCTACCTCAACTATAGGCTTTTTGGATACAGTGTTTAAGGACCTAGATTTTAAAAATTTGGAAACATACCTTACCTCACCGCCTACAAGTGGTTTAATTTTTTCAAATGAGCAATTACAAAAACCATCAACTAGCATTACACATATTAGTGAACAATTATATAACATATCCCCTCCCATCGCATGTGTGAATGACATTTCCAAAACAAAACATGGTAAATCTCGCATTTTTGTCATGTTTCGGATTAAACTTGCAGATTTTATATTTTTAACTTTAAAACGACATTATAAACAGTTTTATGCACATATTGAAGAGATCAAACAATGTATTTACAAATGAAGAAATTTCATCAACAAATAGAATTTTTATGAATATTTCAACATGGTATGAATTCCAATATAAAATTTTCGGATTTAATTTAAAATATAAAAGTTCATCGTTTATTGATAACAATACAGTATTAGTGTTAAATTATAATAATTCTATTATGCAAATTAAAAATTTAAAGAATTATTCGCATTGTGTTTTAAACGATTTTCAATTAGAAAATTTAAAAGAAAAAGCTATTGATTTTAATAGCAAACTTATTAAACACTTGTATACAGTTCATCTACCATAGTTAATTAAGCAAAAATGCACACTTGTTAATTTACCCTCTGAAATCGAGTCAGTTTTACTAACGAAACTTATCTCTTCTATTGAGGATAATGTACTGACGATATTAAACCAAATTTATGAATGTGTAGGATGTATATTTGGACACCAATCCCAAAGTCTTCATACATGTTTCACCTTTAATAAACGTGAAAGATTTAATCACTTAGGGGATATGATTTTAATGCCTGTAAATTTTGATTATGTTATTTCAAGTTTTTCAAACGGTGTTGAATGTATAAGCGAAAACTTTTTACGTAACATTAATGTGGAATTTATTCGAAATGTATTATTTAAGTCCTGAAAATAAAATATTTTGCTTTAAATCTGTGTGTGTTTATTTAAACAAAATGTGTGTGTTTATTAATATTGTTTAACTTGCAATTTAAGATTAATAATTTCTCTTATATGTTTATAACAGAAACATAATAACATAGTATGTATACTAAATGTTAGTAACATACTACACATATTAGTAAATATATTATTTGAACTATTATAAAAGTTTTTAAAATTTTAGAAGATAGCAAAATTATTTTTCAATTAAAACAATTAAGTTGAAAAAGTTTTATAAATTTTCAATTTTAAACTTAATAAAAGTATTTCATAATTTATCAATGTTGATTTGTCTTGTATGTTAATAATATATAATGGTAACATACTGTATGTTATGTTACTACATGTACTTATAAAAATAATTTAAACATGTTATATTATTGTAAAAGTTTTTTAATTTTTACAAAGTTATTTAATTATTTAAGAAGATTATAAGTAAACAAAATAATTTAAATCTTTTTTTTTTAATTATAATAAGTTAACAAAATTGAAAAGTTAACAAAATTATTTTATAAATGTTTGAAAAAACTTAATTTTAATAAATTGTGTCTATGTATACATATATAAATGTATGTGCCTATATACATGCGGAACTTTAGTTAAGTAATAGAAATTCTCACACTTTGTCATTAGAAACCCTATATTCTGATAATTAATAACAATTAGCTTTACATTAAAGAAATAGATTCATTTATACTTACAAACATAGCATGTCCATCTTATTTACTTACTTGAGACATTGTGCTCGGCACTATCACTGGAACAGGATGTTTTGTTCACACCACGTGGTTTCCTTAAAAGTCACGTGATCATGAAGATAAGAGACACAACATATTAGACATTTTCACTTGTACCATAGCACAGGCAAGTTATAATGTCTTGTATTCTTTATTTTACAATTTAAATAAACTTTTATACCCATAATATTACAAACGTATGGTAATTTTTCTAAATTATTGTTTAAAAGCCTTTTATTTTGTAATACGAACGAGAATAAGATGATGTAATATATTTAAAATCTTGCTAAGGGGTTTTATTTAGTTTTAGTATAAGCATTGTTTATTCAACTGCCTATAGCTTTTAGAAGTAACTTAATTTTCTTAAACAAGCGGAAAATAACATTTCTTCATTAATATATCATGTTTACAAAATTTTTAAGTTATATATAATATAACTTTTAAATACATAGTATATTTTTATACTATAAGTATCTATAAGTATATGTATACTTACATATTATTTAAGTATATAAGTATACTTATAGATTTGGTATATAAATATACTATGTATTTAAAAGTTATGTCTTGGGATGAATTAGCATATCATCCCGTAAAGCACTCTTTGTGGTACACAGATTATCACACTTACAAGGAGACCGCCAAACATGATGCGCACAGATTTTGATGATTTAAAAATATGTTGTAGGGGTCATACCCCTAACTATTCAGGTCAAAGGTTTCCTTCAAATGGGCTTTAGTTTTCGAGAAATTTCGTTTTAAAGTTAAGCATGCATTTCAAATGCCATTACTTCCCAATACTGGACAAGGTCTCAGTGGTTCCGTGGTAGCGTTCGCGATTTGAGAGCCGCAGATGGGTGTTCTGTTCTCTGCTGTGACTTTTACCTTTTTTAACAAATTTTATATATTTGTCGCGTTATAAGTTGTATGCAGAATTATGAATTCTGCATCTTTGAACTTTTTGATATTTTCCTAATAAATTTCATTTACATTTTCAAATATTTCGTAAAAATTTACTTTTTTTTTTTTTTTTTTTTTTTTTTCTCTTGTGCAGTTTTGAAATTAATATTTCTATTGACGAAATTCCAAACTAATTAATTCCAAAAACATATCTTGAAAGGAGTAATAAAATATTAAAGCAATAACGATTATATCCAAGTTTTAGTCAGTTATATATATATTTTTTTATGTTATTTAAATACATTTAACTGTAAAGTTCAAACTGACCGTCATTTTTGATTTGCACAAATAAAAAATAATGTATTATAATTAATTTTTTTTCAGTCTAACAAGTCGATGCCATACAGAAAAATTCAACTAGAAATGAAAAATCGTTTGTAAATTACAATACATATAAAAAATATCTGAAAAAAAAATCGTCTGCAACGACTTTTACGGTAATATCAGAATAAATACAATTTTCTTTTTATCAATTTCGTTTCGCTTCCTTTGCAGACAAATACCACGTTTGAAATAATTTCTTTTTCAAATTTAATGCATTTTTAAATATATTTATCACAATTTAAGTATTTAAAGAATATATAATATGCTAATTTATACATTCTTCCAATATTGTTAAAACAATTATTTAAAGGCGATTTTTAATGCGAAATTTGTTTAGAATATTTTTGCGATAGGTATAACACAATTAGTTCCATATTTAATAAACTAAAAATGTCGATGTCGGTGATGATAAATATTTTAGTATTTCAACAGTTAACATATTTCAATATATTTAGAACAAATCAAATATTAAAAAGATATATTATTTTGTTAATTTTTTCTTAATCATTTAATTTTTTTAAAAATAGAAAATGCAAATTAAAAAAAATGTATTATTTCATAAATACAATAAATAAATAAGTAAATATACATAAATGTAAACAATAATCATTTTAAAAATACGAGATATCAAGACATAAATTAGTTTGGATTTTCGTCAGCAGAAATATTCGAATAAAAATTGCGCAAAAACTATAAATTTTCACGCAATATTCGAAAATGTAAATGTAATTTATTAGGAAAATATCAAAAAGTTCAAAGATGCAGAATTCATAATTCTGCATACAACTTATAACGCGACAAATATATAAAATTTGTTTAAAAAAAAGGTAAAAGTCACATGAGAGGACAGAACACCCATCTGCGGCTCTCAAATCGCGACCGCTACCACGGCACACCACGGAGACCATGTCAAGGGCCGCGAAGTAATGGCATTTGAAATGCATGCTGAACTTTAACCCGAAATTTCTTGAAAACTAAAGCCCATTTGAAGGAAACCTTTGACCTGAATAGTTAGGGGTATGATCCCTACAACATACTTTAAAATCATCAAAATCTGTGCGCATCATGTTTGGCGGTCTCCTTGTTAGAGGGTTTATTTCTAAATGTAAGTTCATATGTTTTAATAACATATATTTTTTAGTAAATACTTTTTTATACGTATCACATGTAAAAGGTAACTTTTGATCGACTTGATCTAATGAAGAGGCGATCGGTTCCTTATTCAAAACAGGTTTCATTAAAATAGTAGAGTCGATTTGTTCCTTAAACTCCGATGTCAAGGCTTTTCTTATCTTGGTTGGTTCGTCTATTACTATGTCTTGCATTGTACTTATTTAATCTAAATCAATTAAAATCGCAGATCACTTATACGGAGAAAAAAATTAAAGCGTCTTAACAGTGCAGAAACAGTATGAATATCGTTTCAAATAAAACTTTTCATGAATATTTATTTAATTGTAGAGGGCGCGCATGATTAAAATAATCAAAAATAGCGTCACGTGTTATATATCTTATACATAAATTAGCCTGTACGTTAAACATAAGTAATTAGGTAAAGTATCTTTTATTATACAGTGGGTGATTTCAAAGGTTAAGTATAAATTTATTTTCCATATTTTATGTAAAATTATACAAGTAATGTTTTATTATGTATTCATCGTGGCTTAAAATGCAGATTTAAATGTGTGAAAATACTCGTTCATTATATGGTATTGCTAATTAAGTTATATATCATGAGAAATAAATCCATAATATTCAATTTAGTGAAATAATTTTTATACCTTAAACTACACAAAAGAAGTGTCGTTATCAGTAAGAAAACATAGGGATGTTATCCGCAAATAAGTAGTTTCCTGTCTTTCTTTGGTAAACAACATGCCTATTTTCGGACATAAGTCGATAATCGTTATAATATTCGCTCAGTTTTGGTTTAAAATCTTAAATAATTTATCAAGTAAAGGATAGTATTTTGCATACAATATGTAAGTTGTGTTATAATAATGGTACACATGTTTAATTAAATAGTATAAAATTGTCTTAAATTCTTAATTTTTGTAGAAAAATAAAACAAGTTTCTACATTTTCCGAAAAAAAGTTGTAAAACTTTCCGTAAAGTATACTTATTTATTCCTTATACATAAATAAAAGCAGACACATGATAAAAAACTAAACAAATATTTATTAAATAATTACGTTAATTTATAAATACATTGTTCAAATGCTTATTATAAAAGTCTACATTCATAGATTCAAAAAATAAATAAGTATAATTACATGTACATTTCTCTAACAGGTTTTTCACAAATTCCTTAATGTTGAAATTTAACAAAGCGCTATCTACGCACCAGTTAAACTGTTTTCTTAAATTATATCTCATACATTCATGATCCATTTCAACTGGTTGTCCGATTGAACATAAATAACAGTCAAACGTGCGATATACTGATCTCTCTAATTCATGATCGAAGCAATCTATAAAATAGTCAATCGCCTCTTTCTCAGTAAAGTGAGAACATTTACATTCTTTTAAGTTTTTTAAAACATAAACAGGTAAAAGCTTTGTTAAAAAAGTTTGAATAAGACAATTTCAATGCAGTTTTTCTCTAGTTTGAAAAATTGATCTTTTGTAAGTAGTAAATAATCAGGTTTCAATAGTTTTTGCAGTATGCATGATTCCTTATCCACATAAATTGTTAGTAAGTCGTTGTTAGATATGAATGTTTCTTCTTCTGCAGAGTTAAAATTAAATTTAGCCATTCTCGTTTCAAATTTATCAAAGGTTGCGCACGATATTGTAATTCCTTCATTTGTACGGTACATTTTACCACTATTCTCAAATTCTTTATATTTTTGAATGTGAACGTTTAACTCACAGTCCTTATTCATTTGCACTTCGATAATCGTATCCTCACCTAAGTCCCAATGGTATGGGGTAAAAACATCAAAATACTGAAATATTCTCCTGAATTCGCTGATTTCTGAAATTTCATAGTAAGATGTGTTAAGCGAAGTAGTCATTTTCAGGTTTAGAAGTATCCAAAAAGCAGGGTAAACAGATAGGTTATCAAGCAAATATACAGCAAGGTTTTAGGTAATTAGCAGAATAATCGTTTAAGTCAAAACTTTAAACAGTAAATTCATTATGGTGCACAAGCTTCTTATATTGCTATTCTTATCGTTGAAAAACAGGATGTTAT
The DNA here is from genome assembly GCA_963931845.1 of Maratus michaelseni. Classification (NCBI taxonomy): domain Eukaryota; kingdom Metazoa; phylum Arthropoda; class Arachnida; order Araneae; family Salticidae; genus Maratus; species Maratus michaelseni. Next base: position 207,199,445 of record OZ007596.1, on the reverse strand, counting down.
TCTACAAATGTCGTCATATTCTGTTTTATTAACTTATAAATCTTTAAAAGAAGTAATATTAGGTTTCATTATTTATATTAATTGTACGGAGCCTTCGTAGCGTAACTGGGAGCGCATTTGGAAGCAAGTCAACAGGTTGACAGTTCGAATCCCACCATAAACATAATGGTAAGTTAAACTTTCTTTTTTAAAGTATATAATTAAAAATTCTATTACAGTATCCTTAAACCCCACTTGGTAAGTTTATTATATTATATAATTTATGTTACAGAACCTCTTGTATGCAAATTGGTAAGATATGCTTTGTTTATAAAACCAACCTTTTACAAGGTTATTTTATATGTTATAAATACATTCCAATGTGTTTGCAAGTTTAAACATTAAAGTTTATCGTAAAGCTTAAATTATTTTTCAAAATTTATAATATCATTAGTACTGGTGTTGTAATAATCCAATATGTTCAATCACGTGACACCTTTTCCTAACTATCTTAAATCGCGTCTAATAAACATGATCTCATGGTGTGTTCGTTTAAACCTACTGCAAATCAACACATCATGAGATCATTTTGTCAGGTTCGAGGTTCGAACCCAGCTTCATTTAAATGTTTGTCTGAATATGTAGTGAATATACAATGGAAAAATCAATATTTAAAAATGAAACCATTCTTTATAAAGTGATAATAATTAGTTAATAAATATAAATGAAATTAAAAATAAAATAAATAATATTTAGTTAATAAATATATATGAAATTAAAAATAAAATGAATAATAAATCCAATTACATTAAAGTAAAAATGGATGTAGAAATGATTAATTCTATGTTAAAATATAGGATGTAATGTGTTAAAATTAAGAGTTAATGATTAATACTACAAATAAATACATGTACCAAGAAATGACATAGCCACTATTAAATATCTTTGCTATAAAAGCAACAACATAAAAATTAAATAAAAATAAAAATAAAATACTAAATATGTGAATTAAAATGCTATGGATTTAAAATTAATAGTTACAAATTATGTTTTTGCATACAATGTTAAAAATTAAATACACATGATACAAGTGGTTAGGGATGAACATTAATTTAAATTAATACATATTATTAGCGTTTAAGAAAGTATTACATTATATTAGAATATGAAATTGTCCACCTTGGGCAAATTAAAATACTAAATGTGAATTAAGATGCTATGGAGTTAAATTTAATATTAAACATATGATACAAGTGGTTAGGGAAAAACATTAATTTAAATTAATACATATTATATTAGCGTTTAAGAAAGTATTACATTATATTAGAATATGATATTGTCCACCGTGGGCAAATTAAAATACTAAATTATGTCAATTAAGATGCTATGGATTTAAAAATAATATTAATTAAATATTGAAATTAATAGTAACATATAATGTTTTTGCATACAAAATTAAAAATTAAATACACATGATATAAGTGGTTAGGGAAGTACATTAATTTAAATTAATATATATTATATTAGCGTTTAAGAAAGTATTACATTATATCAGAATATGATATTGTCCACCGTGGGCATAAAAGTAAATACAATTAATCAATAAACATTCTTAATAGTAGTGAATAATACATTTAAATTAATTAATGAAGATTAAAATATCACTACAGTAATTCGCATATAAAAGTACAACATCAAAGTCCATTATAAAATTTGTATTAGCAAACGTATGTGTAAATCAAAATGCCCCCATTTTTTTTTTTTTTTTTTTTTTTTTTTTTTTTTTTTTTTAATGGATATATCTATATATATAAATCAACATTTGAACGGAGGGTGGTTTTGGGGTCTGGGGGTCATGATCGGTGAAAATATATCGAAATTTTCCGGAACTGCTTTCCTCCGAACGGCTGCAATAGGTAGCTTTATACTTTTTTGTATTGAAAGCTACCTAAAACTGATCCAAGATTGCAAAATGCACGCGGGAGAAAAACAATTAACAATCGTATTTTAACTGCATTAGAGGATGACATTATCCGCTTCGGGAAAACATGGGACATAGAAATATAAATCTAAACATTTCAATTTCAATTTCGCTTTTTAATCATAAATATAAAATAAACCCGTGCGGTGTTTTTTATAATAATTGCTGAGCATCATATAATGTGGTATTTTATTTTTGTAGCAACGATACTTTGAAGAAAACCTTTCATTTCTTTTATGAAAATAATGCCGATTTAATTTTTAATTTTCAGCAAATTTTAATCAAAAACATGTTTTAACGAATTGTTAAGTGTGCTATGTCAGAAGCCAGTTCAAAATCCTTTCATATGCCATCTCATTCGTCGTTCTGCGTTTCGTATTTTCTGAGAAAAAGGGATGTTGACAGGAGAAATAATATGTATGATAAACAAAAATATTCTCGCAAATTTTTGAAAATAAACTTGAAAACATGAATCACGAGATCATATATGTAAAAGAACAGGTGCTTGAAGTAGCCAACTGTAAACGTAAAAATTAATATTTCGTTATTGCTTTTTTAAAACTGAAAAGTACCTCGTGCCAAATTTTAGGTAATCAAATGAGGCGGATTCGTTGCAAATGTTAACGTTTACGCATGTAGATTTCTATTGATTGACGGATAATAGATGGGAAATAGAGTCTTGATGGATAAATTATTTTACTATTTTCAAAATCAATTTTTAATGTCTTGGTCCTATGTGGTTTTGGGAGACGGGGTTTCATCTCCTTTGCCTCCCCATCGTGTTTGCTCGATAAGACATATCAAGGCGTTCACTCGATACAGCGCGTTCAGAAGAAATGGAGCTGATAGAGTTGGGCCGTGGACATATATATGCGTGGGGTGACGAACATCATATTCGTATAACAAAAAGATAAAATTGATTGTACAAGAAGGAAAGCAAATCAGTGTTGTTACATTACAAACAGTTATTAAAATAACAGTGAAGCACAGTTTGTCAGAATTATCATCAGCACCGATTACTTAAAAATTCACATTCCGTCGATGCGCTTGTCCAGATTTATTGTATGGGTACTTCCTATGCTAAAGTATAAAAATGACTGTAGATTGAATACAAGTTACAAAAAACTATTCTCTTCTCGAGCGTCCACTACTTGTCCGAACATTTTATTGATAAAATATTTTACATTTTATAAATAAGCATGTTTACACATCGCA